>CM019070.1:16099970-16512470 GCA_009667805.1 Leptobrachium leishanense
TCTGTCAGTCTCTCTCTCCCCGTCTGTCAGTCTCTCAGTCAGTCTGTCCCTCTCTCTCCCCCGTCAGTCTTTCCCTCTCTCTCTCCCCCTGTCTGTCAGTCTCTCTCTCTCTCTCCCCCCGTCTGTCAGTCTGTCTCTCTTCTCTCTCTCCCCCGTCTGTCCCTCTCTCTCCCCGTCTGTTAGTCTGTCCCTCTCTCTTCTCCCCTGTTTGTCAGTCTGTCCCTCTCTCTCTCCCCTGTCTGTCAGTCTGTCCCTCTCTCTCTCCCCCTGTTCTGTCAGTCTGTCCCTCTCTCTCCCCCTGTCTGTCAGTCTGTCCCTCTCTCTCTCCCCCTGTCTGTCAGTCTGTCCCTCTCTCTCTCCCCCTGTCTGTCAGTCTGTCCCTCTCTCTCCCCCTGTCAGTCTGTCCCTCTCTCTCCCCGTCTGTCAGTCTGTCCCTCTCTCCCCCGTCTGTTAGTCTGTCTTTCTCTCTCCCCGTCTGTCCCTCTCTCCCCCTGTCTGTCAGTCTGTCCCTCTCTCTCCCCCTGTCTGTCAGTCTGTTCCTCTCTCCCTCCCCCTGTCTGTTAGTCTGTCCCTTTCTCTCTCCCCGTCTGTCAGTCTGTCCCTCTCCCCTCCCCTCCCCCTGTTTGTCAGTCTGTCCCCCTCCCCTGTCAGTTTGTCCCTCTCCCCTCCCCCTGTCTGTCAGTTTGTCCCCCTCCCCTGTCAGTCAGTCTGTCCCCCCCTCCTCTCCTCCCCCGCCGGGCTCTCACCTGCCAGGGCCAGGACCTGTGCGGGCTGTGTGGGCCCCTGGCCGCCCCTCCCCTCCCCCTCGGGGCCCCGGCACACCGTGTACACCTTGCGGTTGTCGTAGTCCTGCTCGGAGCGGGGGTTGAAGCCGCGGATCCGGTCTGCGGGCACCGAGAAGCAAACGTTATCGTCCAGGAAGCGGACGAAGGCGAACATTGTCCGCGGAGCCCCTTCCCGGGCCCGGGATCCCCGCTCGGCGATCGGCAGGACGCGGCTGCCCTGGCAACGGAGGATCCGGCGGCGGCCAGACCCGAGCAGCCGAGCGCAGAGACATCGAGTGGCAGCAGCGCCAGGCCCGAGCCGGGGAACCACACCGGGCAACCGGCACAGGGCACCCAGCCTGGCACAGGGCAACCGGCACAGGGCACCCAGCCTGGCACAGGGCAACCGGCACAGGGCACACAGCCTGGCACAGGGCACCCAGCCTGGCACAGAGCAACCGGCACAGGGCACAGAGCAACCGGCACAGGGCACCCAGCCTGGCACAGGGCAACCGGCACAGGGCACAGAGCAACCGGCACAGGGCACAGAGCAACCGGCACAGGGCACAGAGCAACCGGCACAGGGCACCCAGCCTGGCACAGGGCAACCGGCACAGGGCACACAGCCTGGCACAGAGCAACCGGCACAGGGCACCCAGCCTGGCACAGGGCAACCGGCACAGGGCACAGAGCAACCGGCACAGGGCACCCAGCCTGGCACAGGGCAACCGGCACAGGGCACCCAGCCTGGCACAGGGCAACCGGCAGAGGGCACAGAGCAACCGGCACAGGGCACCAGCCTGGCACAGGGCAACCGGCACAGGGCACACAGCATGCTACAGGACAACCGTCACAGGGCACACAGCCTGGCACATGGCAACTGGCACAGGGCACACAACATCCTACAGGGCACATAGCCTGGCACAGGGCAACCGACACAGGGCACCAGTATGGTACATCATGGTACTGGGCATTCAGCATGGCACACAGCACATAGCATGGTACTGGATATTCAGCATGGCACAGGGCACCCAGCATGGCACACACAATGGCACTGGGCATTCAGCATGCACATGGCACTGGGCATTCAGCATGGCACATACGGGCACCCAGCGCAGGGCATGCAGCATAGCACACAGCATGGCACTAGGCACCCAGCATAGTACACAGCATTGAGCATGGCGCTAGGCACCCGGCATGGAACATAGCATGGCACAGGGCACCCGGTATGGCATATAGAATTTTGCATAGCATGGGGCACACAACATTTGCCACCGAATTGCCCGTATCTACGATCTCTTTGCAATTCATGTATTCCTGTATAAAACCTGTATGTTTTGCCAAATACAGGCGGATTGAGAGAGAAATACGGCGCATGTTGCTGCAATTCTGTGCAACTCAGCGACGCCGAAATTGTCCCATTCTGCGCTTTCAATTCTTCTATTCACAGAATACAAAATGCGGCAAAATGCCCTGCTTTTCAGTGTCTCAATTTTCCAGGTTTAAACAGGCGAATCCCATAGATTTCAATGGAATAAATGGAATATATATATATATTTTAAATACTGTTTATTATTTTATTTTTTTACTTTTTAAAAGATATTTTTGTATAGATTCTGTAAAAGACCTTTTTATTATTTTTAAAGGACCTTTTTTATTATTCAGATTTAACCCCCTATTAGGAGAATAGGAGACTTTATATCTGTTTTGTTTTTTTCATTTTGGTGCAATTTGACGCTTATCTGCTTTTTTCACCGAATAACTGCTTTGACGACTCCAATTTCCGCAAAATACAGTGACTATTCGATAGATAGTGAATTCACCAAAATTTTGATGAAATGGAATCGCTGAAGTGAGCCGAATGCAAAGCACAAAATTCAATTTCATTGCTTTGTGAATAGACCCCATAGTATATATATGTATATTAGGGATGTACTGATATTAGTATCGGTACTGATACCTCCTCTCATCTAGGGATGAGCCGAACACTCCCCGAGTTCGGTTCGAGCCCGAACCCCCATGCAAGTCAATGGGGCTGAAAATTTGGTTTTTTGGAGTGCCCTCCAAGAGGGCATATATGCTACATATTTGCCATAAAAGGTGTATGGGGGTCCGGGTAGTGCCCTGGGGGACAGGAAACAAGGACAAAAAGTAAAAAAAAAAAACGTTTTTAAAGGGACAGTGAGTTTTCCATGAAATAAGGGTTAAAAATAAAAACGAAAAATTCCTTCAAATATCGTGCCTAGGAGGTCACCATAACCTGCCCGTGAAGTGGCGGATTTCTAGGATGTATAGAAACACTTAAAAACAAAAAAATGACATTTCAAATGACGGTAAATGCTTTTCTTTAATCTATCCATAAACAACTGCTTGGGGCGGCAGTCTGTATGAAAAGAGGAGACAATTTCGGACACGCAGAAAAAGTTTACTGATTTTTTGGCGGTGAAAAGCAGGAGAATGGAAACTTCTAGACCAAAAAGCCGATTTGGAAAGAGATAAATGGGAGAATTTTTCTGGTTCGGCTATTTTGACCTAGAATTTTCCATTCTCCAGTCATTCTCCTGAGTTTCACCTTTCTCTGAATAACCCTGTCAGGGTTATTCAGAGAGCGGTGAAGAGCAGGAGAATGACTGGGGAATGGAAAATTCTAGGTCAAAATAGTCAAACCAGAAAAATTCTCCCATTTAGGCTAGGGTCAGACTAGGGAATTTTTAACGTGCGTTTAGGCGCACTTAATCACGGCCACACTAGCAGCAAATGACGGGCAATGACAGCCAATATACGAAGCACGGTCGCACGAAAGTCCGGCTGCGCAACGCAAGTGGAAAATGAACGCATTTTTTCGAGAAAGCAGAACCGCTAGTACAGAGTGCGCTGCGTCCACTAGCGGCGTGTGTGCGTGATTTGGAGACGTCAGACCCTGCTCATGTCCGGCCAACATAACGTCCAGACACCCAAAGTTTCCTGGTTTGGATCCGTAAAAAATCACGTACAAAAATGCGCATCGTATGACCGTTTTCGCGCAATCCGTGAAAAAATACGGCAATGCGTTCGGACGCACTTTTTGACGGTCGCTGCGAAAAATGCGTTCGTCTGACCCTAGCCTTATCTCACTTTCCAAATCGGCTATTTGGTCCAGATTGTTCTCTTTTCCTGCCATTCTCCTGGTTTTCACCTTTCTCTGAACAACCCTGAGAGAGAGGTGAAAGCTAGGAGAACTGACAAGAGAAGAGAACAATCTAGACCAAATAGCCAATTTGGAAAGTGAGATAAATGGGAGAATTTTTGACCACGTACACATTAGTTTTTAATTCAATATCTAATAAACCGTTGCTTATAATATCCTGCAGTAATATTCTTTATTTCTAGATTTTTTAGTATTTTTTTAAGCATTTTCTATACTTTTTTCAAAATTTCTTTTTTTTTTTTCGAACCCGAACCGAACACGCCCAAAAAGTTCGAAATTCGCGAACTTTCGAACTGCCAAAGTTCGGGTCGAACTCCGAACCGTCCGAACCCGAACAGCTCATCCCTACTCTCATCCCCAATGCTGACCTCCCATAAACTGCTTCAATTCCTGAGGGACCTTTACCTATCTTACTCTCGTCTCCCAAGCTCCCCACGCTCCTATAAGTCCCAGTCTCATCTATGCTTACTTACACTCATATTACTGTTGAGTGACAGGCAACAGAGGGTTGTGGTAAATGGAGTTTATTCGGCGCAAGGTCTTGTTACCAGTGGGGTACCTCAGGGGTCAGTACTTGGACCCATTCTCTTTAATATTTTTATTAGTGATATTGCAGAAGGTATTAATGGAAAAGTATGTCTTTTTGCTGATGACACAAAGATTTGCAACAGGGTTGACGTTCCTGGAGGGATCAGCCAAATGACAAATGATTTAGGTAAACTAAAAAAATGGTTGGAGCTGTGACAATTGAGTTTTAATGTGGATAAGTGCAAGATAATGCACCTGGGACGTAAAAACCCAAGGGCTGAATATAGAATATTTGATACAGTCCTAACCTCAACATCTGAGGAAAGGGATTTAGGGGTTATTATTTCAGAGGATCTAAGGGTAAGTAGTCAATGTAATAGAGCA
This sequence comes from Leptobrachium leishanense, assembly GCA_009667805.1. Lineage (NCBI taxonomy): Eukaryota > Metazoa > Chordata > Amphibia > Anura > Megophryidae > Leptobrachium > Leptobrachium leishanense. Next base: position 16,104,834 of record CM019070.1, read on the forward strand.
GCAGGAAATGCTGGCAGAATGCTTGGAAATGCTGGCAGAATGCTTGGTTGTGTAGGGAGAGGTATTAGCAGTAGGAAAAGGGAAGTGCTCATGCCACTGTACAGAGCACTGGTGAGACCTCACTTGGAGTACTGTGTGCAGTACTGGAGACCGTATCTCCAGAAGGATATAGACATCTTAGAGAGTTCAGAGAAGGGCTACTAAAATGGTGTACGGCTTGAAGGAGAAAAGTTACCAGGAAAGGCTTAATGATCTTAACATGTACAGCTTGGAAAAAAGACGAGACAGAGGAGATATGATAGAAACATTTAAATACGTAAAGGGAATCCACAAGGTAGAGGAAGGGAGTATATTAGTATATTTTAGGCTTGTGCACCGATTTTTTTTTCGGTTCGGATGTTTAAGGCTAGGGTCAAACGAAAGTATTTTTACACGCGAACGTAAAAAAGTGCGTCCAAACGCATTGATGTATTTTTTCACGGAATATGCGAAAACGGTCATACGATGCGCATTTTCGTGCGTGATGTTTTACGAATCCAAACCAGGAAACTTTTTGCGTCTGGACGTTATGTTGGCCGGACACGAGCAGGGTCTGACGTCACCAAATCACACACACACGCCGCTAGCGGGCGCAGCGCACTCTGTACGTCCGTACTAGCGGTTCTGCGTTCTCGAAAAAATGCGTTCATTTTCCACTTGCGTTGCGCAGCCGGACTTTCGTGCGACCGTACTTCGTATATTGGCCGTCATTGCCCGTCATTTGCTGCTAGTGCGGCCGTGATTAAGTGCGCCAGAACGCACGTTAAAAATGCGCTGGTCTGACCCCAGCCTTAAATTTTCGATTCGGTTTGTTTCGACCGATTTCTGTTTCAATTCGGTTCGGCTCGTTTTTCGTGTACATTTTTTTTCGGAATATCGACCATTTGTCGGGTCACTTTGCTCATTTTTTGTATCGACTTTACGTGATTTCGGAAATTTTCATTTTTTTCGGAACGTCTGTTCTCCTCGTTTCAAAGTGTCTAACTATTCGTTTTGACGTAAACTACTATGGTTTACTTTTTTTATACTTTATATCTTTTATTATAATAAATTTTTGGTTTGTTTTTCGGATCCGATAATTCTGGCGATTCTATCGTGTTTTTTTTTTAGTAAATAAAGATCCTTTTTTCCTTATGAATATACATTTCAACATTGCCAGAATTCGTCCATTTCTGACTGCTAACACCACCAAGCAACTTCTCCATTCGCTTGTTATCTCCCGCCTGGACTACTGCAACAACCTCCTGACTGGCCTTCCTATCTCCCGCCTCTCCCCCCTGCAGTCCATCCTAAACACATCAGCCAGGCTTATCCATCTCACCCGTCGCTATGTCTCTGCTTCTCCTCTCTGTGAATCCCTTCACTGGCTCCACATCCACAGCCGAATCAAATTCAAGCTACTCACCCTGACCTACAAAACCCTCACTAACGCCGCCCCTCGCTACCTGTCCTCACTAACACCGCCCCTCACTACCTGTCCTCACTAACACCGCCCCTCACTACCTGTCCTCACTAACGCCGCCCCTCACTACCTGTCCTCACTAACGCCGCCCCTCACTACTGTCCTCACTAACACCACCCCTCACTACCTGTCCTCACTAACACCACCCCTCACTACCTGTCCTCACTAACACCACCCCTTCACTACCTGTCCTCACTAACACCACCCTCACTACCTGTCCTCACTAACACCGCCCTCACTACCGTCCTCACACCACCCCCTCGTACCTGTCCTCACTAACACCACCCCTCGCTACCTGTCCTCACAACACCACCCCTCGCTACCTGTCCTCACTAACACCACCCCTCGCTACCTGTCCTCACTAACACCACCCCTCGCTAACCGTGTCCTCACTAACACCGCCCCTCGCTACCTGTCCAAAACACCGCCCCTCGCTACCTGTCCTCACTAACACCGCCCTCACTACCTGTCCTCACTAACACCGCCCCTCACTACCTGTCCTCACTAACGCCGCCCCTCACTACCGTCTCACTTAATAATCCGCCCCACTACTGTCCTCACTAACACCACCCCTCACTACCTGTCCTCCCTAACAAACCCCTCACTACCTGTCCTCACTAACACCACCCCTCACTACCTGTCCTCACTAACGCCGCCCCTCACTACCTGTCCTCACTACCTGTCCTCACTAAACCACCACCCCCACTACGTCCTCACTAACCCGGCCCCTCACTACCTGTCCTCACTAACACCGCCCTCACTACCTGTCCTCACTAACACCGCCCCTCACTACCTGTTCCACTACGCCGCCCCTCACTACCTGTCCTCACTAACGCCGCCCCTCACTACCTGTCCTCACTAACACACCCACCCTCACTACCTGTCCTCACTAACACCACCCCTCACTACCTGTCCTCACTAACACCGCCCTCACTACCTGTCCTCACACCACCCCTCGCTACCTGTCCTCACTAACACCACCCCTCGCTACCTGTCCTCACTAACACCACCCCTCGCTACCTGTCCTCACTAACACCACCCCTCGCTACCTGTCCTCACTAACAACCACCCTCGCTACCTGTCCTCACACCTCCCCTCGCTACCTCTGTCCTCACTAACACCACCCCTCGCTACCTGTCCTCACTAACACCACCCCTCGCTACCTGTCCTCCACTAACACCACCCCTCGCTACCTGTCCTCACTAACACCACCCCTCGCTACCTGTCCTCACTAACACCGCCCCTCGCTACCTGTCCTCACTAACACCGCCCCTCGCTACCTGTCCTCACTAACACCGCCCTCACTACCTGTCCTCACTAACACCGCCCCTCACTACCTGTCCTCACTAACGCCGCCCCTCACTACCTGTCCTCACTAACACCGCCTCACTACCTGTCCTCACTAACACCACCCCTCACTACCTGTCCTCACTAACACCACCCCTCACTACCTGTCCTCACTAACACACCCCTCACTACCTGTCCTCACTAACGCCGCCCCTCACTACCTGTCCTCACTACCTGTCCTCACTAACACACCACTCCCTCACTACCTGTCCTCACTAACACCGCCCCTCACTACCTGTCCTCACTAACACCGCCCTACAACTACCTGTCCTCACTAACACCGCCCCTCACTACCTGTCCTCACTAACACCGCCCCTCACTACCTGTCCTCACTAACACCGCCCTCACTACCTGTCCTCACTAAACGCCGCCCCTCACTACCTGTCCTCACTAACACCGCCCTCACTACCTGTCCAAACACCGCCCCTCACTACCTGTCCTCACTAACACCGCCCCTCACTACCTGTCCTCACTAACACACCGCCCCTCACTACCGGTCCTCACTAACACCGCCCCTCACTACCTGTCCTCACTAACACCGCCCCTCACTATCTGTCCTCAACTAAACGGCCGCCCCTCACTACCTGTCCTAACACCGCCCCTACACTACCGGTCCTCACTAACACACGCCCCTCACTACCTGTCCTTAACACCGCCCCTCACTTACCGGTCCTCACTAACACCGCCCCTCACTACCTGTCCTCACTAACACCGCCCCTCACTACCTGTCCTCACTAACGCGCGCCCCTCACTACCTGTCCTCACTAACGCCGCCCCTCACTACCTGTCCTCACTAACACCGCCCTCACTAACCTGTCCTCACTAACGCCGCCCCTCACTACCTGTCCTCACTAACACCACCCCTCACTACCTGTCCTCACTAACACCGCCCCTCACTACCTGTCCTAACACCGCCCCTCACTACCTGTCCTCACTAACACCGCCCCTCACTACCTGTCCTCACTAACACCGCCCCTCACTACCTGTCCTCACTAACACCGCCCTCACTACCTGTCCTCACTAACGCCGCCCCTCACTACCTGTCCTCACTAACACCGCCCCTCACTACCTGTCCTAACACCGCCCCTCACTACCTGTCCTCACTAACACCGCCCCTCACTACCTGTCCTAACACCGCCCTCACTACCTGTCCTCACTAACACCGCCCCTCACTACCTGTCCTCACTAACACCGCCCCTCACTACCTGTCCTCACTAACACCGCCCCTCACTACCTGTCCTCACTAACACCGCCCCTCACCCCTCACTACCTGTCCTCACTAACACCGCCCTCACTACCTGTCCTCACTAACACCGCCCCTCACTACCTGTCCTCACTAACACCGCCCCTCACTACCTGTCCTCACTAACACCACCCCTCACTACCTGTCCTCACTAACGCCGCCCCTCACTACCTGTCCTCACTAACACCGCCCTCACTACCTGTCCTCACTAACACCGCCCCTCACTACCTGTCCTCACTAACACCACCCCTCACTACCTGTCCTCACTAACGCCGCCCCTCACTACCTGTCCTCACTAACACCGCCTCTCACTACCTGTCCTCACTAACACCGCCCCTCACTACCTGTCCTCACTAACACCGCCCCTCACTACCTGTCCTCACTAACACCGCCCCTCACTACCTGTCCGCACTAACACCGCCCCTCACTACTTGTCCTCACTAACACCACCCCTCACTACCTGTCCTCACTAACACCACCCCTCACTACCTGTCCTCACTAACACCACCCCTCACTACCTGTCCTCACTAACACCGCCCCTCACTACCTGTCCTCACTAACACCGCCTCTCACTACCTGTCCTCACTAACGCCGCCCCTCGCTACCTGTCCTCACTAATCACTAAATAAAACCCCAGCCCGTCCCCTAAGATCCAACAATGACCTGCTCCTGGCATCCTCCATCATTACCTCTTCACATGCCAGATTGCAGGACTTCTCTCGTGCGGCACCGACCCTATGGAACGAGCTTCCTCGCAATATTAGACTGTTCCCAAATCAGGCTTCATTTAAATGCTCCCTGAAGACCCATCTGTTTAGGGAAACCGACCACCTGACTCCGTAACAAGACATCCAACCCACCCAAAAACAGTCCTCACCTCTCCCTGCATTAACTCATCACTGCAGCCCCCCCCTCCTGTTTCTAATCCCCTCACCCTTTGAGATTGTAAATTCCCACGGGAATAGGGTCCTCACGTCCTCATGTATCTGCTGGCAGGAATGCTGACCTGTCTCCTGTATGTATTGTAGAATTGTTCTGTCTTTACCCATTACACCTTGTACAGCGCTGCGGAATGTGTTGGCCCTTAATAAATAATAATAATAATACTCGCACTTGTGCAAATGCCCCCAATACTTATACCGAAAGTCGGCATTGGGCTGGCTTACCGGGCAGTATCCGGGTGGCTAGCAGAATGCACTAACAGCATTCTGCCAGGCCCCTCCGACTGGCCACACTCCAACAAGCTGCCACCAGCATGGGAAGGCTGCAACATGGCTGCGCTGGCCTCAAGCTGCGCCTGCGCTTTCATGAGATCTTTGTACTTTGCAAGAACTTGCGTGAGCACAGAGCTGCGTTTCAACCTTTGCATGCCGGCGGCTGCTCGCTGGCAGGTATACATTTATCCGAAGTCTGGTGCGGGTATACATGTATCTGAGGTCTGGTGTGTGTGTGTGTGTATATATATATATGTATATATATATATATAAGGTCTGGTGTGCATCTACATGTATCTAAGGTCCGTGTGCATATACATGTATCTGAGGTCTGGTGTGTGTGTATATATATATATGTATATATATATAAGGTCTGGTGTGCATCTACATGTATCTAAGGTCCGTGTGCATATACATGTATCTGAGGTCTGGTGTCTGTATATATGTCTGAGGTCTGGTGTGGGTGTGTGTATATATATATATATATAATCTGACGTCTGGTCTCTGTGTGTTGTCAGGGCCTTTGAGCTGGAACATGAGGAGACGCTGAAATCCCCTGAGGGCCTAACTTTAATCCAACGAGTTTGTGAGGAGAACCAAAAATATAAGAACGACCTGGTTAAATTTAAACGGGATAAGTTCGAACGGGTTAAAATGGATTATCAGGAGCACAGAGTGTATAAATGGCTTAGCAGCAACAGTAATGACCATCCTAGACCCTATAGAAAACCACGGAGAAGGATTTATAAGCCTAACCTTACTACTATAGATGTGACATCAGGTGAATCAGCTTCGGAGGGGGAACCTTCTGGCACAGGGTTATTAAGAGCTGAGAACGTCGAACAGGATCAGGCGTCAAAAAACTTAGGTGCCACAACCAGGAGTCGGTTAAAACACACCGAAAACCCAGGATGTCAAGAAGAGGCCAAAGGGGGCGACCCCATTGGACAAAGAGGCAAACCACCCCTCTACAAGAAATGAATCCCATATTCAATCTATCCTCCCGCATACTCACTATTGAAGAAACAAAAATCCTGGCGAAGGGGCTATCTTTTGTTCCTACGGCTAAGCCTCAGGAGCTACAATGGAACATAGAGCTATACAAATTTGGTCGGACTCTAAGACTTACTGATTTTTTTAAAAATACGCAAACTAATAATCGTTCAGAATTCCGCCCACGGAGTACCTTCGACCCGATCCCCAACCAAGCTTCCATCAAAACCTTCTTAAAAACAGTCAAAATGGATACTGTTCAGAAAATACAAAATCATCATGTGAGATATAACAATACTACGAAGAAGGAGTGGTGTATCATTAGGGACTTGGCTGGGGATCCAACGATTACGATACGGGCTGCGGATAAGGGCGGATCAATAGTCGTCATGGACTATTCTAAATATTCCGATCAGATGCGTATACTTCTGAGTGATGCCACCACATATAGACAACTATGTAATGACCCCACGGTTGCCATACAGAGGACCTTCGAGGATAGCCTGATGAGAGGGCTACAAATGAATTTTATCACTATTGAGCTATTTGGGTATCTGCACAAGAAGTTCCCTCGCACTCCGGTCCTCTATGGATTGCCTAAAGTGCACAAGAATTTACAGGCGCCTCCTATGCGCCCCATTGTGTCGGCAGTCGATGGAGTCCTAGAGCCCATCGCCAAGTGGCTGGATTCTCTCTTTAAAGCACCGGTCCTTGGCATACCGACTTGTGTCAAGGACACACCAACATTTTTACATCGGCTCTCTGAAGTGAAAGGCGATCTTGGCAATGTGGTCCTAGTAACCATGGACGTTAGGAGCCTCTATACGATCATCCCCCACGAGGATGGGGTGGAAGCGATGAGAGAACTCCTCTGTTTATCTGATAGGTACACGGGACCTTGTATCGAATTTGTCTTGGAACTACTGCTGTTAACCCTTCAAAACAATTACTTCCGGTTTGAAAACGACTGGTTCTTACAAAGCACAGGGACGTCCATGGGTGCCGCGATGGCGCCGATGTACGCCAACGCGTACATGTACATGTGGGAGAAGCAACACATTTTACCCCGCTTTGTAGAAAACATTGTCGAATATATTCGTTACATCGACGACATCTTCATAGTTTGGCGAGGGACGGTGGAAGAGGCAAGACAGTTGGAAGTATACATCAACAATTTAGGAACACCTGTCGAGGTTACTCTACAGGTGAACACTACGAGGATACAGTTCCTGGACGTTGAGGTTTACCTCAAAGAGAATAGTTTACACTATTCTCTATACTCCAAACCCACCGACCGCAACACTCTGCTACACGCTTCTAGTGCCCATCCTCAACATGTGGTGAAATCACTACCGTATGCCCAATTCATGAGGGTTGTTAGAAACAACTCCGAATCGGAAAATCGTGAGCGCCAGATGCAGTCTATGTATGAGAAGTTCAGGAATAGGGGCTATTCGATCAAAGTCCTGGATTCGGCTCTGAGGAAAATCGAATTGCCACAGGAGACTTCAACGGGATTGGAGCCTCGCCTCAGATTCCCTATGCAATATCACACTGCTACGTCCAAACTTGTGGCATCGGTCAATAGGAATTGGCACACCCTGGAACAGGACCCTTCGCTACCGGCCATATTTAAACGGAGACCAATGACTTGCTATAAGCGGGGTAAAAATCTGAAGGACCTTTTGGTCCATACTGACCCTGTATCAAGCTACTCGCGGGGAGTTGGACTGTTTTCTAATGTTGGTTGTAAGAGGTGCCTAGGGTGCGTCACCTGTGGCCACATGATATCCTCCAAGACCTTTTCTCATCCCCACACTGGCAAGATCTTTAAAATCCGTTATAACATCTCCTGTAAGACCGAGTATGTAGTCTATAAAATCATGTGTCCCTGCGGGTTGGCCTACATCGGTAAAACCGAAACCCAGTTATGTGAACGGATTCGCAATCATCGTTCCAACATCCGGACAGCCTTTCGTGATGGTCGCTCCGATAAACCGGTGGCTCGGCACTTTTTGAACCTAAATCACCCTCTGACTTCTTTGAGGTTTGTGGCTTTTGACCATATTCGGCCACCCAGAAGAGGGGGAGATCGTGGGAGATTACTTCTGCAAAAAGAAGCCTTTTGGATCCATCGCCTAAGGACTGTCCACCCGGATGGCTTAAATGAAAAACTAACATTTTCTATGTTTTGAAGGTCCCAGAGGACCGGGGTCATTCATGCTGTCTATTCTGTCTCTCCGGTGGTTAGCTATTTGGGTTTTACAATAATCACTTTAGGAATTATGCGAATTAGTCTCGATAGTCTTTACGGGTTTTTTTCTATCCATGGGATTGGTTCATTTATTAAGATCCCTGTGTGTTTTGTCCATTTTTCTTTTTCTTTTCCGTTAGTTTTTTCTCAAAAGTGATCATCTATTTACTATATATACACGGGCCCATATGTATACCAACTTTTTTGGCTTAGACTTTTTTGCCTCTCTTTAATGTTTGGTTGGGTTTAATTTTTTTTGGTTTTTTTTGGTTTTTGCATTTTTTGAGGTCTTTTTTGTTTTACCTCTATTGAGATGTACGTGATTCAATACGCGCCATGGGTTGCCGGGGTTACGCGCTGTCCACGCCCAGTTGCGTCTATGACGCTTGGTGTCTGAGTAGTGGACACTCGGGGACCTTGACGTAAGGAACGCGGTGAGCGCTAGCCGATACAAGCCTTATTACATGAGGATCTGTGCCTCTATGCAAAACCCAACCGGGTTTTAATATGTTCCTTCACACTTCTTTTTGTATTTTTTCAGTTTTGTTGTTATGGGGTTTTTTTTTCCCGTTCCGACGCTCGCGATGGGAACTGCGTTGCGGGTTGCCGGGGTTACGTGCCGTCCATGTTTGATTACGCCGACGGCACTTGGCACCTGTGCGTTGGACGTTCGGGAACGCCGTTCTAGAGGGAGTGGTAAGCATGGCGATGTCTATAAATATTTTTCATTTGATGTTGTGTTTATATCCTGATGAAAGCCTCGGGTTGGGGCTGAAACGTTGATTTTGGAATAAAAACGCTTGGATTTTTTATTGTCCTGGAGTGCCGCCGTTCTTCCTTCGATTACTATATATAAGGTCTGGTGTGCATCTACATGTATCTAAGGTCCGTGTGCATATACATGTATCTGAGGTCTGGTGTCTGTATATATGTCTGAGGTCTGGTGTGGGTGTGTATATATATATATATATAATCTGACGTCTGGTCTCTGTGTGTTGTCAGGGTGTGTGCATGCTTGTGTAGTGTGTAAATGTAGTATCTGGTCATAAATTTCAATATTAACATAAATTGGACAGGCTTTCATCAAAATTCTAAATTATTGGAAAGCGTCACATGACATTGAATAAAAGTATCGATATTGGTGTGTACCTGAAGAAAGGTATCAGTACGCGTACTCGGTCTTAAAATAATGGTATCGTGCATCCCTATATATTGTGTATATATATATATATATATATATTTTAATATACTGTGGGACGCACTCAGGGGTTTGCTAAACATTTAGGTTTATTGTCTGTTCATTAAAAAAATTAAAAAATACTGATGTTTCAGCCCCTGAAGGCCTTTATCAAGGTAGATATATATATACAGTGGCAAGAAAAAGTATGTGAACCCTTTGGGATTACGTGGATTTTTGCATGAATTGGTCATAAAATGTGCTCTGATCTTCATCTAAGTCACAACAATTTGAAAAACACAGTCTGCTTAAAATAATACAACACAAACATTATATGTTTTTATTGAACATAATATGTAAACATTCACAGTGCAGGGTGGAAAAAGTATGTGAACCCCTAGCCTAATGACTTCTCCAAGAGCTAATTGGAGGCAGGAGTGAGCCAACCTTGAGTCCAATCAGTGTGATATTATTGGACGTGTTGCTGAAAGCTGTCCTGCCCTTTAAAAACACACACCAGTTTTGGGTTTACTGGTTTCAAGAAGCACTGCCTGATGTGAACCATGCCTCGCAGAAAAGAGCTCTCAGAAGACCTACGATCAAGAATTGTTGACTTGCATGAAGCTGGAAAGGGTTACAAAAGTATCTCCAAAAGCCTTGATGTTCATGTGTCCACGGTAAGACAGACTGTCTACAAATGGAGAAAGTTCAGCACTGTTGCTACTCTCCCTAGGCGTGGTCGTCCTGTAAAGATGACTGCAAGAGCACAGCGCAGAATGCTTAGTGAGGTAAAGAAGAATCCTAGAGTGTCAGCTAAAGACTTACAGAATCTCTGGCACATGCTAACATTTTTGTTGACACATCTACAATAAGGAAAACATTAAACAAGAATGGAGTACATGGGAGGACACCACGGAGGAAGCCATTGCTGTCCAAAAAGAATATTGCAGCACGTTTGAAGTTTGCAAAAGAGCACCTGGATGTTCCACAGCACTACTGGCAAAATATTCTGTGGACAGATGAAACCAAAATTGAGTTGTTTGAAAATAACACACAACACTATGTGTGGAGAAAAAAAGGCACAGCACACCAACATCAAAACCTCATCCCCACTGTAAAACATGGCGGAGGGAGCATCATGGTTTGGGGCTGCTTTGCTGCCTCAGGGCCTGGACGGATTGTTGTCATTGATGAAAAAATGAATTCCAGAGTTTATCAAGACATTTTGCAGGAAAACGTAAGACCATCTGTCCGCCAACTGAAGCTCCGCAGAGGATGGGTGATGCAACAGGACAATGACCCAAAGCATACAAGTAATTCAACAAAAGAATGGCTTCAACAACACAAAATACGCCTTCTGGAGTGGCCCAGTCAGAGTCCTGACCTCAACCCGATTGAAATGCTGTGGCATGACCTTAAGAGAGCGATTCACACCAGACATCCCAAGAATATTGCTACACTGAAACAGTTTTGTGAAGAGGAGTGGTCCAAAATTACTCCAGATCGTTGTGCAGGTCTGATCTGCAACTACAGGAAACGTTTGGTGGAGGTTATTGCTGCCAAAGGAGGGTCAACCAGTTATTAAGTCCAAAGGTTCACATACTTTTCCCACCCTGCACTGTGAATGTTTACATGTTATGTTCAATAAACACATGAAAACATATAATGTTTGTGTTGTATTATTTGAAGCAGACTGTGTCTTTCAAATTGTTGTGACTTAGATGAAGATCAGAGCACATTTTATGACCAATTCATGCAAAACTCCACGTAATCCCAAAGGGTTCACATACTTTTTCTTGCCACTGTATATATATACGGTATATCTGTCCACCCCTAAGTGACCTTCCTGACTTATAGGAGGCTATATAAATATATATATGTACCTCCCCAGTGATTCGAGGCAGGTTCTCATATCCCCAGACCCAGTTGGTTTGACGTTTATGACAAAGCCTGCTTTATGAGTCGCCTGTCATGTAATATATCGGTATCAGGCGTCTCTGCCATCAGTTCGTGTCCGCCTGCGCTCGTGACCGCCTGCGCTCGTATCCCCCTTCCCCGTTATTATTCAGCGCACATCGCATTTACAGCGGGATGTATTTTTCATGTGTGCCCTGGATTAAATTGACAATCTGATGGCGGACTTTACAGCGGCGCGTAATACATATGGAAGGGGATTGAATAGATATGCATTGGAGTGCGGGTTTATTACATATTTTATTCATGGACTGCTCACTGTACTGCGCGTATCCCATGTGTTCGAAAATATCACAGCATTTCTGCATCAGGTGCTAAATGGGCTAAATACACACAAAAAAAAATGAAAAATCATGGAAATTCGACCAATGATGCGCTTTTCCTATTTCTTTATGGGCCCGCGGGTTACGCGTTTCCTTGTCGGATCATTGACGGGTAACCTGATTGTGTTCAAAATGCTAATTTTTGCCAAACCCAATATCCAAATCTCTGTGAGATGCAGTGACAATGCGACATTAATGTAGTGCTTAGTGATGTTTTGTCAACGTGTCACTTGGTATCACAAAAACCAGATGATACTGTAACACGCGAGACATCATGGTAACCACGGCAACGTCTACCATATTCCATTGTGTGACAGCTAATAAAAGACCGATACAGAAATCTAATTTGTGCCTCAAGAACAGTTACAGATAACATAGACGCCTCAGATGATTCATATATATATATATACTGTATATATAAAACCCTGGATATTCTTCACGCTTAAGGCTGGCTGAGCATCATGGGATATAGAGTTCTAAATCATCTGGAGGGGTTAGATTAGCCGTCACTAACCTCTGAATTTGGCACCGAATTGCACTGAATAGTGAATTTCGCCGTTCGGTGCAATTTTGGTTCAATTTGTCTATTCACAAAGCAGTCAATTCGCCAAATACAGGGGAATTGACAGCGAAATATGGTGCAATTTGCCGCATTCCGGCAGCACCAAAATTGCCCCATAGAAGGCTATCATGTCTTCCACTGGCGTGCGCAGCCATTAGATTGTGCAGCAGTGGAACATTTATTAATTGAAAACCTATAGGGGATATTCAGAGAGAGACGATCCGGCCCCGAAATGTCACCAAACAGGGAATTTCCCCAAACGGCGACATTTCAGGGTCATTCAGCTATTTTGGCGAACTGCCTGCACGTGCGGTGTGTGTTCGGCGGCAGTGAAATCCCCCATAGAGAAGCAATGGTTAATCTATTCACAGACACCGAACAGCAGTGAAATGCCCTGCTGTTGGTGTTTTCATTCGGCAGGTTTAATCAGGCGAATCCAAAAGGTTACAATGTAAAAAAAGTAATTTATTTTTTATAGTTTTTTCTTTCCGCGCAATGTCGGCGCTTTGTGAATAGACCCTTAAGTGGTGTATATGGAGTTGTTGTTCATTTGTAGCGGGTGTCTCAGAATTACAAGTCCCATGATGCTCAGCCAGTCTGAAGGGTCATAGTGCAGTGATACACCTCGAAGCAACACGCCTGAATATCTGAGAGACAGAAAGCACAATCAATCCTCAACTGAGAATATTTCTCTACGAATAATGATCATCTCAATCCTGTGTCTCTGTTGTCGATGTTTCATTCCCATTTTCTGTCATTATTTGCATCTCTCTTGGTTTTACAAGCCCCGTCCTGACCCCCCGTCATGTTTTTGGAATTTAGCGCTTGGTGTAAATCCCGCTAATCGCTTATAATCCACTTGTCGTTGTGAAACGCTTTGCCGTATTGATTATAAACACCTTAATAAACGCAAAAAGGAAAGTAACGGATCCAAACTCTGCAATGGAAATAATCCGCTTTTCAGCATTTCCTTTAGAAAATAAAAATTTAGGGTTTTTTTCAGAGAGTGACGAAATGTCGCCGACATGTTGGTGCTCTCTCGCTCCCCGCACATCCATGCACTGCAGAGAATTAAAGTTCCTCACCCGGAATGCAGGGAAGCGGCCACCGAATGCCATCGCCAACCCACCGAACATCTGCCGCAAACCCCCCCGAAGGGCCGCTAAACGCAGCCTATGAGCCGCCGAGCACAGCGCCGACCAGCCGCAGGTGAAAGCCGTCAAGCCGCCGGACGGGTAAAAAAAACAATACGCTTGAAAGTGTCAAAATTGAAACGTTGTTTGCAAAAAAACTACTGAACGAAAATGTCTGGAATTTATGTATAAGATCCAATGAATGATAATGAAAAGGTCTGTTACGGAAAAAAGAAAAATGCTATGAAAAAATCCTGAAAAAAGCCTAGAAGATCCTAAAAAATTTATTAATATAGAGACTTTTTGCTGCAGATTAAAATAATAAACGGTTTATTAGATATTGTATAAAAACAGGTATATTTTTAACATTGAAGTCTATGGGATTCGCCTGAATAAACCTGCCGAATGAAAACACCGAACAGCAGGGCATTCCGACAACTTTTCACTGGTGTTTGTGTTCTCTGAATAGATTAACCATTGCTTCTCTATGGGGATTTCACTGCCGCCGAACAGGCACCGTACTTGCTGGCAGCTACAAACTGCCTGCTTTCTGAATAGCCGAAATTGCACCGTACGGTGAAATTCCCTGTTTGGTGACATTTTGGGGCCAGATTGTCTCTGAATAACCACTTTAGTAAATCCCAGACTCTCTGTATTGTGTCGTCTCTGTGTAATATATGTCATGCAGACATATTAGTAAATCCCAGACTCTCTGTATTGTGTCGTCTCCCTCTGTATTAGCCACCTTTTGTTTAACCCTTTTATGCCACAGGGTGTACAAAACCATCCCTGCGGCGGGGTGGGACTGTACGCCACGGGACAGCAGAGCACGCCCCGCGTCCGGCCTGCTCATCAGTTGGTGCGTGTCATTTGCTGACGCAGAACGGCTTGAATACAAGCTGTCCCCCTGCACCCAGTGATGCGCGCGGCGCATCAGCTACTAAGGCGGGCCAGAGGGGTGGCCTGGCGCATCAGCCGCACAGCCCCCCGCCAGCATTAAGACCTCCCCCCCTGCCAGGCACAACCGCCGGGAGGTAAGGGGTTAAGGATAAAGGGTTCCCTTAGGAACAATACTGTTTTTTTTCTCGCTTTTCTGCAGTGCGTTGAAATTAAGCCATTTTCTGTTGTTTTACAGATTTAGTGATGCTTAATAATAACAGGAAATGTAATATTCGTTATGCTCTGGTCTTACGGAAATTGGCTAAAGTTTACTCTGAAAAGTCGTTTTTTTTTTTTATGTAGCATTGATTCCATGCCCACGGCAAAACTTTAATTCCTTTTTTTTTTGTCCCAAAAGTAACCTTGTTATGAGCGCTTGTACTTCATAGCTCGCAGGCATATCGAATTTCTAGAGATTTATATTTTTAATTGATGTGGAAGTCTCATTTTGTCATTAAATCGTGCTGAGGAATTGGAATCGTTTCCATCGGATAAAAATCCATAGAATGTTTCGGCCGCACAGAACCAAATGACAGTAAATGTGACGGGCGGGCGACGCAGTGTTACCGTCGTGTGTTTGTTTTGTTTCCATTGAGGTTTTTACATTATTTACATTCTCAGATACTTATTATAAGATAAAACCTTTATGTGGAAAATGAGGATATTCACTATATTGTGATTCCAGTATGATTACAGCCCTGGATGTAGCCTTGTCCAGAGGTCGAGGGGGAACGCATTTCTTCCACTATTTTATGCTCAGGGAATTAAGTTCCCATTGGTCACACCCACTATTATTATCCTTTATTTATACAGCGCCACATATTCCGCAGCGCTTTACAAGATCAGTGTACAAGGAGTTGATACATTGTAATACCACACATGGATGATCTGACCTGATTCAGGGGACCCTGTTCCCAAGGGAGCTTACAATCTATGAGAAGTGATATGTGCCACTTTTTTGTGTGAGCTGCGGGAGAAAAAGACTTATTTATCTCCTTTATATATATCCGTGCCGCATAGACCCCCAGTTGTTCTGTATATTGAAGGACTGGGAGACTGGTCAGGGTTAAGTGACTCGGAGACTGGTCAGGGTTAAGTGACTCGGAGACTGGTCAGGGTGGAGCGACTGGGAGTTTGGTCAGCGTTGAGGGACTGAGAGCCAGTCTCTCAGTCCCTCAACCCTGACCAGTCTCCCAGTCACTCAACCCTGACCATTCTCCAAGTCCCTCAAACCTAACCAGTCTCCCAGTGTCTCCCAAACAGGGTAAAAGGAATGGGAGACTGGTCAGGGTTGAAGTATTGAGAGACTGGTCAGGGTCGAGGGACTGGGAGACTAGTCAAGGTCGAAGGACTGGGAGACTGGTCAGGGTCGAAGGACTGGGAGACTGGTCAGGGTCAAAAGACTGGGAGACTCTTCAAGGTCAAAGGACTGGGAGACTGGTCAAGGTCAAAGGACTGGGAGACTGATCAGGGTTGAAGGACTGGTCAGGGTCAAAGGACTGGAAAACTGGTCAGGGTCGAAGGACTGGGATAGGGCTGCAACTAACGATTATTCTCATAATCGATTAGTTGGCCGATTATTATTTCGATTAATCGATTCATCGGATAAAAAAATAGAAAAAAGTTTACTTAATAGGAATTTTATGTAAAAAATAAAATAACCACAACCCCCCTTTTTTCATAAGCAATTTGTGCACTGTATGTAACTTTCGTACGTAAATACAGTTGTGTTCAAAATTATTCAACCCCCAATGCTGTAAAGGGTTTTAGGGAATTTAGTGTACATTTGTAATTGTATTCAGAATGAAATCCTACAAGGACTTTTTAAAGAACCATATGCAACTAAAATGACATCAATTGGTTTTGTAATACAGTAGTAAATGTTTATTTTGTGAATTCTTCATTGACACAATTATTCAACCCCTTAAAGACTACCACTCTGAAGAACAGAGGTTCATTCAAGTGTTTTCAATCGGGTATTGAAAACACCTGTGGATGTCACGGAGCAGCAATAAAGCATAATAAGCACCAATTAGGCAGCTTTAAAATGACTGTGATACTCAGCTCCTTCTAGACATTTACTGGTGTGGTTACAAACATGGTGAAGTCAAGAGAATGGTCCAGGAAGACAAGAGAAGAGGTGATTACTCTTCACAGGAAGGGCAATGTCTATAAGAAGATTGCAAAGATGTTAAACATACCAAGAGAAACCATAGGAAGCATCATTCGCAAATTCAAGGCAAAGGGCACTGTTGAAACGCTACCTGGTCGTGGCAGAAAGAAGATGCTGACTTCGACTGCTGTGCGCTACCTGAAGCGTAGAGTGGAGAAAAGTCCCTGTGTGACTGCTGAGGAACTGAGAAAAGATTTGTCAGATGTGGGTACTGAAGTTTCAGCTCAGACAATACGGCGCACACTGCGTAATGAAGGCCTCCATGCCAGAACTCCCAGGCGCACCCCCTTGCTGTCTCCAAAGAATAAGAAGAGTCGACTGCAGTATGTCAAAAGTCATGTGGACAAACCACAGAAGTTTTGGGATAGTGTTCTGTGGACTGATGAAACTAAATTAGAACTGTTTGGGCCCATGGATCAACGCTATGTTTGGAGGAGGAAGAACAAGGCCTATGAAGAAAAGAACACCTTGCCTACTGTGAAGCATGGCAGGGGGTCAATCATGCTTTGGGGCTGTTTTGCTTCTGCAGGTACAGGGAAGCTTCAGCGTGTGCAAGGTACCATGAATTCTCTTCAGTACCAGGAGATATTGGATGACAATGTGATGCAGTCCGTCACAAACCTGAGGCTTGGGAGACGTTGGACCTTTCAACAGGACAATGATCCCAAGCATACCTCCAAGTCCACTAGAGCATGGTTGCAGATTAAAGGCTGGAACATTTTGGAGTGGCCATCGCAGTTACCTGACTTAAATCCGATTGAGAACCTCTGGTGGGACTTAAAGAAAGCAGTTGCAGTGCGCAAGCCTAAGAATGTGACTGAACTGGAGGCTTTTGCCCATGACGAATGGGCGAAGATACCCGTAGATCGCTGCAAGACACTTGTGTCAAGCTATGCTTCACGTTTAAAAGCTGTTATAACTGTAAAAGGATGTTGTACTAAGTACTAAGATTGAATGTCACTGGGGGTTGAATTAAACTGATAATGATGTGAGCACAGAAAAGACATTTGTGGTTATTTCATTATAAATGTTATGTTATATTTGTCTGACCTACACGTGCCTCTTTGATTTAATTGTAAGCAAGATGACTGAATGATCAAAATCAATGTCAAACTGGCCAAAACACTCAATTTCAGTGGGGGTTGAATAATTTTGAACACAACTGTACATACGCAAATTATGTATCTTGCGTACTTTTCACACAAGGTATGCAAGTGCTTGGTCAGAGGGATGGGTTGATGCTACATGCGCAGCTTAAGCCCATGTTTGCTTTCTCAAATGAAAGCGGCTACAAGCACTTGGTCATAGATGATGAGGTCAGCATGAAATCAGGGTTAATTAGCTAAAGTGGTCAGGGTGCGTAGAGTGTCCCTTTTAAATAATTTTGTGACCAAACTGAGTGGGAGGAGGGACTGGAGGTAGAAGGGAGTGACTTGACCGGAGTGTGAGAGGGAGTGGGTATGGACAAAACACCGGATTTGAGTGTGGGAGTGAGTTTGGGGAAAGGGACCAGACCAAAGGGAGGGAATGGCAATTCCCTACCAAAGAGGGTGTGGCAGGGATGGTGGGGTGGTGGCACAAGACTCCAACTTCAAGTAAGGATTAAACACAGGCGTACATGCTCCTACACGCAGTGGCAGTATCCTATGGTTTGTTATAGTTCTGCTACTGTTGTAAGCATAATCAAAACAAACTGGTTGTGTCTGACATAACCCTAGAACTAAATCATACCTAGTAAAGCAGTGGCGCATCTTCTACAATCAACTCAGAAGCTGAGGTTATTTACGTTTAACTCACTCTGACTCTAAACAGTGTGTGCTGTGCACAGGACGATTAAATCAACACTGATTAATCGATAATGGAAATAGTTGATAACTAATTTAATCATCGATTAGTTGTTTCAGCTCTAGACTAGAAGACTGGTCAGGGTTGAAGGAATGGAAGACTGGTCAGGGTCGAAGGTTTGGGAGACTGGTCAGGGTCGAAGGTTTGGGAGACTGGTCAGGGTCGAAGGTTTGGGAGACTGGTCAGGGTTGAAGGAATGGAAGACTGGTCAGGGTCGAAGGTTTGGGAGACTGGTCAGGGTCGAAGGTTTGGGAGACTGGTCAGGGTTGAGGGACTGGGAAACTGGTCAGGGTTGAGGGGCTGGCAGACTGGTCAGGGTTGAGGGACTGGGAAACTGGTCAGGGTTGAGGGGCTGGCAGACTGGTCAGGGTTGAGGGGCTGGCAAACTGGTCAGGGTCAAGGGGCTGGCAGACTGGTCGAGGGACTGGGAGACTGGTCAGTATCGGGAGACTGGAAAAGGGTGAAGGAAAGCTAAATGAAAGAAAATATAAAGACTTCCTTCATGAAAACCTGGTCCAGAGAACTCAGGACCTCCAACTGGGCAGAAGGTTCACCTTCCAACAGATTAATGTCCCTCAGCACGGTGCAAGAGAGCGCAAGAGCCACTTAGAGATAGCACTATGAATGTCCTCGAGTGGCCGGCAGATCCTGGACTGAACCCAATCAATACTGAAAGGACGTAAGCTATAAAGGAGATACCACAAGCTACAATGTATCAATCTTTTCCACGAAAACCCACAAACATATTCTAACATCACTTTTAAGGCAAACCTTGCAGTGCATTGAGTTCCGGCATTTCTCCAGCGGAAGGTCTGCCTTCCTACATTTGGTTTCTCTATAATTTAAGCAGATCTGCTGCCAGAGGCTTCATTTGTAATTACAAAGGGTACGGTGAGGGTTATTTACATGAGCGCAGCGTGAGGGGCTCACCAGCAATGCTTATCAAGGTTACATCAGATCATCGGAAATAATGACAAGCCGGTGCAAGCAGCCGGAATACATATTTTACACCCCTCCTCCCGTCCTCTTTATTTATTTATTTTACTTTATGCATAGGGAAAGGCGGGTTTTTTGTTGTTTTTTTTTGGTTTGTTCCAATGCTCTCTATGTTAGTTGTGTTTTTTATTCATGAATCACTGTTCAGGTGGTTTTATATCGCCTGCAGCTTAAATTCCCTACAAATATCAAAACTGGGCACCTGTGTAAAAAATTTAATACATCCATTTTTATTCTGTTCAATATTCTCCCGAGTCTCCCAGGTCGGAATAAATATTCCGGCAGATGATTGCGTGAAAAACCACACCGTGCAGACGGTGAATCGCAACGTGCACGGTTCACTCGGAAGATGTTTAAGATTAGTGTGGTTTTATTTATTTTTTTCCCCAATCTCTCTCTTTCACCCCCCCTACCCCATCCTCCTCCCGTTTAATCAAATTCAAGTGTTTGATGGTTCTACGCAAATTTGGTACAGAGTAAAGTGTTCTTTCATGAGCCTTGGCGCGTCGGTTCACAGGGAAATGTGTCCGTACAGATAGTCGACTTCTGTGTAATGGAAGGAAAAGTGAAGTAAATGACATTTTTCAAAGTAGTCACGATACAAAAAAGTAATAATATATATATATATGTATATACACACTGCCTGGCCAAGAAAAAGTCACACACTGTAATATGTGGTTGTGTCGCCTTTTGCTGTGATCGCGTCACGCATTCGCCGCCGCATCGTGTTGATAAGCTCATGCAATGTCACAACTTTTATTCGCGTCCAGAGTGGCATTAATTTGTGGCAAGATCTTGTATTGATGATGGGAGAGTCGCAGCGCTGCGTAAAGTCTTCTCCAGCACATTATCCCAAAGATTAACCTCAATGGGGTTAAGGTCTGGACTGTGCGGTGGCCAATCCATGTGTGAAAATGATGTCTCATGCTCCCTCAACCACTCTTGCACAATTTGAGCCCGATGAATCCTGGCATTGCCATCTTGGAATATGCCCGCTGTGCCATCAGGGGAGAAAAGAGAAAAACCCATTGATGGAAAAACCTGCTGATTCAGTATATTCAGGGAGTCACATGACCTCATTTTATGCTGAAACATATCAATTAGGGATGCGCATGGCTGAAAAATTCATTGCGCTTTTCGTTTGGTTTCGTTACATTTTTATATAATTTCGTTTTCGGAATTTCATAACTAATTTCGTTTCGGATTGATTTTAAATTTCAAATCGATTTCAAATTCGATAGTTGATATCCATTATTCAAATGTTTCTTTTATGATGATGACACAGTGTAAAACGAAATAAATTTGTTATATGCCGTTTCGTTTCGAGTTCGTATCGATTCGTTATTCGGAGGTACTTCCGAAATACGAATTATCAAATTTCGTTCCAAATTCCGAATTTTTCCTAAACGAATGCACATCTCTAATATCAATCACTGCAGTAATTATCCAATGGAAGGCGAGCACCTGTTGGCTGAGTTACATCCGGGTGGTGGCTCTTTTTTTGGTCAGGCCATGTATATTACATTTGATACTTCGGCACCATCGCTCTGCTTCCAGAAACAAACGGGTTAAAATGTATCTTTTAATTTATTCCGTTGATATTATGTGCTCATATATGTTCAAACACATTTCCCCGTACAATGTTTCAGCTAATAAGGGATTGACCTTTTTATTCGGCTCGCCTTGCTCAGTTACATACAGCCTTTTTCAAGAAATTGAATATTTCTTTCCTGTTATATATATATAAATATATATATATAATACAGGTATATATGGGAGCCAAGGTTCAGGCACCAGGCAATTGAAACAACAGAAGGAGGAGTGCAGGATCGCTTGCGTTTGTGTATACAGTATATATATATAACAGATATATAATAACTGATATCGGCTGTTGAACTGAGAGAAAATATTCTTGGAGGAGCAATAATAACAAAATGTTGCATGCAGATCTTATTTTCCGCGGCGTGGGATGACGCGCGCCGCGGTCGATACGATCTGCCATGTGGATATAATTAAAAAATATCTATATATTTCGCTCTATCTCTTCTGTATTGATATTCTGCTGTAGACAATATTCGCGTCCTGGCTTGATTAATGTTATTTCTTCTGACCGATTATTAAAAACGTCGAGCTTCGCTGCTGAGATGCAGTTGTTGTTGAATTCTGCTGCTTGGAGTTTCCGGTGCCGTGACCGGTTGATCCAAATCATAACCACCATCCATCGTGGCATCTGTTAGTCCTAAACCACGTAAAGATCTTACAGCCCGGATAGTTCTAAATCTTTTATTTTTATGCCTAAAATCTCTTTGATTTCTTGGAATTCTACATTAAAACAGGATTTTACGTTTTAGAGTTTGAGATCCCTGGCTTGGTCGGTCCTTACACAAATAGGACAAAGCCCAATAAGGGTGATGCACGCTGTCCTTGTACCTGGGGGCCGAGTCCTGGCATCTTATTCACAATAATAAATCAAAAATCAATGATGATAGCGCAACCCCAGGATTAAAAGAAAGGAGATTTATTCCACCTACGTGGACTAGACAACATCTCGACTGGTTATGAGACTCATATAAAATGTTGCCTGGTCCACTTAGGTCATGGATGCATGTCAAAACTCCGGTCCCCCAGATGTTCCTGAACATAACCCCCATACTTCTCCATCCATCTAATGCAGTCAGAGATTTCTGGGAGTTGTAGTTCAGGAATAGTGATGGGCCAAACACCCCCGTGTTCGGTTTGCATTCGAACTCGAACACCCGAAAAAGTTCGACCGCGAACTTGAACACAATTTGAACACCATGCAAGTCAATGGGGCTCGAACGTTTGAAAATTATTGTCCCCTCCAAGAGGGCATATATGCAAGATATTGGCCATAAAAGGTGTATGGGGGTCCGGGTATTGCCCTGGGGGACAGGAAACAATGAAAAAATTTAAGAAAAAAAAGTTTTTAAAACTTCCACTGCTGAGTGCTGAGCCATTTCACCGCTGTGCGCTGAGCTCATTTTTACCGCTTTTGCTCATGTTTAAACACGATTTGAAGCCATGGAAATGTTTGACCAACAATGAGTGGGAAATGTTTGACCAGCAAGGAGTGGGAAATGGTTGACCAACAAGGAGTGGGAAATGTTTGACCAACAATGAGTGAGAAATGTTTGACCAACAATGAGTGGGTTCAATGTTAAAAATATTCCCGTTTTAATCCAATATCTAATAAACCGTTTATTATTATATTCTGCAGTAAAGAGTCTTTATTTTTAGATTTTTTTAGAATCTTTTAAGCATTTTTTGGAATTTTTTGAAAACTTTTTCTTTCCGCGAACGTCCCGAAAAGTTTGAAGTTCACGAACTTTCGACCAGCCGTTGTTCGAATCGAACTTCGAACCGATTCGAACAGGCAGCCCATCCCTATTCAGGAGCGTCTGGAGGGCCGGAGTTTGGGCATCCCTGACTTAGGTGGAATAAATCTCCTTTTTTGATCCTGGAGTTGTGTTGTCCTCGTTGCTTTCTTCAAAGACAAATATGATCCTTCCCTGTTTTGTCTGTCACATCCAGTATGTTGTTATAATGTGTCAGTCCCCCCTTGTGAGTTATTCTATGGGAGAATCACGAAACGTGCATCCACTTTCAGTGTGGCCAGAGCGATACCAATGGAAAGCCAGAAGGTCGAATACCCTGAGCCGCACGTCAAGTGGGGCATCTGCTTGTACTTGATGTAACGTGAATGAGCACTGACACTGACCCATGTGAAATCTGCTCTGTACATGCGCAGTGACATCTTGTCATTGCCGGCAGCCATTGTGGTTATGGTACTCGACATATTCTAGCTGGTACTGACCTTTTCGCCCCGACCAGTGAAAAGCCACGGTTTGCCCTTGATTTCGGCCATTACACATAAGAGATATATATTTGTGTTCAGGTGATTTTTATTAATCAGAATTTTGTACGGTTTGTTAATTCCTCCAAGACAAAAATCAATGCATGGAAGCCACCAAAGGAACTGAAGAAAGAGTCGCAAAGTGTGGGATTGAGGGAGCATTGCTTTAAATTGAAGTCAGAGTGGATGAGCTGCTTGACTGTCCACCCGCTTTACCATTTACCTCCTCACCCTCATTGCTTGGTAATAGGCCTATGCGCATGCGCACATTCTTGTCTACTAGCAGATGACTGATGTTAATGAAACAATAATTATTAAACCACAGTTCAGAGGAACCGAGTTGAGGGTCCAGTATAATTCAATGGAACCAAATCGATCTTAGTTGTCGGTTTGTCAGACCGAAATTTTTTCCCGTGCACACGTCTCCGTACACAAACCTCCTAGCAGTCCCTTTATCAGATAGCGCTTTCTGCAGACGGATATAACAAACCTGCTGCCTCAAGTAAACAAGCTCGGAAAATGTCTCAGGAACCAGTCGTGTTTAGGAATACTTAGAGACAGTGGTCAGCAACCTTGGACCCTCCAGATGTTTTGGGGCTGCATCACCCATAATGCTCAGCCTCTCATTCTATAGTCTCATGGGAAATGTAGTTCCAAAACATCTTGAGGGCCAGGTTGGTGACCACTACTTTAACACAAGACTATATTTTGTGTACCAAAGCTCTGTTGTGGATCTGAGTAACTATGAACCTATCCTTGTTTAAAGTGATCTACTGGATCATGGCTTCAGCCTTTACAATTCAAGACTCCTACCATAATATGGTCAGGAGGAGCGAAGGACTAGTCTTGTGAAGACATGAGGTTGATGGCAATCTTACTTTCGTCAACCAATTTACCTTGGCCGATGTTAACCCAAAACAACCATCATTGAGGGTTGCGGTTCTTCTCCTGCAGAGGTGCCTTGGTAGTTCAGCTCTGGCCGCCCTTTCTGGGTGGTAGCAGACTGATCTGCATATGCTTCAGCCTCGTCTGTAATGGCAACATCGATCTAAAACCCTGTGAGATCTGAGCATGGACCCACCATAGGGATGGACACTTATGCTGTTTTCCATTCTCAGGGCCTTCTCAAACCTTGTGATGTTGCCCGTTCTCAGTGTCTTCACGTATTTTTGCCCAAAATATTCCATATTCATATTAATTTTTCAGGAATCAATAAAATACAGTAGAGTCCTGCAATATATGGTCGACAATGACGAATGGGAACCTCAGTGACTTTCCGACACAAAAAGCTACTGGTGTGTAAGTTTAGGAAATACACAGAGATGAGGAGTTTCAACTCTTACATATTTGCTTCTTATTTTTTTTGCAATGTGTTACGCCTGTAATGCAAATACAAATGGGTGGATAGAATAAACTCCAGCTCGAACAATCCCTCCGAGAGCCTTTTAACTCGAATAAAATACATTATTGAACACGAAACAAATAGCAAAAACAAACTGTGATATCCACAGACTGAACTGAAATGAAACGGCTCGCGTGCCGATTGTATGCACTGGTGTGCGCAGCCCGTTAGGGTGGGCACACATGGAACTTTTATTAATTGAAGGCTTATGTTTAGAAGATTTTGCACAAAATGTACATTTTTCATTACAAACAGTTTTTATGTAATTCATCATAAACCAGAGAAGAGACGTCTAAAATATCAATGTAGGAGGTGAAAGAGGACCTCTTCACCCGACATTAGGGTGTGCCTGGGTACACGAGTCGCACCCCCTCTGCACACCTATGCATATCTGCATTAGACGTGTGTATTCGTTTCGGAATGAATCACAATTTGTTTGAAATATTTGGGGTTATTCAAAGAGCACTGAAATGTCACCGACATTTCGGTGCTCTCTCGTTCCCTGCACTTCCCTGCACTTCGAGGAATCAAAGTTCCCCATCCTGCGGCGAATTCAGCATTTGCCGCAGGGTACCCGGAGTGCAGGGAAAACCCGCCACAAACCCACCGCAAGTGCGCCGGAAAACTGGCTGAAAACCCACCGAAAACCTGCCGGAACCGCCGCAAAACACGCCAAACACATTGGAAGAAGTCAACGATCGCAGCGCAGAGCAGCCGCCGGAAAAAGCAGACAAGCTGACGGACGGGGTAAAAAAAAACCCCAAAAAAAAAACCTTGAAAGTGTCAAAATTGAAACGCTGTTTTCAAAAAACTACTGAATGAAAATGTCTGGAATTTACATATAAAGTCCTATGAATGATAATAAAAAGGTCTGTTACAGGAAAAAGAAAAAAACGCTTTAAAAAAAAAAAACTGAATTTTTTTTTGCCTAAAAGATCCCAAAAAATCAATAGATGATACTTTTTGCTGCAGAATAAAATAATAAACGGTTTGTTAGATATTGGTTAAAAGGGGAATATTTTTAACATTGAAGCCTATGGGATTCGCCTGAATAAACCTGCTGAATGAAACCACCGAACATCAGGGCACTTCGGCAACTTTTCACTGCTGTTCGGTGTCTGTGAATAGATTAACCATTGCTTCTCTATGGGGGATTTCACTGCCGTCGAACAGGCAACGTACTTGCTGGCAGTTCGCCAAATTTGGTGAACTGCCTGCTCTCTGAATAGCCGAATGGCCCCGAAATGTCACTGTACGGGTAAATTCCCTGTTCGGTGACATGTCGGGGCCAGATCTGCTCTCTCTGAATAATCCTGAAAGTATTTCCGAAATACAAATCGCATGTCGGCTGTGTCTGATACGAAACAAAACGGTATATATCGAATCAATTCAGATCTCACCATTTTATTATCTGTCTGCAGCACATTTACTGCATCTGCCTGTATGCTGATAATGCAGACCCCGAGTAAGCAGGAAATCTCACCATTTTATTATCTGTCTGCAGCACATTTACTGCATCTGCCTGTATGCTGATAATGCAGACCCCGAGTAAGCAGGAAATCTCACCATTTTATTATCTGTCTGCAGCACATTTACTACATCTGACTGTATGCTGATAATGCAGACCCCGTGTGACATTGTTCAATATACAGTACGCCATCTAGAGTTTGCAACCTTTCATCCCAGCACTGTTTCTGTAAAGGATAAACGAATACATGAAAAATTTGCAAATTTACCAATTGCAGCACAGAATTCCTATGTTTCAAATAAATGTTATTATCGCATTTAGTTTCCATCAAAAAACACACGGTAGTGAAAGGGTTAATGATAAAGTCAAATCAAATGCGGGGTTAAACCTAGGATTTCATAGTCAGCAACATCAAGTCAAAACTGACAAAAATGTCTTGAATACCCAGAGGAACATGAACTTTCTTGGCCGGTGCAGTAGATCAAATATTTATTCATCTTTCAAACCTTCTCTTCGCTTTCTAAATCTAGCGCGGCTTCCCGTCCTTCCGGTCAACACTTGACGGTTTTATTCCTGTTCAGATTTACATATGGCCCTTGCAGCCTCAGTAAATTTCATTATTGACGTGGCGGATTAAAATACAACGTTTTCGTGACTCGCGCCTCTTTGTTATGCAATTAAATGCTTCGGTATAGATTAAAACAAAAATATAAAAAAATCCATAGAAATATCCAGCTGGAAGTCTCGCTACATCTATAATTCTCGTTGCCTGATTTATACACGGCAGTTACCTTTAGTCGACAAAGCCAAGAAAAGCAAACACTATGGGCTGTTATTTCTTTTCGCTTTTTTACCTTTATGTCAATTTTATAGATTCTACATAGAGAAAATAATAAAAAAAAAAGATTAAATGAAGGCCAAATAGACATGGGAAAGGTGTTTAAGAAAACAAACATATATCTATATTTGTAAGAAAATATGCTTATCATAAAGAATATCAATATTTATTACAATTTTCAACTACTTTGCTACTTTATAAATATATATATATAATATATATATATATTGTGATATAGCTGCTTTTCTTTAGTGTGCAGCCATGGAACTTGCACACCATGAACAGGAAAACCAGCAAATATAAAACAAATGCCTACTCCTTTATGCAAAGCTAAATAAACATTCAAATTTTCTGTTTGAAATATTGGGCGGCTAAGCCGCTTACCAATCAGTGAAAACAAAATCTAATGTACTTTCCTTCAGTGTTCAGGACTTTGCTTCCTTCCCTGCTGACCCCAGCACCAAGACTGCCCTCTCAGAGGGAAACACATCTCCTATAAGGGCAGGGCAGTCCTAATCACGCATCGGCTGTGAGTAAACCCTATAGGGGGAAAAGAGAGTCCTCCATCCGCCTGCTAATAAACCTGTGGTCTACCACCCTGCCCCTAATCACACTATCACAATATATATAGTATATATTTTAAATATGCTGGTTCAGGTGAAGCAAAGTACATGGAACATGTCTCACATAAGATATTAATACAGTATCTTTATGACAGAGAAATTTGTTTTGCAACATTTGTTTACAAAAAAGTAACAATAACATGGATATTCTAATAACACACTAAAGAAAATTATTAAAAGGGACACTCTACACATTGTGATCTTTTTAAAGAGGTCTGGATGTGTAGAGTCTCTCCCACCCCCCCCTCCCAGCTCCCCCGATCTGGAGATATCAGTGAGTGAAGTGAAGGATTGTCCTTCACCCCACCCAGCGTTACCAACTGCCGGTCACCACATCGGTCACTAGTGATGTCACACACAGTGAGTGGCCGACATCATCCTCTCGCTGTAGCGAGAGTTCTCAGAGAGGCAGCGATGGATCAGATCTGTGCATGCGCGTGCAGCTCCTATGCATCGCTCTGTGTAGGCGCTACAGACGTGCGTACGTAAAAGTGCTCAAGTCCCACAGCGTCGCACAGTATGTGGCTCCTATGCTACACTAGTTGCGTAGGAGCACAAATTTCACAGAAAAGCTTCAGGGACTTCTGGGGACGGGAGTCCCTGAGCCGAAGAAGAGGAGCAGTGTGCAGCATCTGCCCAATTATTTAAGGGCAAGGAAAAAAAAGGAACTCTATTGTCTATTTTAATAAAGTCTCCCTTTAAAGGGACCCTCTACACACCCTGACCATTTTAGCTTTTTAAAGTGGTCAGGCTTTGTGGAGTGTTGCCCTCTGCTGGTTTGGTAAAAATCGTTGTGTGAAGTGGAGGAGTTTCCTCCTCCCACATGCGCGTCAGCAGGCAGACGGAAGTTTAAATTTCCCAGCTGCCAGTCCCCAAATCGATTTCTGATGATGTCAGCAAAGAGTGTGCCGACTTCATCCAGAATGCTGGCAATAGAGTGTGACCGGGGAGGATGTAGCCGATTGATTGGTTCTGTGCAGCTCAAATCCAACATT
The DNA here is from genome assembly GCA_009667805.1 of Leptobrachium leishanense. Taxonomy (NCBI): domain Eukaryota; kingdom Metazoa; phylum Chordata; class Amphibia; order Anura; family Megophryidae; genus Leptobrachium; species Leptobrachium leishanense. Next base: position 16,133,708 of record CM019070.1, read on the forward strand.
CTTCGCCGACGCTATGGAACTTGCGTACAACAGTATGCAATTTCTGAATGTTGCGCAAGTTTTGCATCATGCTCATCGAAAGTTCCTTAGGTACGCAAATTGCATAAAAAAGCTGCAGGGACTTCTGCATTTCAGAAGCCTTGAGCTGCAGGGGAGGAGCAGCTCACGTCAAGGGAGAAAACATTAGTCATTCCATCCTAAGTAAAAAAAATGAAGAAAAAATATTTGGGTAGAGGCTGTCAGCAGCAACTGCCCAGTTATTTAATGGCAAGAAGGTAGGGGGGGGGTGGAGTTTTTAATAGAGTGTGCTTTTAAAACCATATAAAAATTCCTTAAGAAAAAAAATGAAGAAAAAGAAAAGTAAAACCAGAATGGGGGAAAAAAATTATAATTTGCAGGCAATTACATTTATTACTTTCACTCCTTCCTTCTGAAACAGATTCATAATATTTTAAAGTAGCCAATGTGAAAAATGTGGGGGTTTCAACTGAAATCCACTGAATTACTACAGGGTGTAGAGTCTCCGGTCACGCTCCCCTCCCCTTCAATACTCTCCTTTTCCTTTATTACATAAAAGCCTTTGTAGAATTAAACAGAGCGATGTTTCCACGTCTGACCTACACAAAACATCAAACCCATTAGCTCCTAGTGTTCAATTTGCCGGCAATTACTTATTCTGGTAGCGATTGGGATTATATCCAAAAGAACACAGTAAAAATGTCACGGAGGAGCGAGCCAATATCTCAGGGAGGCTAACGCATTGGCTTCTGGAGGCACACCTGCAGGTGCTGTTTAATGTTGTTTAAAGGATCAATATTTATTTTATTTCCCTTCCTTAGATTGGAAAGGATGAAGGGTTTCAGTGGCCCCGAACTGTGTCATTTTGTGAATTAGCAGATCCTTAGCTAAACCACAGTTTCTGTCCAATATGGAGATTTGTGATTCATTGTCAAATTGAAAACGCCTAAAAGCCGCCTGTAACTGAAGCTCCCTCTACCTTTGCGCCCTCACCCCCTTTGGAACCCTAGTTCACACTATACATGACCTCTGTGCCTGATGGAGAAGTGTGGATGCTGGCCTCCTGCCATGGGATTGTGGACCAATATGGCAAAGCCAGTTCTCAAGGACAATGGGCATAAGTGGGCACCTAAGGGTTAATAAGTTAAATGTATTTCTATCTTGAAACTGTGTTTGAGGAGTTGGTTTGTGTTAGAGATACAATGTAGACATATTGTTCTTGCTATCTGTTTGACCCTATAGATTAATCTGATGTTTTCTGTTAGGGACGTGCGTTTCGGGTTTCGGAATTTCGGAATTTTCCCGAAATTTCCCGATTCGTGCATTCGGATTCGGCCGATTTTCTGAAAATTTTCAGATCCGAAAACGGCAGATCCGAACAAATTTTCGTGCAGAAACGAAAACTTTTCGGAATTTTCGAATGGACTAGAAATGTGTAAAATCGAAATTCATTTTCGTTCCATTCGTGATTTCTGCTCCATTCCTGATTTCGGACATCGTATTTATATCACTGATTCTGTAATTAAATTTTGTATCATTCCCATCTCAATGTTTCCTTCCTGGAAAACCAGAGAAATCTCAATGGCAGAATTATCGTATCGGCAGAATTATCGTATCGTATAATTATCGTATCATATAATTATTGTATCCGAAAAACCATTAGTTTACGTCAAAATGAATAGACACTTTGAAATGAGGAGAACAGACGTTCCGAAAAACACGAAAATTTCCGAAATCATGAAAAAAAAGACGATACGAAAAACGAAACGAAAATTGGCCGAAACGAGTCGAAACGAAAATTTACAAAATCCGAACGAACCGAACCGAACCAAAAAAAAATAAAAAAAATCGGTGCACAAGCCTATTGTCTGTTTGCTAAACCTTTGCAGTGTAACTGATCAGGTTTATGTGTCTTCTGAAGGAATTCAAATCCCCCTAATGTAGACAATGTATTCAGTTGATTATGTCATGTTACCGACATGTTACCGACATGTTACCCATATAACTGGTCCCATTTCCAATAAATTATCACTATTCCCCTGCATTAAGCTGTGTCTGATGTTTGGAGAGAGATACTTAGAAATATACAGCACTCCCTCAAGTTCCGGCTGAGGGATTTTTTTGCCCAGTCTCACTCTGCTCCTGGCGGCCAGAAGCGGCAGATGGGAACGGCATTCCCACGGTGGGATTAAATTAGATTTTTGGGAAGAAACTCTAAACTGTAGCAAATTATTTCAGTTAGCGACAGCTGTTTGTAATTAGCGTTAGGACTATGCGACCCGTCGCTATTTACTCTCTGCTACACTTTTCACTCCCCGTGTTAAGCGTAGGGAGAGCAAAGTACAGTAAGCTTGCGTTAAAAAGCGCTAATACTGATTCACTAATTTTTTTTAACCCTTAGCGATCAGGAGGTGATTCAGGTGGAGCGCTATCACCTCCTTAACCCCTTAAGGACCACTGACGTACATAGTACGACCTGGGGAAAATTCCCCTTAAGGACCAAGGACGTACTATGTACGTCATGGTCCTTTATACCCCCTCCTTCATTATACTCCCCTATCTGGCCGGAGTTCCACGCCGGAATGGCTTCTCTGAAACCTGTCCGATGTTTTTATGGGCCCCAGCCATCGCGATGATGTCATCGCCATGCACGATGACGTAATTTTCAGGTACCTGCAGGGGGAACCTGAAAGGGGAGGAGCGGAGGTCCTTTGGACCACTCTCCCTCCCCAATGGCTAGAGCTAGAAAAAAAAGAAAGGTACCGCTGGGGAGGGCAGAGTCTGCCCTTTTCAGCGGTACCTCTCTAACTCCTTAGGTGCCGGATCGAGATTCGGGACCAATTAGACCTAAACACAATCAGCGCAGAAATCTAAAAATAGCAGTTGGCACTTTCGGACTGACAATGGCAAAATCGCCCGGTCACTATGGGGATAAAGCTAGCGCCAAAGCTCATTTATGTGACCACTAGCATTAGCTTTAAGGAGGTGATATAGCCCAACGTGTCTGTTATCGGGTACGTCGTACTAGGGGTCTATAATGCTACCTCAGGTACATCCTGAAATGTAAATGTGATACCACCCCCTTAATGGCACTTATTGATTAGCATCGGAAAGGTGAAAGGCCAGGTGATTCTGCCAGGAATGGAAGCTGAAGAATAAATAAGTTGCTCAGACGATGAGCCATTTCGCTGGTTATTATACCGAGGATCAGAAATAAATCGCTAACAGATGATTCACGTTAACAACGAGCTCTCCTCGTACATTGTTCTTTTCATGTTTTGTTTCTTTTTTTTGCTTCGTTCGCTTCGCACATGAATACTCATTTCAGCTTTTGTAATAACACAAAACGTATCTTGTTTGGCTTTCATTAAAAAGCACTTTACGGAGTGTCTCATAGTGACTTGATAACCAGGTCAACACAAGCTTTGGTAGATGAATGTATCGGCCCGGCTCGCTTACATAACAAGCCGTGCAACAGCTATTATTTTATTATTATTATTATTCAAGGCATCCATGTACTTTCGTCGGCTGTATTTGTATGTGCGGGAGTCTGTACGATTTCCGTCACGAGGGTTGGAAACACAATGATGGAAGAGGTGAGGTCAGATGGTGAGAATCTACACACTTTATCGTTTTTTTTTTATTTCACCTAAGGCCATGTGTTGTGTTTTATTCGCATTCCTAGGCCTGCTGGGTGTTTTTTTTTTAGCATTTTATTCATATAGATTAATTCTTATGCATGAATCAGACCATTTCAAGGTTTAACGCCAGAAACGGAAAACAATAATCCTTTGTGGGTTTCCGTTTTTACTTGCTTCAAGACTGAATATCCTTATTTGACTTGTAAGTTGCGAAATGTCCTTTAAACAGACCGACTTGTTACATTTTATTCTCAAATATTAATTGACTTGATACAAATTCATCCATCGGTCAGTTCGGACACACACGGCGCCAGTGGTGGCCCTAGAGTCAGTGGGACCTTAGGCCGAGCTCCAATAAGAGGACTCTATCGATAGTCAAAAATAAAGAAAGTGTCCCCCATACATCTTAACTGCTCCCCAAATATTCTCTGTACATGGGACTATGTGAATGTAGGGGTATATTTGTGTGCAATTCTATGTGCACACTGACATTCCATTATCTGATACCACTTTTTGAGTGAGGCCTTTAGCAACTGCCTATTTTGCCTAATCAGAGAGCCGCCTCTGCATGGCACACACCTTCCAGAAATGAAAGGAATACTATATTAAAACTAGAGTTACCTAGTTTGTCCTTAAATAATTGGAAAGATCTTGCTGAAAGCCTCTGCCCAATTATTTTTTTATGTATTTTTTTTTTTATTCAGGAGTGTTTTTACTCACCTTTTCTCCCTCGCCACCCGCCGCACCTCCTCTTCAGCTCAGTGACTTCTGAACCCGCAAGTCCCAGAACCTTGTCTACACAATTTACACTTCTATTTGCGTAGCATAGGAATCACAAATTGTGCAGTGATACGGGACTTGCGCACTTTAGGCTGTATTACAAACAGCCCGCCAAAACGGGAACACTAAGGTGGAAAACCTGCGCCTGCATTTTCCCCCTTAGCGTCCCCGTTTTAGCTCCATATTACGGGTCAGGCGCTGATTCAGCAGCCTGCCCCATACTGCGGCGCTATGACACTGGTTTACGCGCCGCCCCAAGTATCCCTCCTAGCATCTATAGGACTCCATGGAGGCTTGTGGTGCCGGGTCAACTGACCTGCAGGATCTCGCCACTCGCGAGATCGTGCAGGACCCCAAGGTGATTGTGGAGGGAGACTGGGGACTTTATTCTCTAAACTTACTCTGCTCCTAGCGGCCAGAAGTGGCGGATCGTGCCGTTGTTCTCGCCGCGGGATGAGAGGTGAGGATCTCTTTTTGAGGGGGATTTTCAGGTGCAGCTAATGGATTCCACAGAAGCCATATCACTTAGCACCAGTTTCTAGCTGTGGTTAACGGTTTAGTTAGGAGTGGTGCTATCTATTGGATTTGGGTCAGTCATGCCATCTACTGGAGTTGGGACTGTCATGTTATCTACGGGAGTTGGGACAGTCAGGCTATCTACTGAAGTTGATAAAGTCATGCTGACTAACGGAGTTGGGATGGAATGTCATGCCATCTACTGGAGTTGGGACTGTCATGTTATCTACGGGAGTTGAGGCATTCGTCCATTCTACTGGAGTTTGTGTAAACATACAATAACTTAATGTAAAGCAGCAGTCCCATCATGCAAGGCCAGGCAGGTGCCGCCATGCTCCATGGACTTCCACCTCGAAGATATCCACAAAATGAAAGAGGAACTGAACCCGGCTCTCTACCTCCTTTTTCAGACAGGTTTATCAGGCTTTCCCCCTCCGAAACATTGCCGTGTTGTCGTTGTGTTGTCTAATAAACCTGTCTGAAAAAGAAGCTTGAGTGCCCAGGTGATATCTTGGAGTTGGGACAGTGACTCAATTTTCTTTAGTTTGGGCAGTCATGGGTGGAATTAGATCAGTCACACAGCCTATTGGATTTGGGACAGTCTCGCTTTATACTGATATGGGGACAGTCACCCTATCTACTGGTATGAGAACACTCCCTCTCTCTACAGGAATTGGGGAAGTCACACTATATTAGGGATATGCAATTTTTTTCGTTCCGAGTTGAATTTCGTCCGAAATTTACCATTTTTGTTCTTTTGGAAGCATTTCCGAAACGAAATATCGGCCGTCCAAAATTACGAAATCCCGAATCAAAGTTTCAGCACCAACAAAATCATTTCATTATGGGACCTAAACGAAATAAAACGGAATGCAAATGATACAAAATGCTGAAAAAACAGAAAAAACGATCAAAAGCGAAATATATTTCGTAACCAAATGATTTGACATGAAAAAAAAGGAACAAAATGATCTAAAACGTAAAAACACTGAACCAAAAGGTCTAAAAAAAGAAGGAAAAAAAAAGGAACAGGTCACTTTTTAATTAATGCAGATGCTAGGCTTTTTTTTCCACCATAGTTTTCAATGTTAAAAAAAAAACGTTTTTATTAAATATTACTTAAACCATTTATGATTTTCAATTGCAGCAAACAGCCATGTTTTAAATTTATTTTTTAGGATTTTTTTGGCATTTTCCGAATTGAATTTGAAATCAACTATCGAATTGATATCAACTATCGAATTGATCTTCACTTGCAATACAAGTAATAGTCAGCAAACGACTTTATGAAACAAATTAATTTTGTTTCACGGTTTAATTTGACTCAAATACTAAATCTGTGACACAGCTTAAAATTTAACCCTAGCTTGTCTTTTAACAGCAAAATTTGATTAATTGGGGTTTTATTTAGTGATCCAAAATTCGAATTGATATCAACTATCTAAATGATATATTAACTATCGAATTGATAATTTGATATATCAATTCCGAATCGATAAGAAATTACGAATCAATTCAAAACTAAATGAAATGAAATTAGCAAAGGACACCAAGGACATACTTGAAAACGAGAGAAATATCAATGTATCCTTCCTGGTAAAATACTTTATAAATAAAGAATTTCTGAAAACGAAATTATTTTGAAACGAAAAGAAACGAAACAAAACAAAATTTTCAGCCGTGCACATCTCTACACTATATGATGGAATTGGGGTAGCCAATAATCCACACATGGGAGTTGGGTTCCCTCTTTTCTCCGGGCCTGATGATGGGCTGTTACCACACATGGGAGTTGGGTTCCCTCTCTTCTCCGAGCCTGATGATGGGCTGTTACCACATGGGAGTTGGGTTCCGTCTGTTCTCTGGGCCTGATGATGGGCTGTTACCACACATGGGAGTTGGGTTCCCTCTCTTCTCCGAGCCTGATGATGGGCTGTTACCACATGGGAGTTGGGTTCCATCTGTTCTCCGGGCCTGATGATGGGCTGTTACCACACATGGGAGTTGGGTTCCCTCTGTTCTCTGGGCCTGATGATGGGCTGTTACCACACATGGGAGTTGGGTTCCCTCTGTTCTCCGGGCCTGATGATGGACTGTTATCACACATGGGAGTTGGGTTTCCTCTGGTCTCCGGGCCTGATGCTGGGCTGTTACCACACATGGGAGGTGGGTTCCCTCTGTTCTCCGGGCCTGACGATGGGCTGTTACCACACATGGGAGTTGGGTTTCCTCTGTTCTCCGGGCCTGATGAAGGGCTGTTACCACATGGGAGTTGGGTTCCCTCTGTTCTCCGGACCTGATGATGGGCTGTTATCACGCATGGGAGTTGGGTTCCCTCTGTTCTCCGGGCCTGATGATGGGCTGTTACCACACATGGGAGTTGGGTTCCCTCTGTTCTCCGGCCTGATGATTGGCTGTTACCACATGGGAGTTGGGTTCCCTCTGTTCTCCGGGCCTGATGATGGGCTGTTACCATACATGGGAGTTGGGTTCCCTCTGTTCTCCGGGCCTGATGATGGGCTGTTACCACACATGGGAGTTGGGTTTCCTCTGTTCTCCGGGCCTGATGATGCGCTGTTATCACACATGGGAGTTGGGTTTCCTCTGGTCTCCGGGCCTGATGCTGGGCTGTTACCACACATGGGAGGTGGGTTCCCTCTCTTCTCCGAGCCTGACGATGGGCTGTTACCACACATGGGAGTTGGGTTTCCTCTGTTCTCCGGGCCTGATGATGGGCTGTTACCACATGGGAGTTGGGGTCCCTCTGTTCTCCGGGCCTGATGATGGGCTGTTACCACACATGGGAGTTGGGTTCCCTCTGTTCTCCGGGCCTGATGATGGGCTGTTACCACACATGGGAGTTGGGTTCCGTCTGTTCTCCGGGCCTGATGATGGGCTGTTACCACACATGGGAGTTGGGTTCCCTCTGTTCTCCGGGCCTGATGATGGGCTGTTACCACACATGGGAGTTGGGTTCCCTCTGTTCTCCGGGCCTGATGATTGGCTGTTACCACATTCGAGTTGGGTTCCCTCTGTTCTCCGAACCTGTTGATGGACTGTTACCACACATGGGAGTTGGGTTCCCTCTGTTCTCCGGGCCTGATGATGGGCTGTTACCACACATGGGATTTGGGTTCCCTCTATTCTCCGGGCCTGTTGATGGGCTGTTATCACGCATGGGAGTTGGGTTCCCTCTGTTCTCCGGGCCTGATGATGGGCTGTTATCACACATGGGAGTTGGGTTCCCTCTGTTCTCCGGGCCTGATGATGGGCTGTTATCACACATGGGAGTTGGGTTCCCTCTGTTCTCCGGGCCTGTTGATGGGCTGTTTTCACCACCTTCATGTAAATATTCAGAGGTTAAAGAAGATTTCTCGTCAGACATTGCTTTGGTTTATTTTCTAGTGGTATAAATTAAGAGATTTCTGGCAATAACTGAATTAGTGTTTTCTTTCTCCCCTTTCTTTTTGTTCAATCGGGAAGTAAAGTGCTTACATGCGCAGCGTGACACCAGTAGAAAGACTTTGGATCCCTCTCTCATTGGAAGCAGTTAAGTTCTTATACAATATGATAGATATCTCCTTTTTTACCTTAATGGGTAGTAACACAATCAATACAAAGCTGTAGGAATTTCGTTCTGCTCCACCAGATGTAATTGAAAAGTAACTCAAGCAGAAATTTAAAGTGGTTTGAAGGTATATATATTTTTTTTTCCTTTTCTTTGACGCGTTTGAATCAGGGTGAGGCTTAAGTCCTCGCAGTTCAAGGAGGGAGGATAGGAAGCAGGAGTTTGTTTTCATCAGACGTGGAATCCAGATGAACAATACTGAAAGCCGTCAGTAGATAGAAGCTGCATGTCAGGAGGGAGTCACAGGAGGGAGATGGACTCTCAGAGGCAGCACGGCGAACACACCCGTATAACACGATTTACTATAAAACAAGCGTTACGTACAGTATGTTATTCAGAGAGAGCCGAACTGGCTCCAAAATTGCACCGAACAGCGAATTTCCCTGTTCGGTGAAATTTCGTGGCTATTCAAAGAGCAGGCAGTTCGCCAAATATTGGCGAATTGCCAGCGAAATACAGCGACCTTCGATAGCAGTGAACTCCCCATAGAGATGTAATGGTTAATCTATTCAGAGACACCGAACAGCAGAGAAATGTCAGAGAAATGCCCTGATGTTCGGTGTTTTCATTCGGCAGGTTTAATCAGGCGAATCCCATAGGTATCAATGTTAAAAATATTCCTGTTTTTACTAGATATTTATTCGACCGTTTATTCTTTTCATTTTCAGCAAAAAGTCTCTTTATTTATTTATTTATTTACTAGGATTTTTTAGGCATTTTGCAAGATTATTTTCAACAAAATAGTTTTTCCGATTTTTTTTTTTTTTGAAATGACGATTATTTTTTTTTCTGTAACAGTCCTTTTTATTATTGTTCATAGGACCTTATATATTAATCCCAGGAATTTTCGTGCAGTAGTTTTTTTTTTACAAACAACTTTTAAAAGTTGCGGGGGTTTTGGTTTTTCTCCCCCCCCCATTCGTCGGCTTGTCGGCTTTTCCCAGCGGCTGGTCGGTGCTCTGTTCAGCAGATCATCTGCTTTTTTCGGGCGCGTTCAACGAGTTTGCAGCGGATCGGAGGGTACGTTCTGCGTTGTTTTGGAATGATTCGATATTTCGGATCGTATCGACAGCTTATTGGCAGGGTTTTCGGTGGATTTTTGGATCCGTTCCCTGCACTTCAGGGACCCTGCAGGGAATGAGAGAAGCACCGTAATGTCGGTGACATGAATAACCCCTTATGTCATTAAGAAAATAATAATCTGTGGTCGACGTGAGTGGGAACTCATGGGAACGCAGCTCCTCCACTATTTTCTCAGATGGAATGGAGTGAATTTTTGGACCACACACTGAGGCTAAGGTCAGACGAAAGCAGTTTTAACGTGCGTTTAGCCGCACGAAATCACGGCCGTGCTAGCAGCAAATGACGTCCAATGCCGGGGAACATACGACGAACGGCCGCGCGAAAGTCCGTCCGCGCAACGCAAGTGGCAAACGAACGCATTTTTTCTAGAACGTCAAACCGCTACTACTGACGTACAGAGTGCGCTGCGTCCGCATAGCGGCGTGTTTGCGTGATTGGGAGACGTCAGACGCTGCTAATGTCCGGCAAACATAACGTCCAGACGCAAAAAGTGTTTTATTGATGATCCGTAAAAAATCACGGACGCAAATTCGCATTGTATGACCGCTATCGCGTATTCCGTGAAAAAATACGTCCATTCGTTCGAACGCACTTTTTCACGGACGACGCAAAAAATGCGTTCGTCTGACCCTAGCCTAAACAGGCGAATCCCATAGGATTCAATGTAAAAAAGTAATATCATTTTTAATTTTTTCTTTTTTAAAGTTATTTTATTCATTGTCAGAACAATTTTTTTAAAATTTTTGTGGTTTTTTTAGAACACCTTTTTGATTTTTTTGTAATTTTGTACATGTAATTTTTGTTTCCCAATTTTCTAAAGTTTTCTTTTAATAAACAATTTTGTAACAGACCTTTTTATTTTTTTTTAAAGGGCCTTTTTTCATTATTTAGACACATTTTAATGCTTTTTTATTGGTTTAAACTTCTATTAGGAGAATAGGAGACTTGTTTTTTTTGTTTGTTTTGTTTTTTTGCAGTTCGGGGGGTTTCGCCAAGGCCAAGCTCCCCTTGGCGCTTTTCAGTGCTATTCGGCGCAATACAGTGAACATCCGATTAATAGTGAATTCACCATACTGTTGGTAAACTGGAATTGCCAAAATCCATCCGAACTGCGACAAAGTAAAAAGTTTGCTGACATTTCAGTGCTTAGTGAATAGACCCTAATATATATAAAAACACCCCTGCTCTTAGTAATGCTTCCAGGATAACTGAATAATAGGAGGCACGCCCAGGGCTGGTGCTAGACTATTTTGCACCCTAGGCAAGACCAGCTACTTGCACCCCCCACAAAAAAAAGAAAGCTCACATAGGTATATTTGCCCCCAGCTCTCACATGGATATATTGCCCCAGCTCTCACACGGGTATATTTGCCCCAGCTCTCACATGGATATATTGCCCCAGCTCTCACATGGATATATTGCCCCAGCTCTCACATGGTTATATTTTCCCCAGCTCTCACATGGGTATATTTGCCCCAGCTCACATGGGTATATTTGCCCCCAGCTCTCACATGGGTATATTTGCCTCCAGCTCTCACATGGATATATTGCCCCAGGTCTCACATGGGTATATTTGCCCCAGCTCATATGGGTATATTTGCCCCCAGCTCTCACATGGATATATTGCCCCCAGCTCACATGGGTATATTTGCCCCAGCTCACATGGATATATTGCCCCCAACTCTCACATGGGTATATTTGCCCCCAGCTCTCACATGGATATATTGCCCCAGCTCTCACATGGGTATATCTGCCCCCAGCTCACACATGGATATATTGCCCCAGCTCTCACATGGATATATTGCCACAGCTCTCACATGGGTATATTTGCCCCAGCTCACACATGGATATATTGCCCCAGCTCTCACATGGGTATATTTTGCCCCCAGCTCACACATGGATATATTGTCCCAGCTCACACATGGATATATTTGCCCCTAGCTCACACATGGATATATTGCCCCGGCTCTCACATAGGTATATTTTCCCCCAGCTCACACATGGATATATTGCCCCCAGCTCTCACATGGGTATATTTGCCCCCTGCTCACACATGGATATATCTGCCCCAGCTCTTACATGGGTATATTTGCCCCCAGCTCTTACATGGGTATATCTGCCCCAGCTCACACATGGGTATATCTGCCCCAGCTCACACATGGGTATATCTGCCACCACCCTTCAGTTCCAACCTCTGCTATGGAGGAATGGATAGACATTTATGTTGTTGAGACCCCCCCACGTGTCCGCACTCAATCGGCTCCTCGTATTTCCAAACTGTCCTTTATCGAAAAAATACACCACAACTGATCATCCAGGCCGGATGCAGTGCAATACGTACCACCAGGAGCAGCTTCGTCTCTCACCCCGTCGTCTTCACGCAAGGCCCCACAGCCAGCGACTGACTTGACGGCGCGCGTGCTGCCGCCAGCACCAACATGCGCAAGTCATCTACGTCAGCCGCTGTAGTCAAGGAGGAGTCAGGAGGAGGAGCATTTGTATTGGATCGCGGCCCGATTCGCGGGTGACGGAGGCATGCTGTGGCTGGTGTGCGAGCGTGCAGAGCAAATTTTGGCTCCTGCGGACACAACGATTTCTTCAGTGCTCGGGCCCGGCTGCGCCCTAGGCGGGCACTGCACTCTAGGCGGCCGCCTAGCTCACCTAGCGGCAGCAATGGCCCTGGGCACGTCAATAATATACTCAGCCACCGGAACCATGCACTGGATACTGCTGCTGGAGCTGACCCAGACGAGAGTTGGGACCACAGGATATAATATGTAGTTTAACACCACGGAGAAAAAAGGATGAATGGCAATTCATTTAAAAAGGCAACTGATTTATTGAATAATAAAAACAAATTATGGCAGAAATATTCCGACGCGTTTCATAACCTGCAAGTGACTTTCTCAAGGAAATCTGCTCAAAAAGGTTTTGCCAGCTGCGCGAGGTGAGTAACATCTCCCCAAAAAGTAAAAAATAATTGATTCGAGGCTGTCGGCAGCATCTGCCCAATTATTTAAGGGCAAAAAGAGGAGAATTCTATTTTTTAGTAGAGTAAACATGTCTTATCCTTATTAGAGGTGCATTAAACATTGTTTTTGTTGTGCTGCTTCAGGAGCCCATCCAGTAGACCATCTTCACACAGTATTAAACCTCACTGTATGTGGTGGCTCCTTGGGTTGACGGACAGTGGATATTTTTCATGTTTCATAGACACCCAGAGCCAGACAAAGACATTTCGAGGTAGATGGCCCAACAGAAAGCCAATGACGCTAGTCGAGAGTTTAATCTGGCTCAGCCAAAGATCTAGGCATCTCTTAACGGATTCTGCGTTTACTAGAGACATAATCCACTGACATCGACTTTATCTTAAGGTGACGAGAATGCTCGGGTCAGGAAGGTGACATTTCAATCTTGACAGGTTGTCTCTAGTCTATAAAAGCTCCACAAGGTTGACACGTCTCATGGTTGACCTTTGATAGCCAAGTCCAGAGTCATGTTTAAGGTCGAAAGGCTACGCTTGTTCCTTAATTACGTATGTGCCAAGGAGAGAGTGACCGGGGGTCACACATAGGGATGCATGGCATTGAATATGTGATAACTGAGTTCCTGGCAAAAATCCCCCGTATACATTTCACAGAAAGCCATGAGTGCCGAGAAAATCCGAGCAGATGATACGACTCTGCGATTCCATGTTCAACCTTTCCATTAACTGGCACAACCTTGCATGAAAACCCTTCTGGAATTTTTTAGTGGCATCCTTTGTGTCAACAAAGTCTTCCCATCCAACGGGCAGGACGCTACGGAACTTGTGTACGTAAAGTGTGTGAGCCCCATAGCACTGTGCAGTTTGTGGCTCGGAAGTCCCTGAGCCGAAGAGGAGGAGCTGCGCGCAACGAGGGGGAAAAGGGGAGAAAAATCACCCCAAAAAGCAAGGAAATGAAAATATAATCGGCAGAGGCTGTTGGCTGGATGTGTCCAATTATTAAAGGGCTGAGCAAATCCAAGCAGATGACCCGGCTCTGCGATTCCTTGTCCATTAAACGTCAGGGCCTTGGACAATAATCCTTCTGGAATTTTGTAATGGCGCCAATTAAGTCCGTAGAGTCTTCCTCTGCGACGGGCATGGAATTAATCGTTATTAAAGAGACACTCTACTCATCCTGACCACTTTAGAGTTATAAAGTGTCCAGAATGTGAAGAGTGCCCCCCCCCTATCCTCCCCCCAACTCCCCCAATCTGGTGAAAATGCTGGTGAAGTAGAGGAGCTTCCTAAACCCCACCCAGCGTCACCAGCAGCCAGAATTTTTGAATTTCCCGGCTGCTGGTAACCAGATCGGTCACTAGCGATGTCACACACACAGAGCACCCGGCGTCGCCCTCTGAGACCAATCGCTGTAGCGAGCCTTCTCAGAGAGGCAGCGATGGATCAGATCTGTGCATGCGCGTGCAGCTCCAATCCATCGCTCTGCGCAGGCACTACGGAACTTGCGTATGTAAAGTGTGTGAGTCCCGTAGCTCTGCGCAGTTTGCGGTTTCGGAAGTCCCTGACCTGAAAAGGAGCTGCGTGCAGCGAGGGAGAAAAGGTGAGTAAAATCACCCCAAAAAGTAAAAAAATAATAAAAAATAATCAGGCAGAGGCTGTCGGCAGGATGTGTCCAATCATTTAGCGGATGACCCGGTTCTGCGATTCCTTGTCCATTAAACGGCAGGGCCTTGCACAAAAACCCTTCTGGAATTTTCTAATAGCATCGATTGTGTCTGTAGAGTCTTCCTATGCGACGGGCAGGAAACGAATCGTTATCGTTTCTCCCTTAATACTCCGCTTTCTATTTATATCACTTTATGTTTGATTTTTTTTCTTCTTTTTTTTTTTTCTTTTTTTCTTGTTATGTTTTTTTTTTTTTGTTTGAATACAAAGTGCCGCGCATATGCCAAGAACGGGGCATGAATAATGCATATTAAGGCACGCAGCGGCCCTGTTTACAAGACATCAGCTGTATATAAAACATGTCGCCGTATGCCGCGGAGCTCGGCGCGCGCGGTCTGCAGGCGGGTTAGCACGCACGCACTGGGATGAGATGCAGGCGCTTAATAGCCGAAATCTGACAGCTCGCACATGACTGCTGGTGGTGTTCTCTTTTAAAGCCAGCTCCCCGGGGGGAACGCTTTGTTTGCGCACCAGCTTGTTTTTGCATAGAAAGGTTACATGAATGACACGAGCGCCGTAATGAAAAAGGCCCTCAGTCGCGGCAGACACGGCTGCTCCGACGCGTTTTATCAAACAGATAGGCGAAGGGATGAACGATGCTGAGGTTTTTTTGTTCATCTGCTTTATCCATTAGCAGCGGAAACTTTGGCCCCTTCAGCAATAAATGCACTAATTAATGCGGCTCTTTAACGCATTTAATAGGCTATATTCTCCTAGAGGACGGCAGCGGCAACAGACAACACGCTACGGCCTCCACTAAATCACCGCTTTTAAGTGCCGGCGTCACCGGCAAGTTGAGGTTTTTCTGGGATCTCTTCTCATGATTTCAGAACGCTCCGGTCATAACGCTGGCTGGGGCGTCAGGGCGAGGAGTAACCTGTATTTTGGGCTACCTTTCCCACAATGCTTAGCAGGTTGTTTGACCAAGTATTTACATAAATTAGAATACAAGAAAAAATAAAGGGCTCTATTACATTCTTCGCGCGCAAAAACGCAAGGTTCAAAACCCTTTGAGCTGAACGTCGTGTTACGACGTTCGCGCACAAAATGTACGTTAACGTCTAAGGCTAGGGTCAAACGAAAGCATTTTTACACGCGAACGTAAAAAAGTGCGTCCGAACGCATTGATGTATTTTTTCCCGAAATATGCGAAAACGGTCATACGATGCGCATTTTCGTGCGTGATGTTTTACGAATCCAAACCAGGAAACTTTTTGCGTCTGGATGTTATGTTGGCCGGACACGAGCAGGGTCTGACGTCTCCAAATCACACACACACACCGCTAGCGGGCGCAGCGCACTCTGTACGTCCGTACTAGCGGTTCTGCGTTCTCGAAAAAATGCGTTCATTTTCCACTTGCGTTGCGCGGCCGGACTTTCGTGCGACCGTACATCGTATATTGGCCGTCATTGCCTGTCATTTGCTGCTAGTGCGGCCGTGATTATGTGCGCCAGAACGCACGTTAAAAGTGCGCTGGTCTGACCCCAGCCTAACGCGAGTGACCCTGCGCGAACCCTTTGCGAGCGCAATTTAGTGCGCGCATCCTATACTTAACATTGTGAGCGCAAATGCGTTTGTGCGCTGGTGCGCGCATGGTATTACAATCTTAGCGCAAAATGTAACGCACAGCGTTTGCGCGCATAATTTTAACGTCTTTGAAAAGCTGGCGGTAACGGCAAATTGTAACAACCTGACCGTACCAAACCGCGGATTCACAACGGAGAACGTCGATGCGCACGTTTTTTTTTACTAGATCCATCAAAAATGACGGACACTACCTTGTCTTCCTTCAGAACGTACAAATGTTGTGCGCAGTCCACACAAAATGACGGACTCGCGTTACAAATTACATTGCGCTCACTGATTTCTGCGCGCAACGGTACTTTGCGCACATTTTTGCGCGTCGGTTTTACGAGTGCAATTTCCCGACGGATGAAAAAATGCACGAGGAATGTAATTCCAGCGGTGATTTTCGTGCTTCGTGCAAAAACACGTAATAGGGCCCAAAGTGTACAAACACAACCTGCGTAATAAAAAGAATCAAAGTGATAGCGCAGACAGTGTTACAAAGGGTTAAGATGACCTAGAGAGAGACACCCACAGGGGCTCAAACCTAAAACCTCTATGATTATACAGGGATATTCAAAGAGCACCGGAATTCCACCGGAATTTCGATGCTCTGTCGTTCTTTGCACTTTGGGAAATCAAAATCCCCAACCATGCGGTGAAATCAGCATTCACTGCAAGGCCCCCGAAGTGCAGGAAAAAGCCGCCAACCGCATCTGATAAACTGCTGCAAAAGGGACGATTTGAATGGAAAAACCGTCGCAAAACCGCAGAAAAACCGCCGAACGCACCCGATGATCTGCTGCAAAACCCCAGAATGCATCCAAAAAAAAAAATCAAATGATCCGCCGAACAGAGCGCAGACCAGCCGCCGGAAAAAGCCAACAAGCTGCCGAACTGGGTAAAAAAAAACAAAACCAAAAAGAACACTGCAACTTTTAAAAGTTGTTTGCAAAAAAACTACTGCATGAAAATGCCTGGAATTAATATACAGTTGTTTTCAAAATTATTCAACCCCCAATGCTGTAAAGGGTTTTAGGGAATTTAGTGACATTTGTAATTGTATTCAGAATGAAATCCTACAAGGACTTTTTAAAGAACCATATGCAACTAAAATGACATCAATTGGTTTTGTAATACAGTAGTAAATGTTTCTTTTGTGAATTCTTCATTGACACAATTATTCAACCCCTTAAAGACTACCACTCTGAAGAACAGAGGTTCATTCAAGTGTTTTCAATCAGGTATTGAAAACACCTGTGGATGTCACGGAGCAGCAATAATAAAGCATAATAAGCACCAATTAGGCAGCTTTAAAATGACTGTGATACTCAGCTCCTTCTAGACATTTACTGGTGTGGTTACAAACATGGTGAAGTCAAGAGAATGGTCCAGGAAGACAAGAGAAGAGGTGATTACTCTTCACAGGAAGGGCAATGGCTATAATAAGATTGCAAAAAAGTTAAACATACCAAGAGAGACCATAGGAAGCATCATTTGCAAATTCAAGCCAAAGGGCACTGTTGAAACGCTACCTGGTCGTGGCAGAAAGAAGATGCTGACTTCGACTGCTGTGCGCTACCTGAAGCGTAGAGTGGAGAAAAGTCCCCGTGTGACTGCTGAGGAACTGAGAAAAGATTTGTCAGATGTGGGTACTGAAGTTTCAGCTCAGACAATACGGCGCACACTGCGTAATGAAGGCCTCCATGCCAGAACTCCCAGGCGCACCCCCTTGCTGTCTCCAAAGAATAAGAAGAGTCGACTGCAGTATGCCAAAAGTCATGTGGACAAACCACAGAAGTTTTGGGATAGTGTTCTGTGGACTGATGAAACAAAATTAGAAATGTTTGGGCCCATGGATCAACGCTATGTTTGGAGGAGGAAGAACAAGGCCTATGAAGAAAAGAACACCTTGCCTACTGTGAAGCATGGCGGGGGGTCAATCATGCTTTGGGGCTGTTTTGCTTCTGCAGGTACAGGGAAGCTTCAGCGTGTGCAAGGTACCATGAATTCTCTTCAGTACCAGGAGATATTGGATGACAATGTGATGCAGTCCGTCACAAACCTGAGGCTTGGGAGACGTTGGACCTTTCAACAGGACAATGATCCCAAGCATACCTCCAAGTCCACTAGAGCATGGTTGCAGATTAAAGGCTGGAACATTTTGGAGTGGCCATCGCAGTCACCTGACTTAAATCCAATTGAGAACCTCTGGTGGGACTTAAAGAAAGCAGTTGCAGTGCGCAAGCCTAAGAATGTGACTGAACTGGAGGCTTTTGCCATGACGAATGGACGAAGATACCCGTAGATCGCTGCAAGACACTTGTGTCAAGCTATGCTTCACGTTTAAAAGCTTTATAACTGTAAAAGGATGTTGTACTAAGTACTACAGGGTTATCCAAAGAGATTCGAAAAGTCACCGCACGTTCGGTGACTTTTCGTTCTCTTCAATTCGGTTCCTTTTGCCGATTGCATTTCGGTGAACCTGCGGTGTATTCAGCAAACAGCACAGGGTCCCCGAATTGCAGGGAAAAGCTGCCGTAAACTCACCGAAAACTAACGAATGCACGCTGAAAACAAGCAAAAACATCTGGATTAACCTTCGAAGAGGAGCCGAACAGGAGCCGAAAAGGAGCCGAATCACACAGAGCCGAAGCAGCTGTGACGTAGAGGAGGCAGTGAATAAATTAGAAAAACCATTTGTATGATCTGGGAAAAAGAAACGCTGTTTGCAAAAAAACTACTGACGAAAATGTCTGAAATTTTCACAGGAGCTCCAGGGAATGATAATAAAGAGGGCTGTTACAAAAAAAATAAGCAAACTGAAAAAAAAAAAAAAAAAATCGGACTTTTATTTTTTTTTAAAAAATTCAGAAAAATGCTTAAAGTATCCTAAAAAATCTATAAATAAAGAGACTTTTTGCTGCAGAATTTTATAATGAACGGTTTATTAGATATTGAATTAAAACGGAATATTTTTAACATTGAAGCCTATGGGATTCTCCTGAATTAACTTGCCGAAATAAACCACCGAATGGCAGGACATTAGGGGAACCTTTCACTGCTGGTTTGTGTTCTCTGAATAGCCGAAGCAGTGCTTTTTCATGGGGATTCACTGCCCTCGAACAGGACCGAACAGGCACCGTATGGGCAGGCAATTCGCCAGGTTGGAGAATTGCCTGCTCTCTGGATAGCCGAATGGCCAGGAAAGGTAACCGAACGCTGATTTTCAGCGTTCGGTTACCTTTCTCAAGCAATTCGAATCTCTTTGGATAACCCTGTCAGATTGAATGTCACTTGGGGGTTGAATAAAACTGATAATGATGTGAGCACAGAAAAGACATTTGTGGTTATTTCATTATAAATGTTATGTTATATTTGTCTGACCTACACGTGCCTCTTTGATTTAATTGTAAGCAAGATGACTGAATGATCAAAATCAATGTCAAACTGGCCAAAACACTCAATTTCAGTGGGGGTTGAATAATTTTGAACACAACTGTATAAGGTCCTATGAATAATGATAATAAAAAGGTCTGTTACAGTAAAAAATAAAAAAAAAATATCGGGAAAAAATATTTTGTTGAAAAAAAATCCCGAAAAATGCCTAAAAAAATCTTAAAAATAAATAAATAATTGAAGAGACTTTTTGCTGAAAATTAAAAGAAGATATTGTATAAAAAATTAAAAATGTTAATATTTTTTACATTGAAACCTATAGGATTCGCCTGTTTAAACCTGTTGAATGAAACCACCGAACATCAGGGGATTTCACTGACATTTCTCTGCTGTTCGGTGTCTCTGAATAGATTAACCATTATTTCTCTATGGGGATTTTACGTCCGTCGACCAGGCATCGCCTTTCGCTGGCAATTCGCCAATATTTGGCGAACTACCAGCTTTTTTATTAGCCAAATGTCAACGAAATTGCACCATATGGGGAAATTCACTGTTTGGTGCAATATCTTTGAATAACCCCTATAGGACCTACTTAACCCCTTCACTGCTGAGCTTTTGTGGTTATATATTTTATGGAGTATTCTTGGCAAAAAAATAAGAAATGGGAACCTTTTACTGTATTTTTATGAGAAAACAGCGTTTCTAACTAAGGCTGGGGTCAGACTGAGGCAGTGCGAATGCGCGTGCAGGCGCACTTAATCACGGCCGTGGTAGCAGCAAATGCCGGGCAATGACGGCCAATATACGAAGTACGGTCGCACAAAAGTCCGGCTGCGCAACGCAAGTAGCAAACGAACGCATTTTGTCGAGAACGTAAAACCTCTAGTACGGTTGTACAGAGTGCGCTGCGTCCGCTAGAGGCGTGTGTGCGTGAATTGGAGATGTCAGACACTGCTAATGTCCGGCCAACATAACGTCCAGATGCACAAAGTGTTTTATTGATGATCCGTACAAAATCACGGACGAAAATGCGCATAGTATGACCGCTATCGCGTACTCCGTGAAAAAATGCGTCCATTCGTTCGAACGCACTTTTTCACAGACAACGTGAAAATGCGTTAGTCTGACCCTAGCCTTAAACTGAAAAAGCAACATTTTTTATTGTGGGAAATGAGAAGGTGAGTTAGTGCAGCATCATTATTCACAATATAATTAAAAAGTGAGCAATAATGCTACATTATTAAAAAAAAAAAGTGTTTTATTTTTTAATTTTAATTTATTTATTGTATTTTTACTTTATTCCAAATCTGTACATAGGGAATCCCCAGCCCGCTAAGGGGTATATCCCATCTGACATCATCGCGCCAATGATCGGCGACATCAGTGGACGAGGGGAGGCCCAGGAGATGGGGCTGACATCCAAGATATCATCCCCTACCCAAAGAAATTTGCGATCTGGCACCGTTTGGCCTTTTAATTGCTTATTTAATGCAGTTTTTAGCTATAAAAGTATGTTTGTTCCCCGTTTCATCATTCTGGTATGGATACATCCTCAGGGTCAGCTAGAGGGCAATGGGAAAAGATGATGCATTGTTGGTTACACCATCAGGTCAGTGGGAAAGGATGATGCAATGTTGGTTACACCTCACGTCAGTGGGAAAGGATGATGCAATGTTGTTACACCCTTAGGTCAGTGGGAAAGGATGTTACAATGTTGAGAATGCACACTTAAGGCTAGGGTCAGACGAAAGCAGTTGTAACGTGCGTTTAGACACACGAAATCACGGCCGTGCTAGCAGCAAATGACGTCCAATGCCGGGGAACATACGAAGTACGGACGCACAAAAGTTCAGCCGCGCAACGCAAGTGGCAAACGAACGCATTTTTTCTAGAACGTCAAACCTCTAGTACGGACGTACAGAGTGCGCTGCGTCCGCTAGAGGCGTGTGTGCGTGATTGGGAGACGTCAGACGCTGCTAATGTCCGGCCAACATAACGTCCAGACACAAAAAGTGTTTTATTGATGATGATCCGTACAAAATCACGGACGAAAAGGCGCATCGTATGACCGCTATCGCGTATTCCGTGAAAAAATGCGTCCATTCGTTCGACCGCACTTTTTCACGGACGACCCGAAAAATGCGTTAGTCTGACCCTAGCCTAAGTTGGGCTAGTGTGAGGAGGAGACATGGTGGCATCAGCGGGTGTTCCCTTTTAGTCTGGCTTATTTTCCTGCCAAAAAGTGTTTGTAAAGTGAGAGCTCAGTAATAAAGCTTCATTCTGCTTTCACCTTACACCGAGTCCTGGCTGTGGTTATGGGGTACAGCTCTAACAACTTTCTCTGTTGCTTGTGGGGCAGCTACCTTGCCATAGAGAAGCAGCATCGACTAGGTCCTTGTTATGACCCTCTGAATAAGTCACTCTAATCACTGCTCCAAATTGGAAGACCCACCATTATGGAAGTTGGGACCAACAGACTGACATGACCGGCGGAGATCTTCTCAGAGCTCGGAGCCCCATTACACCATCTCTGCATAATTTCTTCACTTATTATAAAGTTCTAATAGATGTAACTTATAAAGTTCCTGGGAGATCCTTGGCAAAAAGAAGAAGAATGCACTTTATAAATGCTTTCAGAAGGTCACAAAATGTAACTGTCTACTTAAGTCTAATGACAGAAATTGGTTACAGATGTATTCTTCTCTCCGTCTTGTTAAGATTCTCAGGAATTGTCCCCAAGTGGCGCCCATGCAGCCTGGCCTTTAAGATAACCCAAGACGTGTACGGGGCACCATCACAAGCCCTCATTAGCTAGGAGGTGACCTTTGATGTGTGACTATCAGGCAAAGGCCTGTGTTCGATTAGCACTGCAATTTGTTCATTATATTTTGACAAGAACCTGAAGGCCTCCGAGACAATTCTGTTATCGGAAAGGTCAAGGCTAGAAGCCAACCCAGAAGAAAACATGTCCGTCTCGAGGAATAAAAAAAATAAAAAATAAAATTAGAGAGCCGCGACTAATAAACAGTACATTACACAGCGCGTCGCTCGCTCCGGTTTTTCAGGATAACCGGGGCAGGTCCACCAGATCCTGAGATAATTCGCCTTTGCGGGTCCTCAATCAAACCGTGATAACAAATGGTTTTCTGCTTTTTCCCCCCTAAAATTATGGAAATTGCTGCTGACAGCATATTACCTCAAATTAATTTATAGACGAGGATGGGAAATGCTTTGTGCTGGGTTTTTTTCTATTTTTTCTTTTTTTTTTTATTCCTGCGTTTCCCTGAACTAATTATCAGAGCCAAATTCTCGGAAATAATTAGATTTCGCGTTTCCAGATCCAGATACTTGCACACGGAGTAGATCTTATCAGACAAGTTTTTTTTTTAAAATGTATGCGATGATAGGAAGAAGTCGCAAAGGGGAACTTGTCACAATGTTTTCATAGACTTAACCCCTTCACTACCAAGTGATTTCCCAAAAATACATTGTCAGAAACCAGCAGTTTTTTTGTAAAATCATTTTTAAATAATTATAAAGTAAGAAATATTTGAGCATATACCCATTGTATTTCTTCCTGTAAATAACCTATTTTGGCCAGTAGATGGCGCCCTCTGCTGCCAAATTGAGTTACAGCAGTTTGAGCAACTGGGCTATTTTCTTCACTGCATCAACTGCTAAAAGCCTGATATTTCAGAGCTTTCAGCAGCTGATTATACAGTTTAAGCTCTTTGGGCATTATGCCCACAGGGATAAAATGTTGGGGGCACCTTCAACATTTATTTGATTTTGGGCAAACAACATTTATTTGATTTTGGGCTCCAGATCGGCTGGGTGGAGTAGAGGTAATGTCACTGCTCTGCATGGAGAGAGCCTGTGGAGTCATGGGTTCGATCCCAGCGAGCAACCTCTCCAGTAAGTGTCCTTGGGTAAGACACCTAACGGTACACACTCACCACCCAGGACATACTTGAAAACGAGAGAAATCTCAATGTATCCTTCCTGGTAAAAACCTTTCACAAAAAAAAAAAAACAAAAAAAAAAAAAAAAAGGTCAGCATATCAAGATATCTCGATATCAGGGCGCCGGATGGTGCCTTTGAAGCCCAAGATATCTCGATATTGGAAGTGAAGGGGTTAACATCTCTGTAAACAGTGTTAGACTGTGGGGTCTATTCACAAAGCACTGAAATTGCAAGCAACTTCAGTGCTTTGCATTTTGGCACACTTCTGCGATTCCATTTTGCTGAAAATACGTTGAATTCCCTATTTAGCGATTGGTCACTGTATTTTGCCAAAATTGGACTCACCAAAGCAGTTATCGGAGGTCGGCGAAAGCCGCTAAATATCGGCGAATACCACCAGTTGAAAAAAAAAAGGATGTCTCCTATCCTCCTAAGAGTAGCTTAAATCAATAAAAATGTATTAAAAAATGTGTCTAAATAATAAAAAAGTCCTTTAAAAAATAATAATAAAAAGGTCTGTTGTAAAAAAATATATATTTTAAAAAATAAAAAAAACAAATGTCCTCTGAAAGAATAAAAAAATACAAAGAGGTATTTTATAAAAAAGGTTCTTTGCAAAAGTTAAAAAGAATAAACGGTCTTTTAAAAAAAAAGATAAAAAGATATTTAATTTATTACATTGAATCCTATGGGATTCGCCTGTTTAAACCCATCAAATTGATACACTGAAAACCAGGACGCTGCTATGGGACAATTTTGGTGCTGCTGAACGCCGCCAAATTGTGTCAAATTGCACCGTGTTTTACTATCAATTTGTCTGGATTTGGAGAAAATACCGTTTAGTGAATAGATGAATCGCCCTGAAATTGCACCGAACGGTGAAATTCAATGTTCGGTGCAATTCGAGGCCAGTCCAGAGGTTAGTGAATATCCCCTTGTTTTTTCTCTCTTCTTCTTCCTTCCCAGACGCTGCCTTTACCCTAATAGCGTGAAAATATCATAATCTCTAGATTTTCTGGAAAGCGGAAAGTAGAAATCGCGCCTCCTAATAGGTCTTCAGCATAACCACATATAAAATGATAAATGTTCCCCTGTGGAATTCCATTTAATTAACTAATATTTAATTACTATATTACTATATGAATCAAATTCTAATTAAACATCATCTTTATAAAACAGAACTAAAATTCAACCCTGGAAAATGAGTTTGGCGAGGAAACTATTGCACTCGCTTTAGAAATAGGTTTTATTCAGTAATTAATGGCAAAAGATTAACTGCTTAGGGGCTTTGTATGGTGAGATGACAGCCAGCTTCTTTGATATAAGGGTTAATCAGCTTATATTGAAAAAATATATATATATATTAAATAGGGATCTATAAATAAATATTTTGGAAAAGAATAATAAATAATCTTTTTAGGGATTTGCACCATTTCACAGTAAAAAAAAATCTACAAGAATAATCTCACAATTGGTATTTTTCTCTGACCATGGAGGACTTATTGACCAAAAACTAATTTTTGATGCACTTCTCTACAGAATAATTAATGCAGCATATGAATCCACAC
Source organism: Leptobrachium leishanense (assembly GCA_009667805.1). Taxonomy (NCBI): domain Eukaryota; kingdom Metazoa; phylum Chordata; class Amphibia; order Anura; family Megophryidae; genus Leptobrachium; species Leptobrachium leishanense. Next base: position 16,158,583 of record CM019070.1, read on the forward strand.
ACTGCTGGGAAGCGCCTCTCTGCAGTATAATTAATGCAGCATATGAATCCACACACTGCTGGGAAGCGCCTCTCTGCAGTATAATTAATGCAGCATATGAATCCACACACTGCTGGGAAGCGCCTCTCTGCAGTATAATTAATGCAGCATATGAATCCACACACTGCTGGGAAGCGCCTCTCTGCGGTATAATTAATGCAGCATATGAATCCACACACTGCTGGGAAGCGCCTCTCTGCAGTATAATTAATGCAGCATATGAATCCACACACTGCTGGGAAGCGCCTCTCTGCGGTATAATTAATGCAGCATATGAATCCACACACTGCTGGGAAGCGCCTCTCTGCGGTATAATTAATGCAGCATATGAATCCACACACTGCTGGGAAGCGCCTCTCTGCGGTATAATTAATGCAGCATATGAATCCACACACTGCTGGAAGCATCTCTCTGCAGTATAATTAATGCAGCATCTGAATCCACACACTGCTGGGAAGCACCTCTCTGCGGTATAATTAATGCAGCATATGAATCCACACACTGCTGGGAAGCACCTCTCTGCGGTATAATTAATGCAGCATATGAATCCACACACTGCTGGGAAGCACCTCTCTGCAGTATAATTAATGCAGCATATGAATCCACACACTGCTGGGAAGCGCCTCTCTGCAGTATAATTAATGCAGCATATGAATCCACACACTGCTGGGAAGCGCCTCTCTGCGGTATAATTAATGCAGCATATGAATCCACACATTGCTGGGAAGCGCCTCTCTGCAGTATATTAATGCAGCATATGAATCCACACACTGCAGGGAAGTGCCTCTCTGCGGTATAATTAATGTAGCATATGAATCCACACACTGCTGGGAAGCGCCTCTCTGCGGTATAATTAATGCAGCATATGAATCCACACACTGCTGGGAAGCACCTCTCTGCGGTGTAATTAATGCAGCATATGAATCCACACACTGCAGGAAGCGCCTCTCTGCGGTATAATTAATGTAGCATATGAATCCACACACTGCTGGGAAGCGCCTCTCTGCGGTATAATTAATGCAGCATATGAATCCACACACTGCAGGGAAGCGCCTCTCTGCGGTATAATTAATGTAGCATATGAATCCACCACTGCTGGGAAGTGCCTATCTGCGGTATAATTAATGCAGCATATGAATCCACACACTGCTGGGAAGCGCCTCTCTGCGGTATAATTAATGCAGCATATGAATCCACACACTACTGGGAAGCGCCTCTCTGCAGTATAATTAATGCAGCATATGAATCCACACACTGCTGGGAAGCGCCTCTCTGCAGTATAATTAATGCAGCATATGAATCCACACACTGCTGGGAAGCACCTCTCTGCGGTATAATTAATGCAGCATATGAATCCACACACTGCTGGGAAGCATCTCTCTGCAGTATAATTAATGCAGCAACTGAATCCACACACTGCTGGGAAGCACCTCTCTGCGGTAATAATTAATGCAGCATATGAATCCACACACTGCTGGGAAGCACCTCTCTGCGGTATATTAATGCAGCATATGAATCCACACACTGCTGGGAAGCACCTCTCTGCAGTATAATTAATGCAGCATATGAATCCACACATTGCTGGGAAGCGCCTCTCTGCAGTATAATTAATGCAGCATATGAATCCACACACTGCTGGGAAGCGCCTCTCTGCAGTATAATTAATGCAGCATATGAATCCACACATTGCTGGGAAGCGCCTCTCTGCAGTATAATTAATGCAGCATATGAATCCACACACTGCAGGGAAGTGCCTCTCTGCGGTATAATTAATGTAGCATATGAATCCACACACTGCTGGGAAGCGCCTCTCTGCGGTATAATTAATGCAGCATATGAATCCACACACTGCTGGGAAGCACCTCTCTGCGGTATAATTAATGCAGCATATGAATCCACACACTGCAGGGAAGCGCCTCTCTGCGGTATAATTAATGCAGCATATGAATCCACACACTGCAGGGAAGCGCCTCTCTGCAGTATAATTAATGCAGCATATGAATCCACACACTGCTGGGAAGCGCCTCTCTGCGGTATAATTAATGCAGCATATGAATCCACACACTGCAGGGAAGCGACTCTCTGCGGTATAATTAATGTAGCATATTAATCCACACACTGCTGGGAAGTGCCTATCTGCGGTATAATTAATGCAGCATATGAATCCACACACTGCTGGGAAGCGCCTCTCTGCGGTATAATTAATGCAGCATATGAATCCACACACTACTGGGAAGCGCCTCTCTGCAGTATAATTAATGCAGCATATGAATCCACACACTGCTGGGAAGCGCCTCTCTGCAGTATAATTAATGCAGCATATGAATCCACACACTGCTGGGAAGCACCTCTCTGCGGTATAATTAATGCAGCATATGAATCCACACACTGCAGGGAAGCGCCTCTCTACGGTATAATTAATGTAGCATATGAATCCACACACTGCTGGGAAGCGCCTCTCTGCGGTATAATTAATGCAGCATATGAATCCACACACTGCAGGGAAGCGCCTCTCTGCGGTATAATTAATGTAGCATATGAATCCACACACTGCTGGGAAGTGCCTCTCTGCGGTATAATTAATGCAGCATATGAATCCACACACTGCTGGGAAGCACCTCTCTGCGGTATAATTAATGTAGCATATGAATCCACACACTGCTGGGAAGCGCCTCTCTGCGGTATAATTAATGCAGCATATGAATCCACACACTGCTGGGAAGCGCCTCTCTGCAGTATAATTAATGCAGCATATGAATCCGCACACTGCTGGGAAGCACCTCTCTGCAGTATAATTAATGCAGCATATGAATCCACACACTGCTGGGAAGCGCCTCTCTGCAGTATAATTAATGCAGCATATGAATCCACACACTGCTGGGAAGCACCTCTACAGTATAATTAATGCAGCATATGAATGCACACACTGCTGGGAAGCACCTCTCTGCGGTATAATTAATGCAGCATATGAATCCACACACTGCTGGGAAGCGCCTCTCTGCGGTATAATTAATGCAGCATATGAATCCGCACACTGCTGGGAAGCTCCTCTCTGCGGTATAATTAATGCAGCATATGAATCCACACACTGCTGGGAAGCGCCTCTCTGCGGTATAATTAATGCAGCATATGAATCCACACACTGCTGGGAAGCACCTCTCTGCAGTATAATTAATGCAGCAAATGAATCCACACACTGCTGGGAAGCACCTCTCTGCATTATAATTAATGCAACATATGAATCCACACAGTGCTGGGAAGTGCCTCTCTGCAGTATAATTAATGCAGCATATGAATCCACACACTGCTGGGAAGCGCCTCTCTGCAGTATAATTAATGCAGCATATGAATCCACACACTGCTGGGAAGCGCCTCTCTGCAGTATAATTAATGCAGCATATGAATCCACACACTGCTGGGAAGCACCTCTCTGCAGTATAATTAATGCAGCATATGAATCCACACACTGCTGGGAAGCACCTCTCTGCAGTATAATTAATGCAGCATATGAATCCACACACTGCTGGGAAGCGCCTCTCTGCAGTATAATTAATGCAGCATATGAATCCACACACTGCTGGGAAGCACCTCTCTGCAGTATAATTAATGCAGCATATGAATCCACACACTGCTGGGAAGCACCTCTACAGTATAATTAATGCAGCATATGAATCCACACACTGCTGGGAAGCACCTCTCTGCGGTATAATTAATGCAGCATATGAATCCACACACTGCTGGGAAGCGCCTCTCTGCGGTATAATTAATGCAGCATATGAATCCGCACACTGCTGGGAAGCTCCTCTCTGCGGTATAATTAATGCAGCATATGAATCCACACACTGCTGGGAAGCGCCTCTCTGCGGTATAATTAATGCAGCATATGAATCCGCACACTGCTGGGAAGCACCTCTCTGCATTATAATTAATGCAACATATGAATCCACACACTGCTGGGAAGCGCCTCTCTGCAGTATAATTAATGCAGCATATGAATCCACACACTGCTGGGAAGCGCCTCTCTGCAGTATAATTAATGCAGCATATGAATCCACAAGGGAAATTTGTTGGTTGCAAACGACATTTGCTTACATTTGGGCCCAGGAACATGTCCCTAAGGTTTTAGCACCATGGACACGATTCCTTAGGAGTTAACACTTCTTAAAAACAGCTGGGAATGTATCTGGGTGACATCTCCCCAGCTGATACTGTACAGAGACCAGATCTGCAGTAACTCCTTTTGTCCAGCAGATGGCTCTCTGCCAAATAGCTTTTTACAGTAAATCCCCAAATATTGCTTATTGTATAATTAATTAAAAATGATTTTCCTGAAGAGTACTGGTCCCTGAAAATCACTTGATTTTGAAAGGGTTAATTATTATTGCACGTGAAGAGATCCCAACATACTTACATAATTCAACATACTGTATAAGATGTGTGATGGGTCATGACTGTCTTCATTTTGAAAAGCAGCCACAACGTAAAGGAGCGTTCTAGTAAGCCTTAATACATCCAGTCTGGTAAAAGAAGTGTTTTAGCAACTGTAACTATGTGTAGTTTGTCCTACAAGAAGGAAAATCCTATTTATTCACAGTTTTTCTCAAAACTGCAGGCTGGACTTTCTCCTCCTTATTTTGGATTGTGGTGGTAGTTTCTGCTGCCCTTTACAGAGAGGCAAATGATTGCTACCAGGTTACAGTGTGTTTACCAGGAGGACAGAAAGTTCAGCTGTAAAACTCAAAAAGGTTCACCCACTTTCCTACTATTCTGCTTAAAATATTTAAAAAACGTCATTATTTGGCAGGCTTTTTCAAACATTTAGGCTAAGGTCAGACAAAAGCATTTTTAATGTGCGTTTAACCGCACAAAATCACGGCCGTGCTAGCAGCAAATGACGTCCAATGCCGGGTAACATACGAAAAGTTCGTCCGCGCAACGCAAGTGGCAAACGAACGCATTTTTTCTAGAACGTCAAACCGCTACTACTGACGTACAGAGTGCGCTGCGCCCGCATAGCGGCGTGTGTGTGTGATTGGGAGACGTCAGATGCTGCACACGTCCGGCTAACATAAAGTCCAGACGCAAAAAGTGTTTTATTGATGATCCATACAAAATCACGGACGAAAATGCGCATCGTATGACCGCTATCGCGTATTCCGTGAAAAAATACGTCCATTTGTTCGAACGCACTTTTTCACGGACAACGCGAAAAATGCGTTAGTCTGACCCTAGCCTTAGGGGGAAGCACGACACAGTGGATAGTATACAGTATATATATACACAGTACAATTTAACACAAGAATATCCTGGTTTAATACAAAACAGGAAACACGTGGGTGCAGATTTACTGCATGGGGTACGTAGATATTTTGTGACAGGTACAATATAACAGGCCATTGGTGACATCATTGACACTAAGGCTAGGGTCAGACGAACGCATTTTTCACGTTGTCCGTGAAAAAGTGCGTTCGAACAAATGGACGTATTTTTTCACGGAATACGCGATAGCGGTCATACGATGCGTATTTTCGTCCGTGATTTTGTACGGATCATCAATAAAACCCTTTTTGCGTCTGGACGTTATGTTGGCCGGACGTGTGCAGCGTCTGACGTCTCCCAATCATGCAAACACGCCTCTAGCGGACGCAGCGCACTCTGTACGTCAGTAGTAGCGGTTTGACGTTCTAGAAAAAATGCGTTCGTTTGCCACTTGCGTTGCGCGGACGGACTTTCGTGCGGCCGTTCGTCGTATGTTCCCCGGCATTGGACGTTATTTGCTGCTAGCACGGCCGTGATTTCGTGCGGCTAAACGCACGTTAAAACTGCTTTCGTCTGACCTTAGCCTTAAGGTTGAAACATTAAACCATGGGATGGTTTGTTTGAAAACAAAATGTATCAAAACACAAAAGTAGATAAAACAGGTACATGGACACATGGTTGCAAAGAGCTTCATTGGTAAAAAAAACAATGTATGTGAATTTTTGTGTTAAATTTGCTCTTAGTTAGCCTGCATACGATGGACTGCTGCCTAAACGCAGATATTCCGCTTTCAAATCGCCTTGAAGGAGCTTTGCGTAGACAATGCACTGTATTTCATAGAGTTACATAAACCCACTGTAGGTTGTGTTTGTGACTGTGCAGCATAAAACAGAATTTTGCAGGACATGAAAAATGGGAAACATTAAGCTTTTATTCTCCGGCTATAACAAACACTAATTAGTTATAAAGTGGGAAGCCAGCGCAATCATTACTCTATAATGCGCCAGTAACATTATATAGTGTGCTCTACTGGATGAACTCCTTATTAACAGCCGAGATCAATGCTTTATATGACAACCTGACCTCAGATACGGGGAGCGGGTGGTAAATAGATACATATCGATAAATTGATAGATAAAGACAGATAGAGAGAAAAAGAGAGATAGAGAGATGGATAGCGAGATATACAGGGTTATTCAAAGAGAATCGAAAAGTCACCGCACTTTCGGTGACTTTTTGTTCTCTTCAATTCGGTGCGATTCGGCGATCCCATTTCGGCGACCCTACGGTGTATTCAGCAAGCACCACAGGGCCGTCATAGTGCAGGGAAAAGTCGACGCAAACCCGCAGAACACTCACCGCTAAACCCGGCGAACGCACACCGAAACCCACAAAAACATCTGGATTAACCCCGCCGAACACGCCGGAGAAACCCAAGCAGCCGCCGATCACAGCACAGAGCAGCCACCGGAAAAAGCCGACACCGCAGACGAATGGAGTGAAAAAACAAAAAACAGTACGTTTGAATGTTTGAAAAGTGAAACGATGTTTGCAAAGAAACTACAGAGCGAAAATGTCTGAAATTTACATATGATCCAAGGAATGATAATAAAAAGAGCTGTTACAGACAAAAGAAAAAACGATAAAAAAAACAACTGAATTTTTTGCCTAAAACATGCTAAAAAATCTATAAATAAAGAAACTTTTTGCTGCAGAATATTATAATGAACGGTTTATTAGATATTGGATTAAAACAGGAATATCTTTAACATTGAAGCCTATGGGATTCTCCTGAATAAACCTGCTGCATGAAACCACCGAATGACAGGGCAATTCGGCAACTTTTCACTGCTGGTTTGTGTTCTCTGAATAGCTGAAGCATTGCTTCTCTATGGGGATTTCACTGCCCTCGAACAGGCACCGAACAGGCACCGTATGTGCAGGCAATTCGCCAACATTTGGCGAACTGCCTCCTCTCTGAATAGCCGAATGACCAGGAAAGGTAACCGAACGCTGAATTTCACTGTTCGGTTACCTTTCGCAAGCAATTCAGATCTCTTTCAATAACCCTGATAGAGAGATACAGAGCGAGATATCGATAGACAGAGCGATAGAGAGATAAATAGATAGATAGATATGGGATAGATAGATAGATAGATAGATAGATAGATTAGATAGATAGATAGATAGATAGATAGATAGATATGGGATAGATAGATAGATAGATATGGGATAGATAGATAGATATGGATAGATAGATAGATAGATAGATAGATAGATAGATAGATAGATAGATAGATAGATAGATACAGATAGATATATAGATATGGGATAGATAGATAGATAGATAGATAGATAGATTAGATAGATAGATATGATAGATAGATAGATAGATAGATAGATAGATGATAGATAGATATGATAGATAGATAGATAGATATGGGATAGATAGATAGATAGATAGATAGATAGATAGATAGATAGATAGATAGATAGATAGATATGGGATAGATAGATAGATAGATAGATAGATAGATAGATAGATATGGGATAGATACAGATAGATAGATAGATAGATATGGGATAGATAGATAGATATGGGATAGATAGATAGATAGATAGATAGATAGATAGATAGATAGATAGATAGATATGGATAGATAGATAGATAGATAGATAGATAGATAGATAGATAGATAGATAGATAGATAGATAGATACAGATAGATACAGATAGATAGATAGATAGATAATAGATAGATAGATAGATAGATAGATAGATAGATAGATAGATAGATATGGGATAGATAGATAGATAGATAGATAGATAGATACAGATAGATACAGATAGATACAGATAGATAGATACAGATAGATACAGATAGATAGATAGATAGATAGATAGATAGATAGATAGATAGAAGATAGATAGATAGATACAGATAGATACAGATAGATACAGATAGATAGATAGATACAGATAGATAGATAGATAGATAGATAGATAGATAGATAGATAGATAGATAGATAGATACAGATAGATACAGATAGATAGATAGATAGATACAGATAGATACAGATAGATAGATAGATAGATAGATAGATAGATAGATACAGATAGATAGATAGATAGATAGATAGAGAGATAGATACAGATAGATAGATAGATAGATAGATATAGAGATAGATAGAGATAGATAGATAGATAGATAGATAGATAGATAGATAGATAGATAGATAGATAGATAGATAGATACAGATAGATACAGATAGATAGATATTGATAAATACAGATAGATAGTATATAGTATATGGATATTGGGTCAGGATTTCATTCATCATCCGGGCGAGTAAACTGATAAATGATCCACCCAGCGCATGGAGTTGGCATTCTGCCCCTGTTTCCAGGGAATCTTTCCAGTCACATGGAGCCCATATTCAATACCCCTTTTTTTTGGCTGGGTTTCCACTTTAATTACGCTAATTGAGGAATCTTGATTTTTACAGCTGGCCACTTGCAGGAGGTATCAATAGCACTCAATCAGCGCGCACAATCAGCGGCAGAAAGGCTGGGCGCGGCGCCGGGAGCAGCGAGCGCGGGCCCTGTATCAATAGGATATTCCACTGAGCAATCACGCAAAACAAACAGCTCATTACACGGAATCTGCGAAGCGTCGTGGAATAAAATATCCTTCTTCTCCGTAATAACATTGATCTTTTTCACAGATGCTCGTTCCCGATTCAGCCATTAAAATCCAATGCCTGGAGTTTTTGTGTCGCCTGATGTCTGTATCCAGGAGCGGCCGTGCGCTACACATGCGCTACATCCCTCCTGCCGCTGGCTGTCGAAAGTGCTCTCCGGAGATCTCCGACACACGCACTTCGGCCGGATCTGGAGGCACTTGGATGTTGCTGGAGGTGTCTTGACTCCTTACGGCTACCAGCACATGGGCTATGACAGCCGCACTTGTTTAAATCCCCACAAGCGAAACCTTCGGTGCCCTTTCGTGGTTTTGTCTCGGGCCTCCTCAGCGCATTTTTCTAGATAGTCTCTCCTGACTCCACTTGTGCCTTAACCCTTGTTGTGCCATTTACTAATTGCTCTCACTCTGAACTGACCTTGACTTTTCAATATTCACTCAGTTTGGTTATTTTACACCGTGTGACTGCCAGGGCCGGCCCAAAACTCTGTGCTGCCTCGGTCCCGGAATGAAATGCTGCCCCCCCTCCAAAAAAATGGTGTGTATGAGCATATCACAGAGTTCCACAGCAATAAAACTGACAGTAATGTGCGGTATGTATGAGTGTTTCACAGAGCTCCACAGCAATAAAACACACAGTAATGTGCGGTGTGTATGAGCGTATCACAGAGCTCCACAGCAATAGAACTCACAGTATTGTGCGGTGTGTATGAGCATATCACAGAGTTCCACAGCAATAAAACTGACAGTAATGTGCGGTATGTATGAGTGTTTCACAGAGCTCCACAGCAATAAAACACACAGTAATGTGCAGTGTGTATGAGGTATCACAGAGCTCCACAGCAATAAGACTTCCAGTAATGTGCAGTGTGTATGAGGTATCACAGAGCTCCACAGCGATAAAACTCCCTGTAATGTGCGGTGTGTATGATCGTGTCACAGAGCTCCTTGTGCAATAAAACTCACAGTAATGTGCAGAGTGTATGAGGGTATCACAGAGCTCCACAGCAATAGAACTCACAGTAATGTGCAGTGTGTATGAGTGTATCACAGAGCTCCACAGCAATAAAACTCACAGTAATGTGCGGTGTGTATGAGCGTATCAGAGCTCCACAGCAATAGAACTCACAGTATTGTGCGGTGTGTATGAGTGTATCACAGAGCTCCTTGTGCAATAAAACTCACAGTAATGTGCAGAGTGTATAAGTGTATCACAGAGTTCCACAGCAAAAAAACTCACAGTAATGTGCAGTGTGTATGAGCGTATCACAGAGCTGCAAAGCAATGAAACTCACAGTACACAGCCAGTGTAATATCAAAGCATGGAGGCTCCGGCTCTCCATCTTTATTGAATATGGCAGGACGCTACTCGGCTCCACATAAGCAGGAGACAGGGAAAATCTGGACTGGAGCTGAGCAGGAAAAGTGCTGCCAATACTCCGTGACTGCAGGGGCAGCTCTGGCACGTGTATTTTTACGTGGTCCTGGGTTAGGTGCGTGACAGTGTGTATGTCTGCTTGTGTGTGTGTGTCTGTTTGTATCTGTGTGTGTCTGTGTGTATCTGTCTGTGTCTCTTTGTGTTGCTGTGTGTGCTTGTGCATATGTGTGTGTCTGTGTGAGTTTGTTTCTGTGTGTGTCGGTGTATCTGCCTGTGTATCTGTATGTGTCTGTATGTGTCTGTGTGTGTCTGTGTATCTCTTTGTGTGCATATATGTCTGTGTGTGTCTCTATGTATCTCTGTGTGTGTCTGTGTGTGCTTGTGCATATCTGTGTGTGTGTCTGTGTGTGTTTTTTGTCTGTGTGTATCTGTACGTGTCTGTGTGTGTGTCTGTATGTATCGGTGTGTGTCCGTGTCTGTGTTTGTGTCTGTGTGTATCTGTCTGTCTTTGTGTGTATCTGTATGTGCCTGTGTGTGTGTCTATATGTGCCTGTGTGTGTCTGTCTGTGTGTCTATTTGTGTGGGTACGTGCCACAAAATCCAAATCTTAAGAGACGTCTACTGTACTTGTCTAATGAGCACATCAATTACAGGAGTCAGGAGAGGGACAGCCTGTTTAAAGGTTATCTGAAGGTTGATGGCTATCATACAGCCTTTATCCAGCCGATCTGTCTTTCTCAAAGCATTTGACCTTTTAATAGAAAACGGCAAAACAAGAAAAGGGAATAAGAGTTAATTTGGAACTCTACAATGCAACAGGCGAGATGAAAGAGCATTCAAATCGATAGCAGAACAATAACAATCTGATGAATGTTTGGACCCAATTTACTCATTTTGCTAAACGGATTCTGAATAGTTTTTCTTTCGTTTTTTTTTTTTCCTTCCCCACAAGCCCATCGTCGCCGTGTGCTGTGAAGTATGTGTTATTGTGTCCAAACAAAGGCAGACGATAATCATTATAGAGTGCTGAAAAGGTCATATCGTTAGAAATGTCATCTTTCAATGGAGAGCGCCGGACTTTCAAACCCAAATATCCAATTAATGGGACATGCCGAAGTGCATAGATACATTGCGGCGACCTGGAAAACGATGCCGCCGCTGCCAAGTGGATACTCGTCCTTAAGGAAAACACAGCAGCCGGACGAGTCTTCTGAACCCTACGAGACTGTTAAAACCTCTGAAAAAAATGTCCTTCCAGCTTAGGGTAACTTTATTCTTTTTATCTTCCCCCCTTTTTCTTATTCCGAGCAGATAAAGACAGAATGTAAGGATGAAGAACGGCTGTCAGGATAGAATGTCAGCCCATCTCTGCAATCCTTACATCACCAGCACTGATGTCTAGTGTTTTTGGACAGAGTTGCTCAGGGGATGCCCAGAGCTATTCAAACACTAAACTCTGTATTGATCCCATAACAAAATATATATATATATATATATATAAAAAAAAAGCAACAGCCGTAACCGTTTTTATCTCTTTTATGCCACGTGGAGATATATGAAGACATTTTCAAAGAAAATACTGCTTAACGTACGTAAACACAGTATCGATCCGTCAACCCGAGAGCACAATCATTTGTTTGTTTAATAAACAACAAAAAACAAACAAACAACTAAACATTTAAATTCTGTTCTCTGGCCAATATCACTTAAAGGGCCAGTACCACCAAAAAAATGCAATGTCCTTATTGTGTTTATTTGATGTTGCGGATATCTTACATGTGTTTGTTTTTCACTTGTTTATATAGTTAAGAAAATACTTTCCTCTACAGGGGTTATTCAAAGATAACCAAATTGGCCACCGAATAGCACCGACCGGTGAATTTCCCCATATGGTGCAATTTCGTGGTCATTCGGCTATTCAGAATGCTAGCAAATTGCCAGCATAATACGGTGCCTGTTCGACGACAGTGAAATCCCCATAGAGAAGTAATGGTTAATCTATTCAGAGAACGCTGAACAGTAGAGAAATTATTATTATTATTTTTTTTTGGAGAAAGTATTTTACCAGGAAGGATACATTGAGATTTCTCTCGTTTTCAAGTATGTCCTGGGTGGGGAGTATGTGCCGGTAGGTGTCTTGTCCAAGGACACTTACTGGAGAGGTGCTCGTCGGGATCGAACCCATGACTCCACAGGCTCTCTCCACGCAGAGCAGTGATGTTACAAGTTGGCGAAATGCCCAGATTTTCAGTGGTTTCGCTCAACAGGTTTAAACAGAAGAATCCCATAAGTTTCAATGTAATTTTTCCCCCCTTTTTATTCATTTTTTTATTCAACCGTTTATTCTTTTCATTTGCAGCAAAAAGTCTTTTTATCAATTTATTTTCTAGAATATTTTGGGCATTTTTCTGGATTTTTCCAAAGTTTTTCGGTGGCGTTCAGTGGTGTATCGACGAACGTTCTGCGAGTTGATCAGTGGCGATCGGAGGATCGATTCAGCGCACTTCGGGGACCCTGCGGTGAATGCTGAATTCACAGCAGGGGGGGCGAAGTGAGCTCGCTGAAATGCGCCGAATGAAAGAGCACCGAAATTTCATCGATTAACCCCTTTAATGTGTCACTGGGTGCATCCATTGTGTGATATTTTCCTCTATATCTGTCACTAGGTGCATCCATTGTGTGATATTTTCCTCTATATGTGTCACTGGGCGCATCCATTGTGTGATATTTTCCTCTATATCTGTCACTGGGTGCATCCATTGTGTGATATTTTCCTCTATATGTGTCACCGGGTGCATCCATTGTGTGATATTTTCCTCTATATGTGTCACTGGGTGCATCCATTGTGTGATATTTTCCTCTATATCTGTCACTGGGTGCATCCGTTGTGTGATATTTTCCTCTATATGTGTCACTGGGTGCATCCATTGTGTGATATTTTCCTCTATATCTGTCACTGGGTGCATCCATTGTGTGATATTTTCCTCTATATGTGTCACTGGGTGCATCCATTGTGTGATATTTTCCTCTATATGTGTCACTGGGTGCATCCATTGTGTGATATTTTCCTCTATATCTGTCACTGGGTGCATCCATTGTGTGATATTTTCCTCTATATGTGTCACTGGGTGCATCCATTGTGTGATATTTCCTCTATATATGTCACTGGGTGCATCCAGTGTGTGATATTTTCCTCTATATGTGTCACAGGGTGCATCCATTGTGTGATATTTTGTGTTGTATATTTCCATCACTTGCTCCTCACTTTGTGGCTTTGGCCATAGAATGGAGTGAATGGGTCAGTCACCGACTCACATCATTGTATTCTGTGGGATGTATTCAAAGGCATCACCAGGGGATAGATTAGAATTCTTTCAAGCTCCCTGTTTTATCTCATTCTGCTGCCAGCTCTTATCTCAGGTAGCCTGGAGAACAATAGCCCCCTGCAGCATTATCCAAACATTGTCTCTTCCACCTCAATGATTGTTAAATACTGTAGAAGATAAACCACAGCAGTAAAGTAAAAGGTTTGCAGAGATTTTGGTAAATGTTGCATCAAGGGAAAAATTCACAAAACAGAAACAGGAGATTAAAATGTTATTACATGTAAAAAGGAAAAATGAAGTTAACTCAAACAAAGGGGAAAAAAAGAACAGCAGCATGTGTTTATAATGTGTTTTTTTGTAAACGTGTTACAGTTTATGTTAGAGGTAGTGTCCCTTTAATGAAATTATGAACACATTGCTGATCAGGAGGAGAACAGTGTGTGATAATACAGGACATACTTGAAAAGGAGAGAAATCTCAATGTATCCTTCCTGGTAAAATACTTTATAAATAAATAAATACATACATATAGGAAACAAAATCAGGGTACGAGCAGACAGCATCAATTAAATAAACAGTTCATTAAAAAACGACCACCGCCCCCTTAAAGGAGTATAATCCCTTTGATGTTGATCAACATTCAACAGATCAGAAATATAAAATACACAATGCAACCTTTACCGAGATATTTTTGTTTTCTAACGCGCAATTGTTGACCTCAAGGAGGGCAGAACGCGTCTAATCAAGCATCTCCTCTAATCTTGGCTCTTATTTCTGAATTAATTAATAAAACAGGTGTCATAGATTAAACATTTTACGATGTGAGATGCAAAACCCAGAGCAGAGGAAGGTGCAGGGCGGACCAAGGAGTATCATCCCCAAACACAAACAGCGACCGGAGGATGTGCATCTTATTATGTATCCAAAGGACAACAACACGACGGCGTTACTGACATCTCTGCACTCTTTGTTCTATGTAAAATGTTTTATTTTTTTTTTTCGCATGATGCGCAGGTTTTCATTCGTTGTGAAAGTTTCAGAGCTTTGAATTAAATCGTCTAATTGGTCAATAATACACAAAGTGAACAACGCAGAAACCAAACAGTGCTGTATCGCCACATATTAGAATGTAGCCACCAAATGGTCACACAATAAATATTTTATACTGTAGGCACTAAATTTAACCACTTCACGACCGTTTTTGAGTTAGTTCGACCTTCAAAAGCACAATCACATATAAGAGCGTTAACTGGATCTAGTCTTATTCTGGGGAAATGCAAAAAAATGTGCCTATTGCAATCGAATTAAGTTTGCAGATGGGTTCCAGAATATGTTCTTAACCCCTTAAGGACCAATAAGTAGCTGTTACGTCATAAATGCATTGACTTTAAAAACCCTTGATCCTTAAGGGGTTAAAGACACATTGCATATGCCATGACCGCTGATTTATTGTAACTCTTGAAACGTCTGGGACTTCGAAGTCTCCTTTACAGACTTTACAGACAGTCTTAGCTGAACAGCAGAGGCAGCGTAAATTTTCTATATGCATTGTAATGATAATTACACAATTCATATAAATTGTGTGTGTATGAAGATGTATTGTTTGTGTGTGTGTGTGTATGTTTGTGTATAGAGGTGTGTGTGTATGCATGTGTGGAGAGATGTTTTGTGTATGTGTAGATGTGTGTGGTTGTATTTGTGTGTGTGAGTGTTTGTGTAGAGGTGTGTGTGTATGTGTATAGAGGGGTGTGTGTGTGTGTGTATGTGTGTAGAGATGTTTCGTGTGTGTGTAGATGTGTGTAGTTGTGTTTGTGTGTGTGAGTGTTGATTGTGTATAGAGGTGTGTGTGAAGAGATGTTTTGTGTGTGTGTAGATGTGTGTAGTTGTATTTGTGTGTGTGAGTTTTTGTGTAGAGGTGTGTGTGTATGTGTATAGAGGGGTGTGTGTGTGTATGTATGTGTGTAGAGATGTTTTGTGTGTGTGTAGTTGTGTGTAGTTGTGTTTGTGTGTGTGAGTTTTTGTGTAGAGGTGTGTGTGTATGTGTATAGAGGGGTGTGTGTGTGTATGTGTGTAGAGATGTTTTGTGTGTGTGTAGATGTGTGTAGTTGTGTTTGTGTGTGTGAGTGTTGATGTGTATAGAGGTGTGTGTGAAGAGATGTTTTGTGTGTATGTAGATGTGTGTAGTTGTATTTGTGTGTGTGAGTTTTTGTGTAGAGGTGTGTGTGTATGTGTATAGAGGGGTGTGTGTGTGTGTATGTGTGTAGAGATGTTTTGTGTGTGTGTAGATGTGTGTAGTTGTGTTTGTGTGTGTGAGTGTTGTTTGTGTATACCTACTGAAGAAGTGATACGTTTGCGAAACGCGTTTGAGTGCATTGCCCGCTTTTAACTTTACACTTTACCAATAAACCAGTTTTTAATTACTTTATTGTATCCTGACGTCTGTCCGGAACAGCTAAGAGTTCGCTGGTTGTATGGGAGATCCGGTGCTCCCTCTAACATCACTGGCCGTACCTACATCTAGTGTCTAATTGAGACACCAACAAATGTGAGTGAATTCCTTCTTGCGTTCATTTACTTGATGTGGAAACTGTACCTGTTGCACTATGGTCTATTTTTTCTTTTGAGGTACAGAACACATTATCACTATAAAGAAGATGATAGCAAGAGGGTGATCACGGTTGAAGGAAGCGCTGATTCCGCCATCTGTTCCTTCTATTCTATATTGTCGGCTGGTCCTGGATATACCATCCAATGGAGGGAAACAGCTGCTGATTCACCAAAATTTGGACTCATATTCACATTTTCTACAAGTATTTGTATCTATGTGGTCTTTACCACACACTTATAATTTTTTACGCTTTATTCTGGTTATTGAAACCACCTCTAGGTGGCGCCATTGATACAGTTCTCTCTTGTTTGTGTATAGAGGTGTGTGTATATGTGTGTAGAGATGTTTTGTGTGTGTAGATGTGTTTGTATATAGGATTAAGGGGCAATTCAAAGTGGTTTTCCACTAAACCATTAGTTTCTGTCAGTAGTTATATGGAAAACCACTTGTTAGTGAAGGGGATAAGAGTCATGCGGGTCCCATGGATTCAGTAAAAGCAGTTCACATAGTTATGACATATCACAGACCTGAAGAGAAGATACAGTGTAGCAGACAGCAGATTGTAACGTTAAAATATATAAAAACATTCAGCATAAACAGATAAGAGTCATCACATTAAACACATTATAATGATCTCAAGTTCCGCAGACCCTCTTATTAACCAGTTACTGACATAACTTACTAACCAGTTATTAACCAGTTACATTGACATGAGACTGTACAGTGAAGATACAATGTTTCACGCTTTAGATCAAGGGTCAACAACTTTGGCCCTTCGGATGTGTTGGAACTACATCTCCCACGATGCTCAACCACTCAACAGTTTGGCCGACTCTCCTGGGACATGTAGCTCCAAAACATCTGGACGGCCATGGTTGACCAACCCCTGCTCTAGATCTTGCAGTTGTGACATGTAAAAAAGGCTTCAGAGACAATATAAAATACAGTATAATGTGATCTGACACCCACATTACTCACAGCACATTTTATACAGCACAGACTTAGATACTATATAGGTTTATAGTAAATACAGAGCACAGGCCGGATCTTCATATTTAGGCGTGTAATGGACAGACACGAGAAGTGCGGCCATGATATGTTGTATTTAAAACATCTAATGATTCCCACGGCGAATAAATTATACCAACTACAGGAGATCCTCCGGGTTTCAATATGCAGTGTGACACTAACAAATGCACAATATGGTTCTATAACGTCAGAGCATCAGATCTTGGGAATCTAGAGATCTTCCAGGTCGCATCCAGGGGTCAAGTCCAGCAGGAATGTATGGGAGTGGATGTGTAAGTGGAGCCGAGTGACAGGCACCGGGCAAAAAAATGTACAATAGATCAAGAGTGCATGACGCTCTGAAAATACTTTATTATACATAAAGAGCGATCACATGATACTTATAATATCGATTCCCAAAAACCCAGCCCGGCTGCAATTTTATGATCAAATTCAAATTTGACTGTAGGCTTAGTGTGAGATAAAAATAAATACTTGGAATTGGGCGGAAGGGTAATTGACGAGTTCCCACACTTCTTTTATGTTGAACTTGGCCCCTGGTTGCATCATACAATATATCTTATACCTGGAATAAAAACAATTATATGTACAGCATCAAATATACTCTTCTGTTGGAACCAATGGTCTAGAAAATCAGGAAACTCGTAAGACTTTTCAATCAGTGTTTAATATCTAACACAAACTAAAGAGCGCGGAAACAACCACAGAGCTTCAACACCCAGAATAAAAAACAAACAACCAAGCTCGAAACATTGTATTGGACCTGCGTAACAGCTATAAAACAAAAACACCCTATACATGCCGCACAACTTGCAACGCAGCCTGAGTCTGGAAAACCAGTAGGACCCAAGGTAGAAACACAATCAGGGTTATTCAAAGAGAATCGAAAAAGTCACCGCACGTTCGGTGACTTTTTGTTCTCTTCAATTCGGCTTGATTCGGCGATCCCATTTCGGCGACCCTGCGGTGTATTCAGCAAACACCACAAGGCCGCCGTAATGCAGGGAAAAGTCGTCGCAAACCTGACGAACACTCACTGCAAAAACCGAAACCCGCCGAACACGCCGGAGAAACCCGAGCAGTAGCCGATCACAGCGCAGAGCAGCCGCCGGAAAAAGCCGAGACCGCAGAGGAATGGAGTGAACAAGAAAACAGTACGCTTGAAAAGTGAAACGCTGTTTGCAAAGAAACTACTGAACGAAAATGTCTGGAATTTACATATAAAGATCCAATGAATGATAATAAAAGGGCTGTTATAGAAAGAAGAAAAAATGATTAAAAAAAAATACGGAATTTTTTTTCGCTAAAAATCCAAAAAAATGCCTAAAAAATCCTAAAAAATCTATTAATAAAAAGACTTTTTACTGCAGAATATTATAATCAACGGTTTATATTGAATTAAAACCATAAATATTTTTAACATTTAACAACAGCCTATGGGATTCGCCTGAATAAGCCTGTCGAATGAAGCCACCGAACAGCAGAGCAATTCGGCAACTTTTCACTGCTGCTTTTGTTCTCTGAATAGATGAAGCATTGCTTCTCTATGGGGATTTAACTGCCCTCGAACAGGCACCGTATGTGCAGACAATTTGCCAGGATTTGGCGAACTGCCTGCTCTCTGAATAGCCGAATGGCCAGGAAAGGGAACCATATGTTGAATTTCACTGTTCGATTACCTTTCGACCACAATTCGGATCTCTTTGAATAACCCTGCATGTAGCCACTAGCCAACATCAGGTCACAGAGGACGCCACACTGACACAATAAGTGAGCTAACAACAAACATGGTCCTGTATCAAGCTGCAATCTAGACAATAAATGAGTCTCATTTAACCCCTTCACTTCCAAGCAATTTCTGTTGAAAATAATGTTATAACATTTATTTGAAACAAGGGATGTGGGGTTTAAGAAACAAATATTAAGCAAAGTGGATACTTTGCACAGAGATTGTTGTTCTGAGATCGTTAAACAATTAAAATGATGAAAATTTGCCCATTTTTAACTTATTCAAGTTTATCCTTTACAGAAATATTTCTGGGATTAAAGGTTCTAAACTCTAGATGGTGTCCCTTATCTGGCGCAATGTCACACAGGGTCTGCATTATCAGCATCCAGGCAGAACTGGCCTTTGTGTCCAGTAAATGTGCTGCAGACAGATAATATAATGGTGAGATCTCCTGCTTATGTGATTTTGCGGTGATCAGAATGAGATTATTAGCAATGTAATATCTGTATGTGCTGCATAATGCCTGTGTATGGCAATTACAGCAACACCTTGTATCTGTATGTGCTGCATAATGCCTGTGTATGGCAATTACAGCAACACCTTGTATCTGTATGTGAAAGGATTTTACCAGGAAGGATACATTGAGATTTCGCTCGTTTTCAAGTATGTCCTGGGTGGCGATGTGCCGCATAATGCCTGTGTATGACAATTACAGCAACACCTTGTATCTGTATGCGCTGCATAATGATTGTGTATGACAATTACAGCAACACCTTGTATCTGTATGTGCTGCATAATGCCTGTGTATGGCAATTACAGCAACACCTTGTATCTGTATGTGCTGCATAATGTCTGTGTATGGCAATTACAGCAACACCTTGTATCTGTATGTGCTGCATAATGCCTGTGTATGACAATTACAGCAACACCTTGTATCTGTATGTGCTGCATAATGCCTGTGTATGACAATTACAGCAACACCTTGTATCTGTATGTGCTGCATTCCTATAATGCTATCTCTAAGGCTAGGGTCAGACGAAAGCATTTTTCCCCGCGAACGTGAAAAAGTGCGTCCGAACGCATTGACGTATTTGTTCACGGAATGCGCAAAAACGGTCACACGACGCGCATTTTCGGGCGTGATTTTGTACGGATCGTCAATAAAACTCTTTTTGCGTCTGGACGTTATGTAGGCTGGACATTAGCAGTGTCTGACATCTCCTAATCACACACACACGCCGCTATGCTGTAGCTGCGCACTCAGTACGTCAGTACTAGCGGTTCAGCTTTCTCAGAAAAATGCGTTCAAATTCCACTATAGTTGCGCGGCCGGACTTTTGTGCGGCCGTACATCGTATATTGTCCGTCATTGCCCGTCATCTGCTGCTAGTGCGGCCGTAATTATGTGCGCCAGAACGCACGTTAAAAGTGCGCTGGTCTGACCCCAGCCTTAAAATTACTGACTATTCTCAGGGTGCTCTAGTCAGCACACTCCCTGCTTGGAATTATAAATTCCACTACTTACTAACTGTTAACTGAGATAAACAAAGGCATAGCATCAAACAGTGCAAACAATGAGTTCAGTCTTCTTCAGCAGCAGTACCAGATCGGTAATTGACCTGGTGTAAAGCTTCTTGGCAAAGGTCTGTTGGTCTGTTGGCACATGTCGCCACTGTTCAGGCTCTAAAGTTTTTCTTATTTTGTCTACTCTGTTGCTTACGTAGACATCAAAGCGCCTGCTTTGGTTGTGGATGTAGCCCAGCACCACATTGCTGTCCTTGTAGAAGGTGGTGGTTTGTAGCTCAAGGTCTATAGTCTTTTTTGTCGGGTCAGCGAGCTCCATGGCCAATACGGCGCCGAAGAGTTCTAACCGTGGTATGGTGTGGCCTTGTTGTGGAGCTAGCTTCGTCTTTCCCAAGTTCACCTTGTGGCCTCTGGGAAGTGCTGCTGGAGTGCGTTGCAGCTGGCGCAGTTCACCTTGCGGCCTCTGGGGAGCGCTACTGGAGTGCGTTGCAGCTGGCGCAGTTCACCTTGTGGCCTCTGGGAAGTGCTGCTGGAGTGTGTTGCAGCTGGTGCACCTTGTGGCCTCTGGGAAGTGCTGCTGGAGTGCGTTGCAGCTGGCGCAGTTCACCTTGTGGACTCTGGGGAGCGCTGCTGGAGTGCGTTGCAGCTGGCGCAGTTCACCTTGTGGCCTCTGGGGAGCGCTGCTGGAGTGCGTTGCAGCTGGCGCAGTTCACCTTGTGGCCTCTGGGGAGCGCTGCTGGAGTGCGTTGCAGCTGGCGCAGTTCACCTTGCGGCCTCTGGGGAGTGCTACTGGAGTGCGTTGCAGCTGGCGCAGTTCACCTTGCGGCCTCTGGGGAGTGCTACTGGAGTGATTGCAGCTGGCGCAGTTCACCTTGCAGCCTCTGGGGAGCGCTGCTGGAGTGCGTTGCAGCTGGCGCAGTTCACCTTGCGGCCTCTGGGGAGTGCTACTGGAGTGCGTTGTAGCTGGCACAGTTCACCTTGCGGCCTCTGGAGAGCGCTACTGGAGTGCGTTGCAACTGGTGCAGTTCACCTTGTGGCCTCTGGGGAGCGCTACTGGAGTGCGTTGCAGCTGGTGCAGTTCACCTTGTGGCCTCTGGGGAGTGCTGCTGGAGTGTGTGGCAGCTGGTACACCTTGTGGCCTCTGGGAAGTGCTGTTGGAGTGTGTTGCAGCTGGTGCACCTTGTGGCCTCTGGGAAGTGCTGCTGGAGTGTGTTGCAGCTGGTGCACCTTGTGGCCTCTGGGAAGTGCTGCTGGAGTGCGTTGCAGCTGGAGAAGTTCACCTTGTGGCCTCTGAGAAGCGCTACTGGAGTGCGTTGCAGCTGGCACAGTTCACCTTGTGGCCTCTGGGGAGCGCTACTGGAGTGCGTTGCAGCTGGCGCAGTTCACCTTGTGGCCTCTGGGAAGTGCTGCTGGAGTGTGTTGCAGCTGGTGCACCTTGTGGCCTCTGGGAAGTGCTGCTGGAGTGCGTTGCAGCTGGAGAAGTTCACCTTGTGGCCTCTGAGAAGCGCTACTGGAGTGCGTTGCAGCTGGCGCAGTTCACCTTGTGGCCTCTGGGAAGTGCTGCTGGAGTGCGTTGCAGCTGGAGAAGTTCACCTTGTGGCCTCTGAGAAGCGCTACTGGAGTGCGTTGCAGCTGGCGCAGTTCACCTTGCGGCCTCTGGGGAGCGCTACTGGAGTGCGTTGCAGCTGGCGCAGTTTACCTTGTAGCCTCTGGGAAGTGCTGCTGGAGTGTGTTGCAGCTGGTGCACCTTGTGGCCTCTGGGAAGTGCTGCTGGAGTGCGTTGCAGCTGGAGAAGTTCAGCTTGTGGCCTCTGAGAAGCGCTACTGGAGTGCGTTGCAGCTGGCGCAGTTCACCTTGTGGCCTCTGGGAAGTGCTGCTGGAGTGCGTTGCAGCTGGAGAAGTTCACCTTGTGGCCTCTGAGAAGCGCTACTGGAGTGCGTTGCAGCTGGCGCAGTTCACCTTGCGGCCTCTGGGAAGTGCTGCTGGAGTGCGTTGCAGCTGGCGCAGTTCACCTTGTGGCCTCTGGGAAGTGCTGCTGGAGTGTGTTGCAGCTGGTGCACCTTGTGGCCTCTGGGAAGTGCTGCTGGAGTGCGTTGCAGCTGGTGCACCTTGTGGCCTCTGGGAAGTGCTGCTGGAGTGCGTTGCAGCTGGTGCACCTTGTGGCCTCTGGGAAGTGCTACTGGAGTGCGTTGCAGCTGGTGCAGTTCACCTTGTGGCCTCTGGGAAGTGCTGCTGGAGTGCGTTGCAGCTGGAGAAGTTCACCTTGTGGCCTCTGGGAAGTGCTGCTGGAGTGCGTTGCAGCTGGAGAAGTTCACCTTGTGGCCTCTGAGAAGCGCTACTGGAGTGAGTTGCATCTGGCACAGTTCACTTTGATATAAACTTCACAAAGGGCCTTTAGGTGTAGTTGCATAAAATAAAGGTAAAACAGTCTTTCTTCGTTTCAAAGGCGGAGGAGGTGAACATTCAAATAGAGCGCGGGAGTGAATTTATTCAGGCCTTTTTTCCCTGTTCTGTCCCCACGGTGTCTTTGTAGAAACAGACAGCTTCAACTCTGATGGAAGTCATATATAGATATTTATTTCCATAATCAAAACTTACAGTCATTGAAAAGATTCATCTGGATCATTAATATTCTGTCCTTTATACAGTGTGAAAAAAGGGTAATTCCACTCGCATGTGGATAGAGAGCATGCTGCAGCTTCTCCTGGAATTACTTCCTTGTATCTGTCTGTGCTGCATAATGCCTGTGTATGACAATTACAGCCACACCTTGTATCTGTATGTGCTGCATAATGCCTGTATATGGCAATTACATCGACACCTTGTATCTGTATGTGCCTGCATAATGCCTGTGTATGGCAATTACAGCAACACCTTGTATCTGTGTGTGCTGCATAATGCCTGTGTGTGGCAATTACAGCAACACCTTGTATCTGTATGTGCCTGCATAATGCCTGTGTATGGCAATTACAGCAACACCTTGTATCTGTATGTGCTGCATAATGCCCGTGTATGGCAATTACAGCGACACCTTGTATCTGTGTGTGCTGCATAATGCCTGTTTATGGCAATTACAGCAACACCTTGTATCTGTATGTGTCTGCATAATGCCTGTGTGTGGCAATTACAGCGACACCTTGTATCTGTATGTGCTGCATAATGCCTGTCTATGGCAATTACAGCAACACCTTGTATCTGTATGTGCTGCATAATGCCTGTGTATGGCAATTACAGCAACACCTTGTATCTGTATGTGCCACATAATGCCTGTTTATGGCAATTACACCAACAGCTTGTATCTGTATGTGCCGCATAATGCCTGTTTATGGCAATTACACCAACAGCTTGTATCTGTATGTGCTGCATAATGCCTGTCTATGGCAATTACAGCAACACCTTGTATCTGTATGTGCTGCATAATGCCTGTGTATGGCAATTACAGCAACACCTTGTATCTGTATGTGCTGCATAATGCCTGTGTATGGCAATTACAGCAAAACCTTGTATCTGTATGTGCTGCATAATGCCTGTGTATGGCAATTACAGCAACACCTTGTATCTGTACTGTACAGGGATTTACACTAATTATTAGGGATGTGCGTTTCGGGTTTCGGAATTTCGGAATTTTCACGAAATTTCCCGATTCGTGTTTTCGGATGCGGCCGAATTTCCGAAAATTTTTAGATCTGAAAATGGCAGATCCGAAAAGTTTTCCGAGCCGAAACGAAATATTTTCGGAATTTTCGAATGGACTTGAAATGTGTCAAATCGAAATTTATTGCTTTGAAACGAGGAGAACAGGCTTTCCGAAAAAACGAAAATTTCCGAATTTACGAAAAGTCGATACAAAAAACAAGCTAAGTGACACGAAAATATGAAAAATGGTCGAAATTCCGAAAACATGTACAATTCCGAAAAATGAAAATTTCCGAAATCACGAAAAGTCGATCCAAAAAACGAGCTAAGTGACACGAAAATCCGAAAAATGGTCGATATTCCTAAAAAAAAGAGTACACGAAAAACGAATCGAGCCGAACCGAATCGAAACAGAAATCGGTCGAAACGAGCCGAATCGAAAAGTTTAAAAATCCGAAAAATCGAACCGAATCGAACCGAAAAAAAAAATCGGTGCACAAGCCTACTAATTATAACCCCCCTGAATCTTATCCCTGTGCAGCAGTGAGTGAACCCTCAGCTCTCCCTGTATTCTGCCCTTTCTATAATGCTGCAGTAAAGTTTGTTGAGCTTTTTGTTACAGTGAGGAAGGCAGCAGCTTCATGCAGCTTCTTTACAGTAACGCAATAAGCAATAATAATAATAAACTCAATGACATGGCAGGTGTTATTTTTTTAGGGGGCACACTAATCTTGCTTAAAGAAGGTGTGAAAGTTGGTCTTGATATGTAATGATCACTTTTCAATGCAAAATCAAGTTAACTCGATGTTGGTAGTGAAAGGGTTAAATGTTCTATAGTTCTTTCGTTTCTGCAAAACCTAATTTACTCTCTAAATCCTGAAAGGCGACACTTGACAGATACCAATTGCGTAAATATTAAGCTTTATTTACTTACCCAGGTTGGTTATGGTCAAGAGGTCAACTCTTCGTTGTTGCTGAAACATAAATAAAAATACAATGATTATAATATAAATCGTGAGTCTTGCACACACAGGGCTATATTAAAAAGTTGGTGCTAACTTATCCAGAGCTGTTAACTTTGTAATACTGACCACAGTGAATACCTCACACACACACACTTTTCCTGCCTTTCTTTCGGGCTCTTATCATGCCCATAGATTGGTGATGGATAATAGGCTTGTGCACCGATTTTTTTTCGGTTCGATTTTTCAGATTTTTAAACTTTTTCGATTCGATTCGGTTCGGCTCGACTCGTTTTTCGTGTACATTTTTTTTTCGGAATATCGACCATTTTTCGTATTTTCGTGTCACTTTGCTCGTTTTTTGTATCGACTTTTCGTAATTTCGGAAATTTTCGTTTTTTCGGAACGTCTGTTCTCCTCGTTTCAAAGTAATAAATTTCGATTTGACACATTTCAAGTCCATTCGAAAATTCCAAAAATATTTCGTTTCGGCTCGGAAAACTTTTCGGATCTGCCATTTTTGGATCTAAAAATTTTCAGAAATTCGGCCGCATCCGAAAACACGAATCGGGAAATTTCGTGAAAATTCCGAAATTCTGAAACCCGAAACGCACATCCCTAATGGATAATCATGGCACCAGAGACGTATATGACCATTGCTTTCACAACAATAACCTAATGACTGGAAGAGCATCTGTTCAAATGTTGTCCACAAGTATCTAAAGTGCCTTGTTTTCCCTCATATCTTCACATTATAAACAATGATTTTTATGCTTGGTTCATTTTACAATTTGTCACAATTTTTTACAGCAGAAACAGGAAGAAGGTCCAGCACAGAAACCCATGAGGAACAGAAAACAGGTGCACCGAGCTCCGGAAGGGGCTGAGTGACTGCCACAACACATGCAGGGTTATTCATAGAGAGCCGATCTGACCTCAAAATTGCACTGAACAGTGAACACTGAGTTTCCCCACATGGTGCAATTTCATTGCCATTCGTCTATTCAGAAAGCAGGCAATTTACCAAATATTGGAGAATTGCCAGTGAAATACGGTGCCTGTTAGGGATGTGGGTTTCGGGTTTCGGAATTTCGGAATTTTCACGAAATTTCCCGATTCGTGTTTTCGGATGCGGCCGAATTTCCGAAAATTTTTAGATCCGAAAATGGCAGATCCGAAAAGTTTTCCGAGCCGAAACGAAATATTTTCGGAATTTTCGAATGGACTTGAAATGTGTCAAATCGAAATTTATTGCTTTGAAACGAGGAGAACAAACTTTCCGAAAAAACAAAAAATTTCTGAAATTACGAAAAGGCGATACAAAAAACGAGCAAAGTGACACGAAAATACGAAAAATTGTCGATATTCCGAAAACATGTACAATTCCAAAAAACGAAAATTTCTGAAATGACGAAAAGTCGATACAAAAAACGAGCAAAGTGACACAAAAATACGAAAAATGGTCGATATTCCGAAAAAAAATGTACACGAAAAACGAGTCGAGCCGAACCGAATCGAAACAGAAATCGGCCGAATCGAAAAGTTTAAAAATCTGAAAAATCAAACCGAATCGAACCGAAAAAAAAAATCGGTGCACAAGCCTAGTGCCTGTTTGACAGCAGTGAAATCCCCCATAGAGAAGCAATGGTTAATATATTCAGAGACACCGAACAGCAGAGAAATGTCAGTGAAATGCCCTGCTGTTCAGTGGTTTCATTCAGCAGGTTTATTTAGGCAAATCCCATAGGTTTCAATGTTACAAATATTCCCCGTTTTTATCCAAGCTTTATTAAATCGTTTATTCTTTTAATCTGCGGCAAAAAGTTTCTTTAACTTTTAGAATTTTTTTAGGCATTTTTCGAGATTTTTGTCAGCAAAATTTTTTTTTTTTTTTAAAGTACTGTTTTTTTCTGTAACAGACTGTTTAATTATTATTCAAAGGATCTTATATGTTATTTCCAGACATTTTCGTGCAGTAGTTTTTTTTATTGTTTTTAATACGTTGGGCAAGTATCCTGTGAAGTACAAGAGTGCTGTGGATTACATACACTCACCGGCCACTTTATTAGGTACACCTGTTCAATTGCTTGCTAACACAAATTGCTAATCAGACGGCAATCACACGGCAGCAACTCAATGCATTTGGACATCTAGACGCGGTGAAGACAACTTGCTGAAGTTCAAACCGAGCATCAGAATGGGGGAAGAAATGGGATTTAAGTGACTTGGATCGTGGCATGGGTTGTTGGTGCCAGACGGGCTGGTCTGAGTATTTCACAAACTGCTGATCTACTGGGATTTTCCTGCACAGCATCTCTAGGGTTTTTACAGAGAATGGCCCGAAAAAGAGAAAATATCCAGTGAGCGGCAGCTGTGTAGACGGACATGCCTTGTGATGTCAGAGGAGAATGGACAGACTGGATCGAGATGATAGAAAGGCAACAGTAACTCAAAAAGCCACTTGTTACAACCGAGGCTGCAGATACACCATCTCTGAACGCACAACACGTCCAACCTTTGATCAGAGGGGCTACAGCAGCAGCAGACCACACCGGGAGCCACGCCTGTCAGCTAAGAACAGGAAACTGCAGCTACAATTCATACAGACTCACCACAATTGGACATTAGAATATTTCAAAACATTGCCTGGTCTGCGGAGTCTCGATTTCAGCTGCGACATTCATATGGTAAGGACAGAATTTGCCATAAACAACAGGAAAGCATGGATCCATCCTGCCTTGTATCAACGGTTCAGGCTGGTGGTGTAATGGTGTGGGGGATATGTTTTTTTTTTTTTGCATACTTTGGGCCTCTTAGTACCAATTGAGCATGAATGTTCTGAAGGCAAAAGGGGGTCCAACCCGGTACTACCAAGGTGTACCTAATAAAGTGGCCAGTGAGTGTATATATATATACAGTCAAGTCCATAAATATTGGGACATGGACACAATTCTAACATCTTTGGCTCTATACTCCACCACAATGGAGTTGGAATGAAAAAAACACAATGTGCTTTAACTGCAGACTGTCAGCTTTAATTTGAGGGTATGTACATCCAACTCAGGTGAGCGGTGTAGGACTTACAGCAGTTTGCAGATGTGCCTCCAACTTGTTAAGGGACCAAAGGTAATGGGACAGAATAATAATCATAAATCAAACTTTCCTTCTTAATACTTGGTTGCAAATCCTTTTGGAGTCAATCACAGCCTGAAGTCTGGAACGCATAGACATCACCAGACGCTGGGTTTCATCCCTGGTGATGCTCTGCCAGGCCTCTACTGCAACTGTCTTCAGTTCCTGCTTGTTCTTGGGGCATTTTCCCTTCAGTTTTGTCTTCAGCAAGTGAAATGCATGCTCAATGGGATTCAGGTCAGGAGATTGACTTGGCCATTGCATAACATTCCACTTCTGTCCCTTCAAAAACTCTTTGGTTGCTTTTGCAGTATGCTTTGGGTCATTGTCCATCTGCACTGTGAAGCACCGTCCAAGGAGTTCTGCAGCATTTGGCTGAATGTGAGCAGATAATATTGGCCGAAACACTTCAGAATTCATCCTGCTGCTTTTGTCAGCAATCACATCATCAATAAATACAAGAGAACCAGTTCCATTGGCAGCCATACATGCCCACGCCATGACACTACCACCACCATGCTTCACTGATGAGGTGGTATGCTTAGGATCATGAGCACTGCAGTTCCTTTCCTTCTCCATACTCGTGCCTCCCACTTGAGATATCTGCAAACTGCTGTAAGTCCTACACGTTCACCTGAGTTGGATGTACATACCCTCAAATTAAAGCTGACAGTCTGCAGTTAAAGCGCATTGTGTTTGTTTCATTCCAACTCCATTGTGGTGGTATATAGAGCCAAAGATGTTAGAATTGTGTCGATGTCCCAATATTTATGGACCTGACTGTATATAGTGCAGTCTGTAAACCATTATGGATAAAAGAAGTATTTCATTGAGAAATCACACTTATGTGAACATGAGCCTATCCACCCGGCTCAAGATCGACTTGGCTTGCATGCTCTTTCAGGGTGCATCCCCTCAGGTGGATGCAGGGCTGGACCGGGACAAAAAAACAGCCCTGGACTTCATCCAAACCTGCCCACTCCGATATGCAAACACGCAGGGCCGGATTCATATATTAATATGGACTGGAGCAGGGCCAGCACAAGAGCGTATCACAGAATCCACAGCAATAGAATTAAAAAATAATTATGGATTATTAAAATAAATTGTATTTTAACGTGAATTATATATTCATGTAAATGTAATTTGAACAATTAAAATAAATATGCATTAAAATATACTTAACTTAATCAATATTCTAATTTAAATTATTTTATAAAAAATAAATATTAAAATATACTTTACTAAAATGTAATTAGGGGACACTTCTAAGAAGGGGCTCAGAACAGTGACATATACAGGGTTATTCAGAGAGCGGTGAAAAGCAGGAGAATGACTGGAGAATGGAAAATTCTAGGTCAAAATAGCCGATTTGGAAAGTGAGATGAAAGGGAGAATCTTTCTGGTTTGGCTATTTTGACCTAGAATTTTCCATTCTCCAGCCATTCTCCTGCTTTCACTGCTCTCTGAATAACCCTATTAGGGTTATTCAGAGAGAGGTGAAAAACTTGAGAGTTGCCAGGAGAATGAACAATCTAGACCAAATAGCCAATTTGGAAAGTGAGATAAATGGGAGAATTTTTCTGGTTTGACTATTTTGAACTAGAATTTTCCCTTCTCCAGTCATTCTCAAGGTTTTCACCTGAATAATCCTGATAGTGTTGGATTAAGGGGGTACACCGAGCTCTGAAAAGTAATCCCTGTTCAACACCAGCCATGTAACAGGCAAACAAGTCCAGAGAGAGATTGTCCAGCTCAGGAGCTGCTGGATTTACAGTATATGAATATAAAAAGGGTACATGTTTTCTAAATTAGAAGCCAAGCTAGACTCTGTCCCTGGACATGTCTCCCTGCAACATGGCTATGGCTGATTAGCAAATACTATCCTGAGCTCTGTGCAGACTCCTGTGATAATTAACCCCTTGAATGCTCCTATAGAGAAAGCACAGCACTGCCACACTGAGCTCTGGCTTAATAGTCCCCACCCTCCCTTTCTATAGCCTATCAGATCAGAGGATCTGTCATATTTACGGCTCCCTGCATACCTGGCTGTGAGTCTGGCCGCCACACTGCTCTCAAGAATCGTATCAGTGCCCAGGTATAAGACATAATGGTGGGATTCATCCTCACTTGGCATGTTTAGTCAATACCTTAGGTATTTTCACGTTTTGAGGATGGCTCCTGGACTGGTCACAGCAGACTGCACAGGAGAGGTGTGTAGGGCTGCTGCTGGCTTCAAACTCTGAAGCCCCAGTCACTGGAAGAAGAAGCTGTAAGTAAAATGTGGAGCGGAATCCTCACAGTCTCTGTGGATTCCGCTCCTATACACACAATAAAGCCTCAGCCAGCTCCTGAATCCGTGTGTGGGTGTCCAAGGAAGCCCCCCTAACCCACCCCTGCAATGCAGGAATCTTTCAGACCTTTGAAACAAGTGCTGACATTCCACACTTGTGTTATCCAGTTCTGGTTATACTAAGTGCTGGACTAAGTTTTTTTAAAAAAAAAAAGAATCATCCCCAGGCTCAGCCGGCCCACTGACCCATCGGCCCCTCTGGATTCTCCCGCTGCTCCCGATGGCCAGTACATGCCTGGGTGGATTCTGGGACCAATGGAGGAGATCTGAGTGATTCACCCGAAATTCACTGCCACTAATATGTTCAAGTCAACGTGGCTTCATTAAGTCTGTGGGCAAATTATTGTCTTTAGAGTTATCAACACCTTGCAGTGTTAAAAGTGTTTGGCGCTATAGCTATTATTCTCACAACAAGTGATTTGAGGGTATGCAGCTCACCACAGGTGTGTCCCTCACCCACAAACAATACTCAAAAAATACAAACTTAATTGCAAGGGAGCGCAAAGAATAGATCTAGTTGATATCCGTTTTCAGATGATGTCACAATTCTTAGGAAGGTCAGCATATATACATACAGTCACTATAAGAAAAATATGAGACTAATTGCGCAGTATTCTTACACACATTGATAATAAAGTCAGTATATACTCAATAAGGAAGGACCACTTACAAATAAAGAGCCTATAGGCTCTTTTGATTCCGCCTTTAAGCCTCTATGGGGGGCTCCTCCCATCAGCGAGATGTTGCTGGATGTATTCAAACTCCTATTGGCAACTTAGACCTCAATGGAAAGATACAAGAAACAGCACATGGCACAGTACCAATAGTAGGTAAAACAGCAGTGTCTTATGTATATCGATCTACTCACACTTTCATGAGCCTCCCAATAAGTGGCTCAGTACTTGGGCTTTGGACCACTTAAAGGATGGTGCCACCTCTTCCACAGATCCCCTGCTGACTTGGAGCCAGGAAGTTTCCCAAAGTAATGAACATTCGCGGGATACTAATAGGTTGTGTGGAACCAGTGGTCCAGAAGGCCGGTAAAGGAGGATGTCCACTCATTATTGGTAAGTATATTGAGACAGCTGGTTCAAAAATCACGATTTATTGTAAATAAAAGAATAAAAAACAATAAGGGCTACCGAAATGCGTTTCTCTTGCTTAAACTGCAAGCTTCATCAGCCCTTATTGTTTTTTATTCTTTTATTTACAGTAAATCGTGATTTTTGAACCAGCTGTCTCGATATACTTACCGATAATGAGTGGACATCCTCCTTTACCGGCCTTCTGGACCACTGGTTCCACACAACCTATTAGTATCCAGCGAATGTTCATTACTTTGGGAAACTTCCTGGCTCCAATTCAGCAGGGGATCTGTGGAAGAGGTGGGACCATCCTTTAAGTGGTCCAAAGCCCAAGCACTGAGCCACTTATTGGGAGGCTCATGAAAGTGTGAGTAGATCGATATACATAAGACACTGCTGTTTTACCTACTATTGGTTCTGTGCCATGTGCTGTTTCTTGTATCTTTCCATTGAGGTCTAAGTTGCCAATAGGAGTTTGAATACATCCAGCAACATCTCGCTGATGGGAGGAGCCTCCCATAGAGGCTTAAAGGCGGAATCAAAAGAGCCTATAGGCTCTTTATTTGTGAGTGGCCCTTCCTTATTGAGTATATACTGACTTTATTATCAATGTGTGTAAGAATACTGCGCAATTAGTCTCATATTTTTCTTATAGTGACTGTATGTATATATGCTGACCTTCCTAAGAATTGTGACATCATCTGAGAACGGATATCAACTAGATCTATTCTTTGCGCTCCCTTGCAATTAAGTTTGTATTTTTTGTTAATTATTGTCTTTATCACAATAAACTGACACTTTGGACAGAGTGCCTGGTCTACTCTGGATCTTTCATGCAAAGTCATTTCCAGTTTTCAGAGGAACATCACCCTAATTAAGCATTTTCCTGGATGTTTTGTAAATAAAAGTTCCTGTCAGATACATTTTGGCACGCTGCATTCATTTCTTTATAATCTGAAGCAGTGATATACTGACGATCATGGTAACAGCCTTTGCAGGGAGGGTCTGACAGAAGCTAAAAGATTTAATGACAGCACAAAGGCAAAAAACTTGGCAAGACTATACAAAGACAAAAAAAAAATTATTTCCAGTCTCAAACTGGATTTGTCTGACTGTCAGGACTCTGCGTATTCAGAACAGAACATCAAGGACCAAGAGCTGACAGTGCCACCTAATGCGACGTCTGGGTTGGGAATCTCTCTGTTGTAACTCTTTGCAGAATCAAAGTGAACGTCACTCGGGTATTTCTCCGTGAAACCAAGCAAGCTACAACAACACAAAGACTTAGAACCAAAGAGTCAGTTTAAAGTGACTTTTGCGCAGAAGCATCAGGACATTCCAACCTTTAAACCCAATAGAGTTGAGCAAGAATTAAAAAATACTAAAAGAATTGAGAACTTTTAGCTCTGAAGTATGAAAACTGCTGTTTTGTTTAAAAAAAAAACATTCAAATACCTTAATAAAAAAAGTGGAAATAATAATTCAACTTAATTAACCGCTATGGCTGGGGTCAGACGAGCGTAGTGTTCACGTCCGTGATTGCGCCTAAAAGTACGTCCGTGATAGCATGACAGAAAGCCCATTGGAGCCTGACACATGAAGTACGTCCACACTGAACTGCGGACGCACAACGGCCGCGGCCCACGGACGCAAGGCAGGCAAGAACGTACAACCGCTAGAACGGCCGCACAAAGTGCGCTGCGTCCGCAACGTCTGCATAGCTTTGTGTGTGAGTGATGGAACGTGGTCAGACAGACTGCATTTATACGTCCAGCATTTTTCACAGACAAAATGGTTTTGCTTTTTAATTTATTTTCCCTCCTACATCCGTCAAAATATACATCAGTAAATAAACGGACTGTGTGGCCACTACTGTGTCTTCCGTACTGACGTACGTCCGCGTGCACGGACGTACAGTCCGTAGAAATCACCCTCGTCTGACCTTATCGCTAGAAAAAGTGCAGAGACGGGCAACTAGATTGTGAGTTCCTATGGGAATAGGGCCCTCATCTCCTCCTGTACTGTTTGTCAAATGTTTTTCAATGTATTGTAACCCTGTCTGTACTGTGCTTATTGTACAGCGCTGCAGAATATGCTGGCGCTTTATAAATAAATAATAATAATAAATAATAACTAAATTAATAAGGGGGATGGAAGGGTTAAGTTATGAGGAAAGACTAACAAGCTTAAACCTGTTTAGTTTAGAGAAAAGGCGCCTTAGAGGGGATCTGATAACCTTATATAAATATATACGGGGCCATTATCAACCATTGTCTGATAACCTATTCATTAACAGGACTATACATAGGACAAGGGGTCATCCATTTAGACTGGAAGAAAGGAAATTTAGCTTAAAGCATAGGAAGGGTTATTTTACGGTGAGAACAATAAAGCTGTGGAATTCTCTGCCTGTTGAGGTGGTTGGGTCAGAGTCTGTACAGACTTTTAAAAAACGCCTGGATGACTTCCTGCAGACACAGAATATTAAGGGTTATAATATTTAATATGTGGGTAAAAGCTTCTTGATCCAAGGAGAAATCTGACGCCATTCTGGGGTCAAGAAGGAATTTTTTCCCAGTATGTTGCATATTGGCAAGCATTCAGACTGGGTTTTTTGCCTTCTTTTGGATCAACAGCAGTAGGTTATGTGGGAGAGGCTGAACCCGATGGACGCATGTCTTTTTTCAGCCTATATAACTATGTAACTATGTAACTACGTAACCCTAGCCTAAAAGTTCCTTTACAGAGAGTTTAGTTTAGTGGTGACTGGTGAAGTTTTAGGATAGTGGAGTGATGAGCATCCACGGTCCAGACTGAGCATGTCTGAATTGGCCAAGGCTGGGGCAGATTTCAAAAATGTCCCAAAATCTTGACATAATCAAATGCTCTCAGCTGCTTCTCCATTCAGATGTCAAAGTGCACTTTACCTGGCAGCCCTGGGTGAAGTTCGTTTCAGACATTATGCAGCAGGGGCTTGGATAAGGTTAAAGTTACCTCGCTAAATTCAGAAATTTATGATTTTTACAGCTTTATTCAACTACGGTTGGGTAATCCTAAAATTACTCATGCAACTTTACCCCACCATTTTGGGTAATGTCAGCATTACTAGTGTAATCCTAGGATTACCCAATTTTACACTTTACCTGCAACATAGATATATAAGAAATTAGAAAAATAAATAGATATAATATACACTTAATATTATTATTATCTATAACTATAAAATCGAATGTCCGTCGCCGCGCATCCGGTTTCTGTTGGCTGCGCGCGCAGCCAACAGAAACCCGATGTGCAGCATCGGACAGACGCTGGATGCACGCGCATCCAGTGGCGTAGCGTGGGTTGTCAGCGCCCGGGGCCAGCCAAGAATTGTGCGCCCCCCCCCAACCTGTGGACACGTTATCGATATTGCCCCAGCTCACACATGGATTTGCCCCAGCTCTCACATGGATTTGCCCCAGCTCTCACATGGATTTGCCCCAGCTCATGGATATGCCCCAGCTCACACATGGATTTGCCCCAGCTCATAGGATATTGCCCCAGCTCACACATGGATTTGCCCCAGCTCACACATGGATTTGCCCCAGCTCATGGATTTGCCCCAGCACCTCATGGATTTGCCCCAGCAGCACATGGATTTGCCCCAGCACCTCATGGATTTGCCCCAGCACCTCATGGATTTGCCCCAGCACATGGATTTGCCCCAGCTCATGGATTTGCCCCAGCTCATGGATTTGCCCCAGCACATGGATTTGCCCCAGCACATGGATTTGCCCCAGCTCATGGATTTGCCCCAGCACATGGATTTGCCCCAGCACATGGATTTGCTCCAGCTCATGGATATTGCCCCAGCACATGGATTTGCCCCAGCTCATGGATTTGCCCCAGCTCATGGATTTGCCCCATCACATGGATTTGCCCCCCAGCACATGGATTTGCCCCCCAGCACATGGATATGCCGCAGCTCATGGATTTGCCCCAGCTCATGGATATGCCCCAGCTCTCACCTGGATATTGCCCCAGCTCCCGGGCAGCGGGAGTGCCTGCCTGCCCCGGTCCTGAACAGTGAGTCGAGTCCGTCCTGTTGATTGAAGGGGATGCGGCTGCGTGCGTGCGCAGGTCACGCGGTCCGGCCAGTCAGGTGGTACAGAGACTCAGTACCACCTGATTAGATGGACCACGTGACCTGCGCCTGCACGCAGCCACCTCCCCTTCAATCAACAGGACGGACTCGACTCACTGTTCAGGACCGGGCAGCCGGCAAGCACTCCCGCTGCCCGGCATCTGGGTCCCCTCAACCCGCGGGCCCTTGGGCGGCGCCCGAGGGCCCGGCGGGCCACAAGTTTTAGGGGCGCATAATTTCAAAAGAAATTATGCGCCCCTAACAAAACTGCGCCCGGGGCCACGGCCCCCCTGCCCCCCCCACGCTACGCCACTGCGCGCATCCAGGCTCAGGC
Source organism: Leptobrachium leishanense (assembly GCA_009667805.1). Taxonomy (NCBI): domain Eukaryota; kingdom Metazoa; phylum Chordata; class Amphibia; order Anura; family Megophryidae; genus Leptobrachium; species Leptobrachium leishanense. The sequence goes on from CM019070.1 coordinate 16,194,801, forward strand.
CAGCCCCCGGCTTGATTTGGGCCAACAGGCCCAGCCGAGCCAGGGACTCGCCTAAGCCTGGAGGCCGGCCGAGCAGCCTGCGACAGCCGAAGGACAGTCCCCTACATTGGCCCTGAGCTCCAGCGGTGACTGTCCTCTGGCTGTCGCAGGGTGCTCGGCCGACATACAGGCTCAGGCGAGCCCCCGGCTTGGCTTGGGCCTACATGCCCAGCCAAGCCGGGGACTCGCCTAAGCCTGGAGGCCGGCCGAGCAGCCTGCGACAGCCGAAGGATGGTCACCGCTGGAGCTCAGGGCCAATGTAGCCTACACATACTCACCTACATCGGCCCTTAGCTCCTCCAGCGCTGGTAGTCCCGCATCCTGTGCCTGCTCTGTGTTGGTCGCAGGTATGACATCACGAAAGCCTTTGACCCAGGGTCAAAGGCTTCCGTGACGTCATATCGGTGACCAACACAGAGCGGGCACAGGATGCGGGACTGCCAGCGCTGAAGGAGCTAAGGGCCGATGTAGGCGAGTATGTGTGGAACCGGTGGAGGACTTGAGGCCGATGTAGGTGAGTATGTGCTCTCCACACCCCCCCAATACCCACCCTGCTTGCTCGGCCGGCATCCAAGCTTAGGCGAAGCCGGGTGCTCGCCTAAGCTTGGATGCCGAGCAAGCAGGGTGGGTGTTGGGGGGTTTGGAGAGCACAAACTCACCTACATCGGCCTCGAGTCCTCCACCGGTTCCACACGTACTCACCTACATCTTACCGGCAACTGACACAGAGCGGGCACAGAATGCAGGACTGTCATCGCTGGAGGATCTAAGGGCCGATGTAGGAGAGTACGTGTGGAACCGGAGCTTAGGCGAGCCCCCGGCTTGGCTTGGGCCTAGAGGCCCAGCCAAGCCGGGGACTCGCCTGAGCCTGGAGGACTCCCGAGCAGGCAACTCAGCCAGCCTCCATGCTCAGGTGAGCCCCTGGCTCGGCTGGGCCTCTAGGCCCAGGCCAAGCCGGGGGCTCGCCTGAGCCTGGATGCCGGCCAAGCAAGTAGCTCGGCCGGCATCCAAGCTTAGGCGAGCCCCCGGCTTTGCTTGGGCCTAGAGGCCCAGCCGAGCCGGGGACTCGCCTGAGCCTGGAGGATGCCCGAGCAGGCAACTCGGCCGGCCTCCATGCTCAGGCGAGCCCCAGGCTTGGCTGGGCCTCTAGGCCCAAGCCAAGCAGGGGGCACGCCTAAGCTTGGATACCGAGCAAGCAGGGTGGGTGTTGGGGGGGGTGTGGAGAGCACATACTCACCTACATCGGTCTCGAGTCCTCCACCGGTCCACACGTACTCACCTACATCGGCCCTTAGCTCCTCCAGCGATGGCAGTCTGGCTTCCAGTGTCCTCTCTCCGTTGGTCGCCGGTATGACGTCACGGAAGCCTTTGACCCTGGGTCAAAGGCTTTCGTGATGTCATACCGGCGACCGACACAGAGCGGGCACAGGATGCAGGACTGTCATCGCTGGAGGAGCTAAGGGCCGATGTAGGTGAGTACGTGTGGAACCGGAGCTTAGGCGAGCCCCCGGCTTGGCTTGGGCCTAGAGGCCCAGCCGAGCCGGGGACTCGCCTGAGCCTAGAGGACTCCCGAGCAGGCAACTCGGCCAGCCTCCATGCTCAGGTGAGCCCCCGGCTCGGCTGGGCCTCTAGACCCAGGCCAAGCCGGGGGCTCGCCTGAGCCTGGATGCCGGCCAAGCAAGTAGCTCGGCCGGCCTCCAGGCTCAGGCGAGCACCTGGCTTGGCCTGGGCCTATAGAGGCCCAGCCGAGTCGGGGGCTCACCTGAGCATGGAGGCCGGCCGAGTTGCCTGCTCGGCCGGCCTCCATGCTCAGGTGAGCCCCCGGCTCGGCTGGGCCTCTAGGCCCAAGCCTAGCCGGGGGCTCGCCAAAGCTTGGATATAGAGATAGATATATATCACACACATATGGGGGTTACAGGGTGTGTGTGTGTGTGTGTGTGTATATAGATATATATATACCCTGTAATCCCCATATATATATGACTGCCCTCAGGGCAGGCTTTATACCTAGTATATATATATATAATTATTTTGTTTTCTTATGTTCATACTTACTTTATGTAAAATACAGACACTCCTAAATGCATGAGTGTCATGTTCCAACAGCAAGCGGTGATACATCCTACAGAGCGCAGACCATATCAATATCCCTTACTAGACATGTATGATTCATTTCGGAATGAATCACAATTCCTCAGAATTTTCAGCGACTCGCATTTCGCAAGTGTTTCTGAAAATACGAATTGTATATCGACTGCATCCGAAACTAAACAAATCTGTATATAACGAATCGATTTGGTTCAGTTCATTATATAACAAATTGACTTTGCTGAGACGTTTGCAGAGCTGGAATGATTGACAGTAGCCTGGGCCAATCCCTGGTTTCAAAAGGTCAATTGAAAATGTATATACTATTATAGTTTATTATTAATTTGTTAATTTAAAAACATTATAATTTACATAAAAAACAGCATACAATAATAAAAGGTTGTTTATGTTTATTAGTATATATTTCTTAACCCCTTAATGCTGAGCTATTACGCCCAGCACTCCGACTGCTGCAGCGGGCCATTCCTCTGGCCAGTCTACCCAGCTGACCTGCAGCGCATGTCATTGGCTGCCGTGGGGGCCTGAGTTCAGCAGGGACGGCATAGCACACCCCGTGGTGTAAAAGGGTTAAAAAATATATAAATGTGTCATTGCTGCAGGAAATACCATGTGCTACTTTGACAATTCTTTAGAAAAATAGATTTCTGGTACCTGTATCGATTCGAATCGAGTCAAAATAACGAACCGATACGAACAGATATAAGAAAGTTTCAGTTCAGACAAAAATGTTTCTGTCTGAAAGGAAATGAACAGATCCAAAAAAATTTTACGGCTTGTATAAATCTATCCCCTTACATATATTGATGGTTAATATTATGTAGGCAAAAAGAAACCCACCACAAAAATGTCCTAAATTGCTACATAATGGATCAACAAAAGTTCTAAAATGTATCCAATAGAATCCCATTTTAATGATTGTCGAGGCATGGGAAGTCAGTCCGGCTCCTTCCTCTTTCTCCTCTGCCGGCTTCATCCCACGTGGCTTCATATATTTAGAAGTAACTGGCGTCGTTTCATCACTCAGCAGTCCGTCGGCTTCGCGCGGAGGGTCAGGATGGGTCTTGCTGAGTTTAACTTCTCTGTCCACCTCAATTTGCTTTCAATGACTAAGTGCGTATATCCCAGAAAAAAAACAGAACTCTGCGATTATTACATGACGAACTCCTCAGTTTGAAATTTAGCAAAAAAAAAAGATAGAAAAGACCCCAAAAGACGAATCCCATCATCTCCCACATCTTCATGAATCGTTTCGCTTTTCAGGGTCAAAATTTAATTTTCAGGTCTCTCCAGCCTCCATCGCTTCCAGCGCACCGCCGGTTAATGGCTTATTCTCCGTTTTTGCTTGAATAGGCGTGCATATACATACTCATCTTTCTGTTTGATTGCACATCCATCCGCACAATAAAACTGCCCACTGCATAGAATCCCCGGACATGCATATTTCAGGAGAAAAGCCGTGAGCAGTTTGTTTTATGAGCGAACCCACATCTCTTTCCGCGAGTTACAAAAACACAGCCAGCCTGCGTTATTAATGTTTACTTGGGTATTAAATATATTGTCCTCTGGGGAGCCGTACTTTCCCGTACAGCTGTTACAAAACGCTTCCACCTCTGTATTAGACGCCAAAAATGGAACAGGCAGAAATCATTACAGCCTCTGACTTTAAATTATTATAACGCAGGGTCACCTTGGTAGTGTCGCAATGCAGTCTACAAATGACGAGGGAGGATGGTGGTAGCGGAAGGAGTCACTGCGTCTAGCAACGGAGTCCCTCTCTGCCACGCGGGAGCTGACAAAACTCTTTAGCAACCATGTATCATTCGCGATGCGTAAGCAACATTTCTTGGTGACTGATTCGGATATTGATCGGAAGGTTTAGGATGACATTTTTCCACTCTCGTCGACCTCTTTCCAGTGTCTTACATTTCGGAGGCAGCAGAAAAAAGATCTGGATGCTGGGAATTAAGACAAAGAGGGAGACGCGGACCTTGTATTGGAAAATGCTGCAAAATTCTATCTAAAGGAGAGGAATCGTGTTCTAAATGAATATTAAACGCACATGTGAGCGCCTTATTGATTCATTGCTTTGCCGGAAGGAGATAAATTATCTCTGGGGTCAAAGCTCTAAATTTGGAGAGTTTGAAATGTATGACTTAGACTCGTCTTCATTATAGCATTTTGAACGGCCATAGTGATAATTAACCAAAAGATTCACAGAAAGTCAAAGTGTTCAAATTCTGGTAACTAACCCTGCTCTACAACCGTGGAGAAGCAGCTTCGAATCTCAGCCAGAGCACCCCACCAGCAAGTGACTTTGGGCAAGACATTCACAAGGATACATACCCACCTACCTTACCTTAGAGATGTGCATTAGTTTCGGAAAAATTCGGAATTTGGAACGAAGTTTGATAATTCGTATTCGGAAGTACTTCCGAATAACGAATCGATACAATACGAATTTGAAACAAAACGAAACAAAACGGTAGATAAGTAATTTATTTAGTTTTACACTGTCATCATCATAAAATAAAAATTGAAATAACTGATATCAACTATCAAATTGATCTTAACTTAAAATACAAGTAATAGTCAGCAAAGGACTTTATGAAACAAATTAATTTTGTTTCACTGTTTATTTTGACTCAAATACTAAATCTGTGACACAGCTTAAACTATAACCCTAGCTTTTCTTTTAACAGCAAAATTTGATTAATTGGGGTTTTATCTAGTGATCCAAAATTCGAATTGATACATGAAATTCAAATCGATTCGAAATTTCAAATTGATTAGAAATTTCAAATTGATTCGAAACTAAATGAAATGAAATACGAAACAAAATTGGTTACGAAATTCCGAAAATGGAATGATTTAAAAACATAACTAAACGAAACAAATTTTTCAGCCACGCACATCATTACCTTACATTATCAGCTGTGTAGCAAGGCCATAACGTTGTGGCTCTACAACCATGGAGAAGTATTTTTGACGCAGAGTCACAGCACCTTTACAATGTGTTGTTGGGCAAGACACCCAACGATACATACTCTCCTACCTCACATTCTCGGCTGGGTAGAGTAGTGGTAATCCACTCAGAAGCAGATTCAATTACAGGTCAAAATGTCTGACCAGCGCATCTTTGCTCTACTACAGGGGAGAATCAGGTTTGACCTCACCAACATGACCTCCACCTACCATTCTACCACGGTTGTAGAGCAGAAACGTCATAACATAATCGTAACAAAAATGTTTCTACTCTACAACCATGGAGAAGTAGTTTTGAAACCCAGTCAGGGCACCCCTCATCCAACTGTCATTGGTCTTAGATTTGCCCGTTTAAACCTGTCAAATTGAAATCACCGAAGTCGTGTAATTTTGCCGCAATTTTGGTTCAATTCAGAGTTTTGCAAATAGATGAATCATTAATCTAATGGACAATTTCGGTGTCACCAAACGTCGCTGTATCACACCGAATTTCAATGTCAATTCACCTGTATTTGGAGAAGATGCAGCTTAGTGAATAGACAAATTGCCCCAAAATAGCAGATATGGTGAAATTCACCATTCTGTGCAAATCACTGGTAAATTCTGCATTTAGAGAATAACCTCTATCCAGGGCCGGATTTATAACTAGGCAGAGTAGGCATGTGCCTACAGGTGCCTGCCACAAGGGTGCGCCTTGCTCTGTAAAAGATTTTTTTTATACAATTTACAATCATTTAAACCACTGTATCTCTGGAGCCCTAAGGGCTACAGGGACATATTGGGTATCATTGGAAAAGCCAGATTATGGCCTTCCCATTGATACCAAACATAACCAGGTGAGCTTTATGTAAAAATAAAATAACAAACAAAATAATAATTTTTTTATTTGTAACGCAGCATTATTATTCATTTTGCAACTATAAAGTGAACAGTGATTCTGCGCTAACTCACCTTCTCATTTCCCTCACTGCCAGCAAATGTGGAGCTGATGATGCAACGCATTGTTTCATCAATAACCTAGACCGAGACTCTGCAGTGAGAAAGGGGGACTTTGGAAACTGCATCTCTGAATTGTTACGGCACACAAGGTTGAATTAGGTGTCATTGGAAAGGTCAGAGTCTGCTCTTTACAATGATACCAAATATGACCATGTAATGTGTAAAAATAAAAAAAGATGGACAAAAGTAAAAGCAAAATTAATTGTTTCCTTTTTTTTACAGCAGAGGCAACATATGCTTTTACATATAAAACAAACAATTCCGCTGCACTAACCAGTTAAGGCAACAGATTTGGACCCTTCTGTTGATTTGAGCGCGGAGAGGAACGTTTTTTCAGGGTTGTTTTTTTAGTTTGCCCCAAAACGAATATTTAAAAAGTCATTTGGCATGGTTCTTTTTTTTGGGGTCGGGGGGGGGGGCTCCACATTTCTGTGCCTACAGGCTCCCGAGAAGCAAATCCGGCCCTGCCTCTATCTATAAATACAGAGGTACGCTTTCTCCAGACACACATGAGGAATCTCCTGATTTATTTCATTTTGCACCTTGAAGTTAGACAAAGAAGCCGCGTATTTTCTAGACCATTCTCGAAGCTGTGAGTGCCGCACAATGCGTAATGCTTTGCATAAAGGCATCACATTGCTTCAACGAGCAGCTTATCTTGGGAAAAGACACATGCACATTTGCAATCCTAAAACGGAGAGCGCCTCTCCTGCGGTGTGACTTTTCCATTTATACACTAATCTTTCCTTTGTGCTACCATGAAAGAAAAAAAAAAAGATTTTCTGCCAGTGCGTTTCAGTAAAAAAAAAAAAAAAGCATAATCTACATTTAAATGAATGGAAAAAGCAGAGCTGTGTCAGGGCGCTGCGTCAAGGCAATGTGTCAGAGCGCTGCACAGTCTGCACTCGCCAACCAGAGAGCTGAGTTAGTTAATGATGAGATCATAGGTGGCAAATCTAAAATAGTGTCCAAAGAGGAGGATGAAGGACTCAGACACATCTGTTGCTACAGTATCTTCTTCTCAGTCCATTTAACACTTATTTAAATAAAAGCAAAATGATGATGGATAAACTGCTATCTCATAGGTCATTGATTCCCATCCCTGGTCCTCAGGACACGATGGCAGGCCAGGTTTGCAGGATGTGAAGCACAGCACATGTGATCTGATTTGCTGCTCAGTGATTGCAGGATTCAGTCTGCATTTCTCCAATGTGATCCTGCAAACCTGGCCTGTCAGAAAGACCTGATGACTAGGGTTGGGAAACACAAACAAAGCCATTGGGTGGTATAGTTAGTTACTAGCATGGAACCGCATGAGACGTGAAAACACACAATAACTACACTCAGGCACCACTTCTTAAAGGGACATTACCACTAACATAAGCTGCAAAGAGATTACTTGTACATTACAAATAAAACCACTTTAGAAAACACATTATAAAACACATACTGCTGCTGCTCCCACCCCTACCCCAGCTCCCCCAATCTAGTGAAATTGCTGGGTGAAGTGGAGGAGTTTCCTCCACCCCACCCAGCATCACAAGGGATTTTTTTGTATTTCCCAGTTGCCTGACACCAGATTGGTCGCTAGTGATGTCACACACAGAGAGTGTGCAACGTCACCCTCTGAATCCAATCTGTGAAGCAAGCGCCCTCAGAGAGGCAGCCGATGGATCAGATCTGTGCATGCGCGTGCAGCTCCGATCCATCGCTCTGCGCAGGCGCTACGAAACTTGGGCACGTAAAATGAGTAAGTCCTGTAGTGGAGCACAATTTGTGGTTCCTACTCTGCACAGTTGCAAAGGAGCGTGAATTGTTCAGAAAAGCTTCAGTGACTTCCTAGTTTGCAAGTCCCTGAGCCGAAGAGGAGGAGCAGCGCGCAATGACAGACAAAAGGTGATTAAAATCACCAAAAATAAAAAACAGGCTTTCAGCAGCATCTGACCAATTATTTTAGTGCAAAAAAAAGGGAACTCTATTTTTTAATAGATTGTTCCTTTAAGGAGTGAGTGCTAGACTTTGCTCTTTTATATAAGGTATATCGATAGATAGATAGATAGATACTGTAGATAGATAGATAGATACAGATAGGTAGATATGGGATATATAGATGGATAGATAGATAGATAGATATGGGATAGATAGATAGATAGATAGATAGATAGATAGATAGATACAGATAGATATGGGATATATAGATGGATATATATAGATATGGGATAGATAGATAGAGATAGTTTCAGATAGATAGATATGGGATAGATAGATATACAGATAGATAGATAGAGATAGTTTCAGATAGATAGATATGGGATAGATAGATAGATGATATATAGATATGGGATAGATAGATATATAGATAGATAGATATGGGATAGATAGTTTCAGATAGATAGATAGATAGAGATAGTTTCAGATAGATAGATAGATAGAGATAGTTTCAGATAGATAGATAGATAGATAGATAGATAGATAGAGATAGTTTCAGATAGATAGATAGATATGGGATAGATAGATATACAGATAGATGGATAGCTAGATAGAGATAGTTTCAGATAGATAGATATGGGATAGATAGATATACAGATAGATAGATATGGGATAGATAGATATACAGATAGATAGATATGGGATAGATAGATAGATATACAGATAGATAGATATGGGATAGATAGGTATACAGATAGATAGATAGAGATAGTTTCAGATAGATAGATATGGGATAGATAGATAGATAGATGATATATAGATATGGGATAGATAGATATATAGATAGATAGATATGGGATAGATAGTTTCAGATAGATAGATAGATAGAGATAGTTTCAGATAGATAGATAGATAGAGATAGTTTCAGATAGATAGATAGATAGATAGATAGAGATAGTTTCAGATAGATAGATAGATATGGGATAGATAGATAGATATATAGATATGGGATAGATAGATAGATATGGGATAGATAGATAGATATATAGATATGGGATAGATAGATAGATAGATAGATAGATAGATAGATATAGATAGATAGATAGATAGATATAGAGATAGTTTCAGATAGATACATACAAATGTTGAAATCAGAAAGGAAGCCAACGGAATGTTTACAGAAGTGGATACATTTTTACAACTTTTCCCAGATCCCTCTTTTTAACACAGAACCCCCAAAAGTTCTTCTGGAGAGGACACTGATAAATGACTTTGTGAGCTCCAGACCAGGCTCTACCGCTCGCCGCCACCCAAGCAGATCTGCCTCTCTGTGTACACGGCCAAATCTAATAATACGCGTCTCTCTCTCTCCTTAAGATTCAGCAGTTAAAAGCTTTGATTGAATTTCATCTTGATTTCATTAAATATTCATAAAGGCCAATTAGTAGGGCAACTAAGTAAGAACCAAGGCTCCCTTCCATCATTCTGTCAAAAGCAGTCTATCCATCGGTCTGTTTGCCTTAGGACCATGCAGTCAATATCCCCGTTCAATCATTTATGTAACAGGCCTGCAAATCACTGCTCCCCTTCCAGTATATGACTTTATAGACAGATAAGGGACAACGGGGAGGGGGGGATCTAATCATTTCCCAGGCAAGATGCTTACTCCGTGGAAAGCGAAATGCAAATGAGAGGAAAAAACACACTCAATCAAACGCCGGATTGAAAATCTTTCTTTTTAATGAGCAATGACATTGGTACAGCCCTGATTACATTGAAGAAAAACTGCTTAAAATTCTCAGTCAATCATGCCAGTTTATTTTAACCTTGTTTTTTTTTGTTTTCGTTGAAGTTGGGGGGGTGCGTTCGGAGGAAAGGGGGGCGTACGCAGGGTTACAGTTTAATTTATTGATGGTGCTTATCTCTCCCTGCAACCGCTAATTTTAAAATTACTACCCGTGCGGAATGTGCTGAGCCGAGTCTTACAAACATATATTGATGTTTATATTCAAAAGAGCCTATTAGCTGCGCCTGTTCCCTCCGTGCTGATGCAAGGACTTATTAAAAAAAAGCAGAGCAGAAAGATCCGTGAGGTTAAAATGACGAGGATCGGATGGGATGAAGGACAGATAGTTTGCTGTGTGTGTGTGTTTATTTTTTTTATATATATTTATCCTTTTATGGTAATTTATTAAGATGTATTTAAATGCGCTCACTGGTTAACAAGCCGTGAACACCAAGGGAGTTATTTATCAAATCCGATCAGCTGCAAAATATGTGAAAAACAAGTGCAACACTCTCTATATATGCTACTATAAATATATATATATATTGTATAACAGGTCATCATGCAGAGAGCAAGGAAAGGTCCTGTCCGGGGGTTTATGTGTCACCCAGATTCCTCTCTTACACCTTCCGGAACCTCTAGTAAGCACCTCGTTTTGCACTTGGCCTCAGTGGCAAATTAGTGCAGCCATTTTCGGACAAGTTGGCTGAGGTAAAACATCTGTGTCCGTGGTGACTTCCCAGCTTGGTAGGACCAGTTGTTAACACACTGTGCTCACACTGCCAAAGTAATACCGCACCATGCTAGTATCTCCAGCTTGACGTTGTCATAATCCATGGCATCCACAGACTCCAAATCATAATATGCTTTCTGTGATTCACCAGTTAGCAAGGGTGCCACCAGTCCTGCCCACCGTGTCTTAGGCCATGCTTCCCTCTCAGCGGTTCATTCAAATGTTAACAGGAAGACCTCTGTGCCCGCATCCTCCACCATATGTGAGCTGGGAAATAGGTAGCGGGTGCAATTGCTCTCTAGGATGAGCACTCTTGAAAGGTTCAGAGACCAGACCAGTGACTTGCCTTCAAACGGTGGTACATTTATTGCTGCAACACACAGGCTATATACCGAGCTGTACAGTGCTCATAAGGAAACACTTCAAAAACAAAGAAAATTCCTAGCGTCTCCCGGCACTAAATAAACATAAGATAGTCCTGACTACCAACCTGTACAAACCTATTGTTTAACAGGCTTCAGCAAACCATCATGACCAACCTTGTGCTCCAGCAGATAGAGACTGTCTACTCCCCAGGCTCCAGAGCAATGTCTGTTTGCCTCTTCCTGCACTAAATTGCCACTGAGGCCAAGTGCAAAACCAGGGGCTTACTAGAGGTTCCAGAAGGTGTAAGAGAGGAATCTGGGTGACACATAAACCCCGGACAGGACCTTTCCTTGCTCTCTGCATGATGACCTGTTACAATATATACACAACATAATATTTCAGTGCACTGACTCAGCCTAAACATACACAGATATGTACATATATAGTGAACATATACAGTGGCAAAAACAAGTATGTGAACCCTTTGGGATAACGTGAACTTTTGCATGAATTGGTCATAAAATGTGCTCTGATCATCATCTAAGTCACAACAATTTGAGAAACACAGTCTGCTTAAAATAATACAACACAAACATTATATGTTTCATGTTTTTAGTGAACAGAACATGTAAACATTCACAGTGCAGGGTGGGAAAATTATGTGAACCCCTAGTCTAATGACTTCTCCAAGAGCTAATTGGAGCCAGGAGTGAGCCAACCTTGAGTCCAATCAGTGTGATATTATTGGATGTGTTGCTGAAAGCTGTCCTACCCTTTAAAAACACACACCAGTTTTGGGTTTACTGGTTTCAAGAAGCACTGCCTGATGTGAACCATGCCTCGCAGAAAAGAGCTCTCAGAAGACCTACGATCAAGAATTGTTGACTTGCATGAAGCTGGAAAGGTTTACAAAAGTATCTCCAAAAGCCTTGATGTTCATGTGTCCACGGTAAGACAGACTGTCTACAAATGGAGAAAGTTCAGCACTGTTGCTACTCTCCCTAGGCATGGTTGTCCTGTAAAGATGACTGCAAGAGCACAGCGCAGAATGCTTAATGAGGTAAAGAAGAATCCTAGAGTGTCAGCTAAAGACTTACAGAAATCTCTGGCACATGCTAACATTTTTGTTGACACATCTACAATAAGGAAAACATTAAACAAGAATGGAGGACATGGGAGGACACCACGGAGGAAGCCATTGCTGTCCAAAAAGAATATTGCAGCACGTTTGAAGTTTGCAAAAGAGCACCTGGATGTTCCACATCACTACTGGCAAAATATTCTGTGGACAGATGAAACCAAAGTTGAGTTGTTTGGAAAAAACACACAACACTATGTGTGGAGAAAAAAAGGCACAGCACACCAACATCAAAACCTCATCCCCACTGTAAAACATGGCGGAGGGAGCATCATGGTTTAGGGCTTCTTTGCTGCCTCAAGGCCTGGACGGATTGGTGTCATTGATGGAAAAATTAATTCCAGAGTTTATCAAGACATTTTGCAGGAAAACGTAAGACCATCTGTCCGCCAACTGAAGCTCCGCAGAGGATGGGTGATGCAACAGGACAATGACCCAAAGCATACAAGTAATTCAACAAAAGAATGGCTTCAATAAAACAAAATACGCCTTCTGGAGTGGCCCAGTCAGAGTCCTGACCTCAACCCGATTGAAATGCTGTGGCATGACCTTAAGAGAGCGATTCACACAGACATCCCAAGAATATTGCTACACTGAAACAGTTTTGTGAAGAGGAGTGGTCCAAAATTACTCCAGATCGTTGTGCAGGTCTGATCTGCAACTACAGGAAACGTTTGGTTGAGGTTATTGCTGCCAAAGGAGGGTCAACCAGTTATTAAGTCCAAAAGTTCACATACTTTTTCCACCCTGCACTGTGAATGTTTACATGTTCTGTTCAATAAAAACATGAAAACATATAATGTTTGTGTTGTATTATTTTAAGCAGACTGTTTTTCTCAAATTGTTGTGACTTAGATGAAGATCAGAGCACATTTTATGACCAATTCATGCAAAACTCCACGTAATCCCAAAGGGTTCACATACTTTTTCTTGCCACTGTATATACACTTCACTTTAAAGGGACACTCTACCCATCCTGACCAGTTTATAGGTTTAGAATGGTCATGATGTGAGGAGTGCCCCCCCCCCCCAGTTCTAGGTGACGTGGAGTATTTTCCTCCACACCTCCCAGCGTCACCTCCCAGCAGCCGGGATTTTGAATTTCCCAGCTGTGGGTCACCAGATCGGTTACTAGTGATGTCACACACAGAGAGCGGCCGACGTCACCCTCTGAGACAGTTAAAGTTACAAGCATTTATAAAGCGCCAACAAGTTCCGAAGCATTGTACAATGGGAGAGACAGAACAACAAAAAGCTGCAGCTTTCTTATTTTACTGAAGGACAACGGTGGTACCTTTGGTCAGCATTGTCCATCATTGTTTACAGCAACTTCTCCTGCCGGTATTGGATGTTGCTTCTCTGAATAACTGAAAGGTCACTGTAGTTGCAGCATCGGTGGTTACTTAATGAACCCTATAGTTACACTATTGCCACCTACCACTGTTGTGTTACTGTCAAAAATAGAGATAAAAAACGAGAAAGGAACAGAATGACACATGAATATTGATACTTTGAAAGAATTATTATATGTATTTATTTCAGTCCTTCTCACGGTGCAAGTTACAGGGCTGGTTCCGGAAAAAAAACACACAAAAGGAACAGAAGTTTAAAGCAGATGGTGGCACTGGCTACCCATCATTATAATGTCTCCATTTACAAACATTATATGTGTATTATTTCCCTTAATTTATGCCAACAGATTCTAGGTACCGAGGAAAACATAATTATTATCTTTATTGTGTAATTAAACATCAGCACTTTTCAAAGCATTGTGCATGTGACGTCCAATCAGTATGAGAAATATCAGGCGACGCCGCTAGCATTTGATACGAATTCTGCAGAGCATTTACCCTTTCAGTCAACTTCACGACAAGACTGTCCTTAGGACAAGGATAAAAGGCTGGAAAACACAAGTAATTCTTTGTTACAACTAGGGAAGTTTTAATTATGTATCAGTTGAGAGAATCTGCTTTCCTCCCCAACAGCCAAACCTGTTGAGAGACAGGACGGCTACTAGGAAGGCACTAGCAAACAGGCTTCAAGGTGGCTGGACTAGATAGACTAAGAATCGTCAAATAAGAAGCCATAGTCTGGGATTGGAGACGTAAACAAGAACGAAAGTACAAGCCAGGTCAATGGGTTGTCAAAGTCAGGAGAACAAAGAACAAAGGTCAATGGGTTGTCAAAGTCAGGAGAACAAAGAACAAAGGTCAATGGGTTGTCAAAGTCAGGAGAACAAAGAACAAAGGTCAATGGGTTGTCAAAGTCAGGAGAACAAAGTCAAAATCCAGGAAGCCGCCAAGGAAAAGAAAGTCTTGAATACCATGAGGTGTCTCCTGATCGGCCCTTGCAGTAGGTGGACATTAGAACATCCATGTAAATTGTGGCACAGGAGAATGTGCATTGCCAGAATGATATAAGGCATCTTCTGTCAATTGCATCATTTGAGCCTGCAAGGTCGATCCTTCATTCCTTTATTTTTCCCTTCCTTCTTTCTCTTCCTTAATACTTTCCTTTTTCTACATTCCATCTCTTTCTTTTCCTCTTTCCTTCCTTTTCTCTGTTCCATCCCTTCTCTATTTCTTCTTTCAGTCTCTATATTAATTCTTCTCTCTCTTATTCTCTCCATTCTACTCCTTAATTTTCTCTCCTTTCCCTCTCCCGACACCCAATAGCAAAACTTGATTAAAGACTGGTGAGCAACCAGGAAAATGCTAGAAAACCGGGCTTGACTGGACAAGATAGATTAGGAACAGTCAAATAGGGTACCTTAGTCTTTGATTGCAGATGTACACAAGAACGAGATGATGATCCAAGGTCAATGGGTTGCCGAACTCAGAAGATCCAAGAAGAAAGGTCAATGGGTTGTCAAAGTAAGGAGAATGAAGTCAAAATCCATTCCCTCTACTACCCTTCTTCTCTCTCCTCCATCCCTTTCTCTTCCTTCTCTCTCCATTCCCCCCAGTAATTCCCTCTTCTTTCCTTCTCATAACACCCAACAGTGAAACCTGATGACAGACAGTTACTTGGAAGACACTAGAAAACCAAGCTTTAAGGTGGCTGGACAAGATCGAATACGAATAGTCAAATAACAAGCCGTAATCTGGGATTGGGGATGTACACAAGAATGAGAGAATGAACCAAAGTCAATGGGTTGGCAAAGTCAGGAAAACTGAAAACAAAGGACAATGGATTGTCAAACTCAGGAGAACAAAATCAACATCCAGGAAACTAAAAGAAACAAGGTGCTGAAGGGCAATAAACTAGGACAGGGCACCAGGACGAGGATGTTTTAAATACTCTGAGGTGTCTCCTGGTTGGCCCTTGCAGGATGTGGTCCTTCCTCCCTGCCTTCTCTCCATTCCTTCCTCCCTGCCTTCTCTCCATTCCTTCCTCCCTGCCTTCTCTCTCTTCCTTCCTTCCTTCTCCCCGTTCCTTCCTCCCTTCCTTCTCTCCATTCATTCCTTCCTCTCTTCCTTCTCTCCATGCATTCCTTCCTCCCTGCCTTCTCTCCATTCCTTCCTCCCTGCCTTCTCTCCCTTCCTCCCTTCCTTCTCCCCGTTCCTTCCTCCCTTCCTTCTCTCCATTCATTCCTTCCTCCCTTCCTTCTCTCCATTCATTCCTTCCTCCCTTCCTTCTCTCCATGCATTCCTTCCTCCCTGCCTTCTCTTCCTTCCTTCTCCCCGTTCCTTCCTCCCTTCCTTCTCTCCATTCATTCCTTCCTCCCTTCCTTCTCTCCATTCATTCCTTCATCCCTTCCTTCTCTCCATTCATTCCTTCCTCCCTTCCTTCTATCCTTCCTCCCTCCCTTTCCTCCTTCACTTTTCTTCCTTCCTTCCCTCTCTATAGCCAGGGAAACGTTTCAGTTTTCCCTTTTATGTCCTCAGATGCAAACTGGACTCTCAGTCACCTTCACACGACATGTTTTTACAAACTGTCCAGGGTGTTACCCCCAAAAATAAAATTAAGGGTCTCGTATTCACAATTATAGTCATATTTATTCTTGCAAATTTTTTACCCACCCCTACGGTGAACGGTGTCACCGTAAATATTATCTCTCCTTTCATTTTGATTCACAATCCGTTTCTATTGCGAGTAACAATTTTATGATCCCACGGGAAACGCTCTGCGTCGCCCAAATCCCTCCCACCATCACGGCCGCTGATCTACCAGCTGGATGAAGGTGATGGCGCTTTAAAAATAAATAACGAAGAGAAATTAAAAGCTGGTGGGTTTCCGCCGCCCCCTGCCCCGCTTGGTGAATCCCCATAAACACATCCTGACATTTGTCTTAGCTAAAGATTTAATTCCATTGATTACACATTCCATTTTCCGAAGAGCCACTTGCTTGGATGAGCAGGTGGTGTTTGCAATTCCCATTTAACTGATATATTAGCCATGTTTTGCACGGGCATTGGCAGCAATATTCATCAATTTAGGACGAGATGACAGAGAAAATCATTCACAGCACAACTGCGAGGAAGAGAGGGATAAAGACGAAACAAGAGGAGTAATGATCATCGAAGGATAATGCGAATGGGAAGCTCCGACTGGGGGAAAGAACAGGCGTTCCCGACTCGGCAATCAGCGAGCACAGGGTTAAAGGTGTCATCACAAGTGAAATAATTTTCAAGGATTTCATTACCGGGGTAATCAGTATCCGTTGGAGGGTAGTACAGGAATCTTTCATTCGAAATCTACAGAGCCATCAGCCACGTGACTTCCCTCCCTCTCAGGCTGATTGTCCCGAAAGCCGTTTTTGTAAAAGAAAAGAATAGGGTTTTTTTTTTTTTGTTTAAGGGAAATAGAAGATATAGATTTGTAAAAGAGCGTTCATCGGAAACCTAAATATATAAATAAATAAATATTAATATTTCGGAAAACTAGAATCTCGCGCATGCCCAGAATGGAGAATCAATCAACGAGGGAACAGGCGTTCGCTTGAGTGAAGAAAATAAAACGCTTTTGGTTTTTCTTCTGAGAGAATTAAAGAATCAAGGTGTTATTGATCGAGCAGGTTGTTTATGAGGCTTATTAACTGATTTATCAGCCTATTATTTATAAATATTTACTGTAATTCTTGTCCAATCAACTCGGCGTGCACATTTTAGTATATGATGCTAATTAATGTGATCCCACTTAGAATGTGGCTTTTCAGCAGTATCCATAACACTGTGACACAATGTAACTATGGGCGACTTAGATTGTAAGCTCACAGGCCACCTTGCATAGCTCTTTGTAATATACATGGCCTGGCAAAATATAAAGTCGCCACCTGGATGTAACTCAATAGGTGCTCGCCTTCCATTGGATAATTACTGCAGTGATTAATAGGTTCCAGCATAAAATGAGGTCATGTGACTCCCTGAATATACTGAATGAGCAGGTTTTTCCATCAATGGGTTTTTTCTCCCCTGATGGCACAGCGGGCATATTCCAAGATGGAAATGCCAGGATTCATCGTGCTCAAATTGTGCAAGAGTGGTTGAGGGAGCATGAGACATCATTTCACACATGGATTGGCCACCGCACAGTCCAGACCTTAACCCCATTGAGGTTAATCTTTGGGATTATGTGCTGGAGAAGACTTTACGCAGCGCCGCGACTCTCCCATCATCAATACAAGATCTTGGCCACAAATTCATGCCACTCTGGACGCAAATAAATGCTGTGACATCGCGTGAGCTTATCCACACGATGCCGCGGCGAATGCGTGCAGTGGTAACCTGGTTTTCAGAAAGGTTCTGTTTTACTGAAACATCACCGCTTAATGTAACAATAATGGAATATTTGATGGAACGTGCTGGATCTCCCCCCCCCCCAGTTTTAGCCAGTTAAAGGGAAACTCTAGGGTTAAAATAGGAAAAGGATTAATGGAGGGGTGAAACATTAACCCCTCTTAACCCACTGCACACTCCCATTTCATTGTAATCATTTAGTCCTTTTTAAAACGCCTTCTTCTTTCCATGATGTGATGCTTGGCTTAGCTTCCTGTAAGCTGCAGCGGTCACATGACCACAGGGAGCACATTGGGAGCCGTTGGTGGGAGCTAGGTCCTAAAGGTCCTGGAACCTGAGATCAGGCTTAGTTTCAGGGCACCCAGAGGGCTGAATCAGCCTCTTAAACTCTCCACTACCTCAGAGAGGTTGTTAAAGTCATTCAGGTCGGTGTTGCCACTCATTGCTTAGAGAGTCCCTTTAAATGTATTTGGTGCATGTAAGCTGTATTTCAGTAAAAGTATGAGTTAATTGTTTTATTATTATGCAGGTAGCAGTCTGCATCTCCCCCCCCCACCCAGAAATGCGAGCATAATCATTAAAAAGCCTAGATGCTAAATATTTTCTGTCTTAATGTAAATTTCAGGTCCCCATTTGTACATAAGATGCATTTTTAACCCTATAGGAAGGAGTTAAATCCCAGAAATTCTGTGCAATCCCTTTCGAATTTAGTTCTTAAAGCCTTAAACTAATAGAATTTCCTTCGTTTCCAGCAGTGCATAAATTTAATGTACGGAAACTCAATCCCACCCCCACACTTAAGTAAATATGTTTTATTAATTTATTGTCTTTATGTTTCTCGCTCATAGACTGATACGGTCCAGCGATTTTCAATTTCACGGAGACACTGAAATAAACGGGCTTTCTTTATTTTCCTTATTTATTTTGTTCCTGGGTTTGCTTGATGATATAATCACAATTACTCTTTGTGTAACATTAGCCTGTTACATGTAACCAGCACGAGACCCTCCGTTTTTTTCCTTAATATTTTTATGGCATTAAACCTGTATGTATCAAGTTACAGTTACAGGTATTTCTAAAGTGCTAACAAGTTCTGTAGTGCTGTACAATGAGAGAGACAGAATAAAAAATATACATACAAGTTAAACACAAGGAACAGAAGGAGAGAGGGCCCTGCCCAAGAGCTTACAATCCAAGAGGAAGAGGACCCTGCTCGTGATCTGACAACCTAAGAGGAGAGGGGTGACACACTAGGTGAGGGTAATTGGCAGAGTATGGGAAGTAGTGGGGTGCAAGTGTGATGCTATGTGTAATTGTTTGTGACGTGTGTCACTTTGGACTCGGGTACATGGGCCTAGAGATGTATTTGAGAGGTGCAGGCCTCATGTTCTGTATTATTTCCCTGCCTTCTCTTATGTTGAAATCTCCCTTTGCCTGTAGGATGCAGGATGTTTGTGTAATCTGTGTTATGTATGAATAATGTTATTGTCTATCGTTATGGTCCATGTGTATCTTTTGTTATCTGCTGATGGGCTTGTTGGGTGGGTTATCTTAACTAGGGATGAGTCGAACACTCCCTGAGTTCGGTTCGGAGCCGAACCCGAACTTCCCTAATGTTCGTATCCGAACCCGAACTCAATACAAGTCAATGGGGCTGAAAATTTGGTTTTTAGAGTGCCCTCCAAGAGGGCATATATGCTAGATATTTGCCATAAAAGGTGTATGGGGGTCCGGGTAGTGCCCTGGGGGACAGGAAACAAGGACAAAAAGTAAAAAAAAAACGTTTTTAAAGGGACAGTGAGTTTTCCATGAAACAAGGGTTAAAAATAAAAACGAAAAATTCCTTCAAATATCGTGCCTAGGAGGTCCCCATAACCTGCCCGTGAAGTGGCGGATTTCTAGGATGTATAGAAATATGTAAAAAACAAAAAATGACATTTCAAATGACGGTAAATGCTTTTCCTTTAATCTATCCATAAACAACTGCTTGGGGCGGCAGTCTGTATGAAAAGAGGAGACATTTTTGGACACGCAGAAAAAGTTTACTGATTTTTCGGCGGTGAAAAGCAGGAGAATGACTGGAGAATGGAAAATTCTAGGTCAAAATAGCCGATTTGGAAAGTGAGATAAATGGGAGAATTTTTCTGGTTTGGCTATTTTGACCTAGAATTTTCTCTTCAGTCGTTCTCCTGAGTTTCACCTTTCTCTGAATAACCCTGTCAGGGTTATTCAGAGAGCGGTGAAGAACAGGAGAATGACTGGAGAATGGAAAATTCTAGGTCAAAGTAGCCAAACTAGAAAAATTCTCCCATTTAGGCTAGGGTCAGACTAGCGAATTTTTAACGTGCGTTTAGGCGCACTTAATCACGGCCGCACTAGCAGCAAATGACGGGCAATGACGGCCAATATACGAAGTACGGTCGCACGAAAGTCCGGCTGCGCAACGCAAGTGGAAAATGAAAGCATTTTTTCGAGAACGCAGAACCACTAGTACGGACATACAGAGTGCGCTGCGTCCACTAGCGGCGTGTGTGCGTGATTTGGAGACGTCAGACCATGCTCATGTCCGGCAAACATAACGTCCAGACACCCAAAGTTTCCTGGTTTGGATCCGTAAAAAATCACGCACAAAAATGCACATCGTATGACCGTTTTCGCGCATTCCGTGAAAAAATACGACAATGCGTTCGGACGCACTTTTTGACGGTCGCTGCGAAAAATGCGTTAGTCTGACCCTAGCCTTATCTCACTTTCCAAATCGGCTATTTGGTCCAGATTGTTCTCTTTCCCTGCCATTCTCCTGGTTTTCACCTTTCTCTGAACAACCCTGAGAGAGAGGTGAAAGACAGGAGAACTGGCAAGAGAAGAGAACAATCTAGACCAAATAGCCGATTTGGAAAGTGAGATAAATGGGAGAATTTTTCTGGTTTGGCTATTTTGACCTAGAATTTTCACTTCTCCAGTCATTCTCCTGCTTTTCACCGCTCTCTGAATAACCCTGGGAATGTTTAATCCCGAGGTGAAAAATAACATTGCTTTAGATGTTATTTTGAATTTTTTTCAAACACCAGTTAAATGCAGCATATTAGGAAGTTTTAGGAGGGAAATTAATTCTCAAATCTCAATCAAAAGCAGACACCACCCCACCCCCTCAGTACCTCAGTATAGTGTGCAATGTATCAAATTGATTACCAGACTAAAAAACACCTGGTGTTATGCCCGTTTGTGAACAGAGGTCATTTAGAGTTGAGAATTTTTCCATGTATACATTAGTTTTTAATTCAATATCTAATAAACCGTTGCTTATAATACTCTGCAGTAAAGAGTCTCTTTATTTCTAGATTTTCTAGTATTTTTTTAAGCATTTTCTATACTTTTTTCAAAATTTCTTTTTTTTTTCGAACTCGAACCGAACACACCCAAAAAGTTCGAAGTTCACGAACTTTCGAACTGGCAAAGTTCGGGCCGAACTCCGAACCGTCCGAACCTGAACAGCTCATCCCTAATCTTAACCTTTTCCAGCATCCCCTTTCAGGAATGTGTTAATATTTGTTGTATGTTTGAGTGGCCTTTTGGTTAATTTACCTTAAACGGGCAAACATTGCCCCATTATCTGATGTCTTAGACTGCAATCCTGTTTACCATTAACGGCTGTCATTGTTCTATCCTGTCTAGAAATGGTGAACAATGTTTATATCACTGTCTTTACCAAGTCTGATTATGTCTCACACTCCGAGACGCATACTGAAGAAACTTCACAAGATCAGAACCTCACAACATTTTCTAGGAGAGGGATTATGATGTAGTGCTGTAAAATGCCAGGGTGTTATTTTCTATTGACTGCCCGTTACCCTGGGACTGTATATATGTAGCTCAATAAAGGCGTTCAGTGCTGTTGCTGTTCTAAGAAAAGTCCCAGATCTACAGCGTTGTCTTATTTCTGGGGGATGCTAGCATGACTCTTTACGTGTACCCGCCTTTAAGCATCATCTAAGGACTGGAGAAAGGCACGAAAGCCTGCTGGGGAGAGCACGGAGGTCTGGAAAGGAAGCAGCATTAACAGATGTGAAGCAGTCGGGGTACTGACAGGGCCGAATTAACACGGGGCTGATGGAGCAGCCACTCCAGGCCTGTTCCTGAAATTAGGCCCACAGCCAATATCAACCAGAGGATGAGCAGCTGGCCGGCAGGCATGCCACACACCCTTAGAGGGCCGAGGCAGGACAATGAGGCCGGGCTCCTTCCTCCCGGTTTAACGCTGGTGGTCTGAGTGGCTGTGGGCCTGCTTTGCTGTCTGTGATTAGGTTTGTGTGTGTTTAGGTGTATATGAGTGGATGTATGTTTTTAGGTTTAGGGGAAGGGCTATGTTTTTGGAGGTGATTAGGTTTGTGTGTGTTTAGGTGTGGATGTGTACGTGTTTAGGTGAATGGGAGTGGATGCGTGCTTGTTTAGGTGGATGGGAGCGGATGTGTGCATGTTTAAGTGAATAGGAATGGTAATATGTTTCCGGGAGGTTAGGTTTGTGTGTGTTTAGGTGTATGTGGGTTGGTGTGTCGGTGTACATATAGGTGTATAGTAGGCACATGTGTAGGTATATAATAGGGGTGCGTAGGCACACGTGTGTGTATACAATAGGGCTGCGTAGACACACGTGTGGGTATACAATAGGGCTGCGTAGACGCACGTGTGGGTATACAATAGGGCTGCGTAGACACACGTGTGGGTATACAGTAGGGCTGCGTAGACGCATGAGTGGGTAAATAATAGGGCTGCGTAGACACACGTGTGGGTATACAATAGGGCTATGTAGACGCAGGTGTGGGTATATAATAGGGCTGCTTAGACGCACGTCTGGGTATACAATAGGGCTGCTTAGACGCAGGTGTGGGTATGCAATAGGGCTGCATAGACGCACGTGTGGGTATACAATAGGGCTGCGTAGACGCAGGTGTGGGTTTACAATAGGGCTGCGTAGACGCAGGTGTGGGTATGCAATAGGGCTGCGTAGACGCACGTGTGTGGGTATATAATAGGGCTGCGTAGACATACGTGTGGGAATACAATAGGGCTGCGTGTGGGTATATAATAGGGGTTAACTTCTGTAACTCCAATAGATAATCTGTAAACAGTGCTGACACTTTTGTTCTGTGTTTGTGCTCTTTGTTCTTCTGTATTGTGTGAATGTTACTAGTTTTTCTTTTAAATAAGAACCTGTCCTTGAAGGATTTAAATAGAATTTGCACTAATTCCATACGTCGCTGCAGAATAAAACAATATAAACTTGCTATATTTCTAGGAAAGTGACCAGGCGCTGCTGAATTGAACAATGTAAGATCAATGCAACAATAAAGACGCTCTGCACTGTCTCAGCGGAAAATCTCTTCCATATTCCGAGATATTTAACCGTGGCCTTGACCTTATGCAAGAAAACTTTGTGATTTTGTGTCTCTAGTGACATCGAAATCTAGTTTGGAGCCGCCGGATGACAAAACACGACCTATATGTAAGAAATCAAGCCGTATATTAGAAATAACCTTAAAGTAACTGAGCAGACGGGACTGTTACACTGCATAACAAACGAAAGATATACAGTCAGTCCAGAAATATAGGGACATGGACACAATTGTAACATCTTTGGCTCTATACACCACCACAATGGAGTTGGAATGAAACAAACACAATGTGCTTTAACTGCAGACTGTCAGCTTTAATTTGAGGGTATGTACATCCAACTCAGGTGAACGGTGTATATATACACTGTCTGGCCACAAATAGTCATCACCTACCATACAAGACTGTGGGGGCAATGTGATGATCTGGGGGGCTTCAGTTTGTCAGGTCTGGGTTCAGCGACGTTATGTGCCCAAAAAAATGAGGTCATGTGACTCCCTGAATATACTGAATGAGCAGGTTTTTCCATCAATGGGTTTTTTCTCCCCTGATGGCACAGCGGGCATATTCCAAGATGGCAATGCCAGGATTCATCGGGCTCAAATTGTGCGAGAGTGGTTGAGGGAGCATGAGACATCATTTTCACACATGGATTGGCCACCGCACAGTCCAGACCTTAACCCCATTGAGGTTAATCTTTGGGATAATGTGCTGGAGAAGACTTTACGCAGCGCCGCGACTCTCCCATCATCAACACAAGATCTTGGCCACAAATTAATGCCACTCTGGATGCCAATAAATGCTGTGACATCGCATGAGCTTATCAACACGATGCTGCGGTGAATGCGTGATGCAATCACAGCAAAAGCCGACACAACCAAATATTGCAGCGTGCGACTTTTTTTGGCCAGACAGTGTGTAATTGTAAGTGTGAGTAATCGTGAGTTCAAGCCGTCCCTCTGCAGCCAATGGCGCGCGAAAGCTGCCGGTAGGGGCCGAGGCGGCGCATTGAAGACAACGCGGCGTACCTGTAAGCCCTGCGTCTTCAAGGCCCACCGACGCACGGACGGCATAGAACATCCTGTGGTGGGAAGGGGTTAAAAGATGATAAAAAGGTCTAGTAAAAATAATTAAAAATAAATAAATAAATAAGAATCTTTAAAAAAAAATGAAAGAATATAAAAGTTTTTTTTGTCAAAAAATTTAAATAATAAATGGTCGGAAAAAAAAAATTCCATTCCATTTATTACGTTGAAACCTGTAAGGCTAGGGTCAGACGAACGCATTTTTCACATCGTCCATAAAATAGTGCGTCCGAACTCATGGACGTACTTTTTCACGGAATACGCGACAGCGGTCATATGATGCGCAATTTCGGCCGTGATTTCATACGGATCCAAACCAGGAAACTTTGGGTGTCTGGACGTTATGTTGGCCGGACATGAGCAGCGTCTGACGTCTCCTAATCACGCACACACGCCGCTATGCGGTCGCAGCGCACTCTGTACGTCAGTACTAGTGGTTCAACGTTCTTGCAAAAATGCGTTTGTTTGCCACTTGCGTTGCGCGGCCGAACTTTCGTGCAGCCGCACTTCGTGTGTGGGCCTGCGTTGGACGTAATTTTCTGCTACCACGGCTGTAATAAAGTGCGGCTAAACGCACGTTCGCACTGTGTTCATCTAACCCCAGCCTTAGATTTGCCTTTTTAAACCTGTTGAATTTAAATACCGGAAAATCAGGTAAATTTCGGTGCAATTCGGCATTCTGTTATCAGACGAATCATTAGTTCTGTATTGGAAAATTTCTCTGCTGTCAAATCGCACCGAATCGCAGCGAATTGCGGCAGAATGCACCATTTTTTTCCTGTCAATTCACCTGTGTTTAGTAAAAACACAGCTTTGTGAAAAGACGAACTGCCCCGAAATTGCACCTATGGTAAAATTCACCGTTTGGTGCGATTCGGTGGCAGATTCGGACATTAGTGAATGAGCTCATGTATATTTTTAGCTCTTAGAGAGCACCGAAATGTCGTCGACGCATCAAAAAATGCATCTGATACGATCAGAAGCATCAAATCATTCAAATCGTTGCAAAAAACACACTGAACACTTCCGTAAAAAGCCACCGAGCTACTGAACACAATGCTGAGCAGCCTCCGGAAAAAGCCGACAAGCCGACGAACGGGGGAAAAAGAAAAAGTTTGAAAGTGTTAAAATTGAAACGCTGTTTGCAAAAAAACTACTGAATGAAAATGTCTGGAATTTACATATAAGATCCAATGAATGATAATAAAAAGGGCGGCTGTTATAGAAACAAGAAAATTTGCTTTTAAAAAAACGGGTTGAAAAAATTGTCGAAAAACCCCCCAAAAATGCCTAAAAGATTCTAAAAAAAATCTATAAACATAGAGGCTTTTTGCTGCAGATTAAAATAATAAACGGTTTATTAGATATTGTATAAAAACGGGAATATTTTTAACATTGAAACCTATGGGATTCTCCTGAATAAATCTGCCGAATGAAACCCCTGAACATCAGGCAATTTCACTGACATTTCTCTGCTGTTCAATGTGAATAGATTAACCATTGCTTCTCTATGGTGGATTTCACTGCCCTCGAATCGGCACCGTATTTCGCTGGCAATATTTGGCGAGCTGCATGCCTTCTGAATAGTCGAAAGGAAATGTCACCGTACGGGGGAAATTCGGAGCTCTGTGAATAACCCTGTAAATGTGTCTCTGTAACCAGCAGAGGACTAGAACATCAGGTTGATAAAAAGTACAGAACGCAGAACATATTACAGAAAACCAATAGTTTTCCTTCCCGTTGAGCACAGATCCTGCCCATGTAATTCTGAGGACAGTGGATTGTGAAACAGGGAAGACGGTTTTCGTTGACAGCTGAATTACTGATCTCTTAGGAATGAGTAGCTGATCCAAGACGTGTGCGTCCCCATAGATTTTCCGGTGATGGAGCATGCAAAGATCACATTGATCTACTCTTCTTTCCAAGGTGAAAGTAAAGGTCGTGCATGTGATCTATAAGGAAGGCTCAGCTTGTTCTGATGTCAGGCGTTCATGAACAATAGGAAGATCGAACTCGTAATAACTTCCCTAAATGTACTGATAAACCATATCCTGATTATGCTTCACCTGTACTTTACAGCAGGATTTTAATTTTACTATAACGTCACAACATTTTTTTAATCATTAATTCTACAATATTTATTTAGGTAAAATTTAGCAAAAAAAAAATATTTAAAAAAATAGACTCATATAACCTGCAGCGAATGAAGGTTCAGACAAAGAGACGTGAAAACGTTCTATTGGCTTCAGATTACTACATCAGTTACAAGATATGATTCAGATCACTGAACAGAAGACAAACAGGGTTATTCAGAGAGCGGTGAAAAGCAGGAGAATGACTGGAGAATGAAAAATTCTAGGTCAAAATAGCCAATTTGGAAAGTGAGATGAAAGGGAGAATTTTTCTGGTTTGGCTATTTTGACCTAGAATTTTTCATTCTCCAGTCATTCTCCTGCTTTTCACTCTCTCTGAATAACCCTGATAGGGTTAACAGTATTTATATTCCTACTAGCTGGATGAATACCCGTGCTTCGCGACGAAACGTCGGGCTATGCAGGAGATACAGTATTAGGTTCACATTCCATTGGCTTAGTGGTGGTTGGTGATTGAAACACATAAGGAATGATAATAATAATAATAATAATAAACAATAAAATAGATGGGCTTAAGCCCTTTAATCCCACCAGAAACCCTGGGTTTTTTGTCTATGTAGTCGGGTTAATTACTTGCATAGCATAGACTTTCAATAACAATTACAATAACTATTACAACATCTGATGAGAAGGAGGGACAGAGAAAGGGAGAGCAATACGGAGAGAGAAAGAAAGACAGACAGAGAGAAAGATGTATACAGATGACGAGACAGAGGAAGCGATAGAGAACGGAAGAAAAAAATGGAAAGTGAAAGAAACGTAAAATAGAAAGTGAGATTTTAGATTTATAGCGAGATAGAGATCGATAGATACAATATCTAGATTGACAGAGATGATAGACAGACAGATAGATAGATAGATAGATATGGGATTAGATAAATAGATAGATAGATAGATATGGGATAGATAGATATGGGATAGATAGATAGATAGATAGATAGATAGATAGATAGATAGATAGATAGATAGATAGATAGATAGATAGATAGATAGATATGGGATAGATAAATAGATAGATAGATAGACATGGGATTAGATAAATAGATAGATAGATAGATAGATAGACATGGATTAGATAGAGATACACAGATAGATAAATAGATAGATACAGAGATAGATAGATAGCTAGATAGATAGACATGGGATTAGATAAATAGATAGATACAGATAGATAGATACAGAGATAGATTGATAGAT
The DNA here is from genome assembly GCA_009667805.1 of Leptobrachium leishanense. Classification (NCBI taxonomy): domain Eukaryota; kingdom Metazoa; phylum Chordata; class Amphibia; order Anura; family Megophryidae; genus Leptobrachium; species Leptobrachium leishanense. Next base: position 16,222,446 of record CM019070.1, read on the forward strand.
AGACATGGGATTAGATAGAGAGAGATACAGATAGATAAATAGATAGATACAGATAGATAGATAGATAGATAGATAGATACAGATAGATAGATACAGATAGATAGATAGATAGATAGATAGATAGATACAGATAGATAGATAGATAGATAGATACAGATAGATAGATAGACAGACAGACAGACAGATAGGGGATATATAGATAGATGTGGGATAGATAGATAAATAGATAAATATATAGGGGATAGATATATAGATAGAATTCGAGTATAGGAGCTGCACGCTACATTGGCGCCGTCCCCTCTCGCGTGACTGCCGAGATTCAAGTTCATGACCCACCAACGTGACATCACATCGCCCAGGGTCCAGAAGAGGAGGCAACAGCGTGGAGGACAGTGTAGTCAGCCTGGAGGAGCAGCAGAGCAGAGACTCATCTGATGAGTAGGGATTTGGGCGGGGGGGGGGGGGTGTGCCTGCCTGCCTAGGAGACCTGCCTAGAAAAACAGGACCTGCATAACAAAAAAAAATATATGTGGACATGCACAAAACCAAAAATGGGGACCTGCCTATAAAAACGGGAACTGTCTAGAAAAAGAAATGGGGAGATGCACAAAAATAAAAAATGGGGACCTGCCTAGAAAAACGGGACCTGCCTAGAAAAAGAAATGGGGACGTGCACAAAAATAAAAATGAGACCTGCCTAGAAAAACGGGACCTGCCTAGAAAAAAAATGGGGACTTACATAAAACCAAAAAGGTTACCTGCCTATAAAAATTGGGATCTGCCTAGAAAAATAAAATAGGGACCTGCCAATTAAAAAAACAGGACCTGCCTAGATTAAAAAAAAGGGGACATGCCTATAAAAACGGGACTTGCATAAAAACAAAAAGGGAGACCTGCCTAGATTAAAAAAAAAGGGGCCATGCCTGGAAATACAAAAGGGGAACTTGTGTAAAAACAAAAATGGGGGACCTGCATAAAAATAATGGAGGGGGGCCATGGGGGGGTGTAATGAAGAATGGGATTTCCCAGGGGGTGTCAAAAAGGCTGTGGAGCTCTGATACGCTCATACACGCCGCACATTACTGTGAGTTTTATTGCTGTGGAGCTCTGTGATACAATCATACACACTGCACATTACTGTGAGTTTTATTGCTGTGGAGCTCAGTGATACACTCATACACACCACACATTACTGTGAGTTTTATTGCTGTGGAGCTCTGTGATACAATCATACACACTGCACATTACTGTGAGTTTTAATGCTGTGGAGCTCTGTGATACGCTCGTACACACCACACATTACTGTGAGGTTTATTGCTGTGGAGCTCTGTGATACAATCCTACACACTGCACATTACTGTGAGTTTTATTGCTGTGCAGCTCTGTGATACGCTCATACACACCTCAGAGTACTGTGAGTTTTATTGCTGTGGAGCTCTGTAATGTGCAGTGTGTCAGGAATGTACAGTATCTTTTAAAGTGATCGTCAGTTTCCCTCGTGTGCCACAGGTACTTTCTATGCCGTGGTGCAGGCTTAGCTGCAATGAGTGCAGGGACGGTGCTTCCACTAGGCAAGCTAGGCAACCGCCTAGGGCGCACTGCCACCTAGGGGCGCAGCCGGCCCCAACCCGGGTTCCAATATTCTACCCCTTCCTCATCGTTTGCTAGTTTAGCCGGCAGTGGTGGCTCGCAAAGCAGACTCCTGCTAGCGGCGCAGAAGGTGAGAATCTTATGGTGACGCGCAGGTGCCAACAGATGACGTGTGGGCACCACATGAGGCAGATGAAAGAAAGAAAGAGGCACAGAAGAAAGAGGCACAGAGGAAAGCGAGAAAAGAAAGAGGCACAGAGGAAAGACAGAAAAGAAAGGGGTGAAAGAAAGGGGGCACAGATCTATCCCGGCCCAATCATCGGAGGGGTAAGGTGGGCACCGAACAAGTGTGTGTGTGTTCCACCCGCATCTCAACAATTGACAAATTTTTTCGGGGGGGCGGCAAGTAGCTTGGCTTGCCTAGGGTGCAAAATGGGCTAGCACCGGCTCTGAATGAGTGGCTGATGGCTGCTGCAGCAGAGCGCTGGCCATCTGGAAGTCTGGAGGGGGCACAGTGGATTCCCCAATTCACTGCTGGGTCCAAATGGATATATTTTTTTTTACACAATTTTCAAAAGATTATTTTAACGAGTTAAAGAATTTATTTAATACAATAATGTACATGTGGATGTCGCATTGTATGGGTGGGATTTTGTGTGGGTGCAGCACAAGGGGGCCCCATGGTCTCCAATTGAGCAGGGGCCCCATTAGTTGTCAGTCCGCCCCTGGCAGTAGCATTGGTAGTATTAGTAGTATTGTTACTATTAGCAGCAGTATTATTATTAGTAGTAATAGTAGCAGTATTAATAGCAGTGTTTATCACAGTATTATTAGTATTATTAGTAGTTGTATTACTATTAGTATTAGTACTAGTTGTAGTATTGGTACTATTAGTAGTAGTAGTAATAGTAGCAGTATTAGTAATATAAGTAGTAGTACTAATAGCAGTATTAATAGCAATGTTTATCACAGTATTATTAGTATTATTAGTAGTTATATTACTATTAGTACTAGTCGTAGTTTTGGTACTATTAGTAGTAGTATTAATATCAGCAGTAGTAGTAATAGTAGCAGTATTAGTAATATAAGTAGTATTATTATTATTATTCTTTATTTATAAAGCGCCAGCATATTCCGCAGCGCTGTACAATAAGCACAGTATAGACAGGGTTACAATACATTGAACAACATTTGACAAACAGTACAGGAGGAGATGAGGGCCCTATTCCCGTAGGAACTCACAATCTAGGAGGGTTGGGGTTGGAAACAGGAGGAGAGGACTGTAAGGTGAGAGTGATTGATGGTTGCGTCAGTGAGTTGGGTGGTAGGCTTCCCTAAATAGGAAGTTTTAAGGGAGCGTTTGAAGGAAGAGAAGTTAGGGGAAAGTCTGACAGTACGAGGGAGAGCGTTCCAGAGAGTGGGGGCGCGTGTGAGAAATCCTGCAGTCTATCATGGGAAGAGGTGATGCGGTGAGAAGTTAGGCGCAGGTCACTGTTTGACCTTAGGGAGCGGGCTGGGGTGTATTTGTGATTAGTGAGGACAGGTAGTGGGGAGCTGAGTTAGTGAGGGTTTTGTAGGTAAGGATAAGGATTTTGAACTTAATTCTGCAGTGGATGAGGAGCCAGTGAAGGGGCTCGCAGAGGGGAGCGGCAGAGACAGAGCGGCGGGTGAGGTGAATTAGTCTGGCGGAGGCGTTCAGGATGGATTGTAGGGGGGAGAGGCGGGACAGAGGGCGGCCAGATAAGAGATTATTGCAATAGTCGAGTCGGGAGATTACCAGGGCGTGTATGAGTTGTTTTGTGGCGACAGCGGTAAGAAATGGCCGAATTCTGGAAATATTACGCAGTTGGTATCGGCAGGAGGAGGAAAGAGACTTGATGTGGGGGATGAAGGAAAGAGCAGAGTCAAGTGTAACTCCAAGACAGCGAACTTGGTTTGATGGGGAAATGGTGATACCCTCCACCGTGATAGAGAAGTCAGGAGGTGGGGAGGCATTGGAGGGAGGAATAAGTAGGAGTTCAGTCTTCGACATGTTGATCTTTAGGTGGTGGGAGGCCATCCAGGAGGAGATGCCAGATAAACAGTCACTGACTTTTGAAAGGACAGGGGGAGAGAGATCAGGGGTAGAGAGGTAGATCTGAGTGTCATCAGCGTAGAGGTGGTAATTTGAAGCCAAAGCTGTTGATGATTTTGCCAGGGAGGAGGTGTAGATGGAAAAGAGCAGAGGACCAAGGACAGAGCCTTGAGGTACACCAACAGATAGAGGTAATGAGGAGGAGGAGTTACCAGCAAAGGACACACAGAAGGACCTGTTGGATAAATAGGATTCGACCCAAGCGAGTGCAGTGTCACCGAGACCGAGAGTTGAGGGTCTGTAGAAGGAGGGGGTGGTCAACAGTGTCAAAAGCAGCGAGAGGTCAAGCAGGATGAGAATAGAATAGTGGCCGTGTTTTTTAGCAGTTAGGAGGTCGTTGGTGACTTTGGTGAGGGCAGTTTCAGTTGAGTGTAGGGGACAGAAGCCAGATTGCAGGGGTCAAGTAGGGAATTGGAGGACAGGAAGAGGGAGAGGCGGTTGAAGACTAGTTTTTCTAAGAGCTTTGATGTGAAGGGAAGCAGGGATACAGGGCGGTAGTTGGATGGAGAGTTGGGATCTAGGGATGGTTTCTTCAGTAAAGGGGTAACTAGCGCGTGTTTGAAGGCGGATGGAAAGGAGCCAGTGGAGAGAGATAGGTTGAAGATGTGTGTGAGAGCAGGGGTGAGGGAGGAGGAGGGGGAGGAATTAGATGTGAGGGAATGGGGTCGAGCGGGCATGTGGTGAGATGTGAGGAGGACAATAAGGAATTGACTTCCTCCTCAGTGGCTGGGAGGAAGCGGCAGAGGGTGGCAGAGGGGACCTGTGGGAGTGGAGGTGGCAGATAACTATCTTGTGTTGGGATGTTGCGTCTGATATTTAGAGTTTTACTGAGGAAGTAGTCTGCCAGGTCTTGAGCGCTGAAGGCAGCTGTGGGGGGAGGTGCAGGTGGGTAGAGGAGGGTGTTGAAGGTGGACCAGAGCGTTTAGGGTTGGAGGACAGCGTAGATATAAGAGATGAGAAGAAGGATTGTTTGGCCAAGTGGAGGGCAGAGGTGTATGACCGGAGAATAAACTTGAAGTGAACAAAATCAGCTTCAGAGCGGGATTTCCTCCAGGCACGCTCTGCAGTGCGGGAGCATCTTTGCAGGTAGCGTGTCTGGAGGGTGTGCCAGGGCTGAAGCTGGCAGCGTGGGGCCTTACAGAGTCGAAGAGGAGCAAGAGTATCTAGAGCAGAGATAAGAGTAGTGTTGTAGTGATTAGTGGCAGCATGGGCAGGTGAAGGATGAGGTATGAGGGAGGTGGTGAAGTAGGTTGGAGAATTGATGGGGGTCCACAGCATGTAGATTTCTGCGAGTGTGTGTGCGGGGTGGGGGAGCAGGGTGTTTAGGAAGTCCAGATAGGTTGAAAGAGAGAAGGTGGTGGTCAGAGATGGGGAAGGGCGACAGTTGAACTCAGAAATGGAGCAGAGGTTGGAAATGACAAGGTCAATAGCGTGACCATCGCGGTGGGTAGGGAGGAGGGAGGATTGTGTGAGTCCAAGGGAGGATGTGAGTGAAAGAAGTTTGGAGGCAGCAGGGGCGGAAGGATCGTCAATGGGAATGTTGAAGTCGCCGAGAATTAGGCATGGAAGATTAGAAGACAGGAAGTGAGAAAGCCAGGTAGCAAAGTGGTCAAAAACCTGGGAGGTTGGTCCCGGTGGGCGGTAGATGACTGCCACCCTGAGAGCCAGAGGAGAGAACAGGCGGATGCAGTGTGTCTCGAAGGAGGAGAAGGAGAGGGATGGGGGTGGAGGGAGATGCTGGTAGGTGCAGGTGGGAGAGAGCAGGATTCCAACCCCCGCCACCATTTCTCTCACCCGGTCTGGGGGTATGGCTCAAGTGTAGACCGCCATGTGAGAGAGCAGCAATGGAGGCCGTGTCAGAGGGAGTTAGCCAGGTTTCAGTTAAAGCTAGGAGGTTGAAGGAGTTTGAAAGGAAGAGGTCATGGATTGCTGTGAGTTTGTTGCACACAGAGCGAGCGTTCCAGAGGGCGCAGGAGAAAGAGGACAGGCGCTGAGGGATTATGGGAATGAGGTTGCTGGGCTTGCAGGGAGGTGATTTATGTGCGATGGAGATAGGATGAGATGTAGTAGTAGTACTAATAGCAGTATTAATAGCAATGTTTATCACAGTATTATTAGTAGTTGTATTACTATTAGTATTAGTACTAGTCGTAGTATTGGTACTATTAGTAGTAGTAGTAATAGTAGCAGTATTAGTAATATAAGTAGTAGTACTAATAGCAGTATTAATAGCAATGTTTGTCACAGTATTATTAGTAGTTTATTACTATTAGTACTAGTCGTAGTTTTGGTACTATTAGTAGTAGTATTAATATCAGCAGTAGTAGTAATAGTAGCAGTATTAGTATTATTAGTAGTAGTATTAATAGCAGTAGTAGTATTAGTAGTAGCAAAATTAGCAGCATCAGTATTAGTATTTTGCAAGTAGTGCTAGTGCTGACAGAAAGCATTTACTGTATGTCCTAATGTGTATCAAAATATGTTTCTGTCATTTTACACCAAATGCCTTTACTGGATATGTGTGTGTGTCTGTGTGTGTGTCTGTGTGTGTTTATGTGTGTTTGTGTATGTGTGTGTGACTGTGCACGTAAGGACAACAGGCACATGCCAAGTAGCTCAACACACCGGCCATACTGTAAATTTTCCAGTAGACAATAGGACGCTTTTTCTCCACACATTTGCATTACAAGAACATTTCCTTTGTTTTAGGCAATTACATGGTTGCCAGGGAAACTATTAATGTGAGTTAATGTAAGTGTAAATTAAGGACAGAAACTCCTTTAATGGTAATTCTCCATCTATATCAAGAAATAGTTTTGCAGAAAGACCTTTTTGTTCCCCGGGCGATGTGATTTTTTTCCTGCCATCATTTTTTTTTTTGCGCCGATACTTAACACTTTCCAAGTAATAAAATAAGAAAAGAAAAAAATGAAACGTAGCGCAGAAAGGTCTGCCTGGCATTCCGAGTATAAATTATTGTGAAAATGTTAACGGGCGAGAAATGATGCAATTCATTTCTATATTCATCAATTAGGTGATAATGGATTCTGGGAGCGTGTTGATCCCGTGCAGAGGCTAAATTACAAATCAATATTTTGAGATAGGGATAGAAGATCAGATGTTAAGCGCACGCTTTTCCATTAATGGATGTATAGACAGTGAAATCTAATATACAGTGATGGATACAGACAATTTAACTGTTTGTAATATCCAGGCTGCTGCCCGTGCATTGTGATGTCATTTTTCAGTATTCTTGTGTTCACTGAGACTCAAAAGGGTCAGTACCACTAAAAAATGAAATGTCCTTATTGTGTTTATTTTATGTTGCTGATAACTTACATGTGCTTTGTTTTTCTCTTGTATGTTTAGTTAAAGAAATATTTTCCTCTATATGTGTCTCTGGGTGCATCCATTGTGTGATATTTTCCTCTATATATGTCACTGGGTACATCCATTGTGTGATATTTTCCTCTATATGTGTCACTGGGCGCATCCATTGTGTGTTATTTTCCTCTATATGTGTCTCTGGGTGCATCCATTGTGTGATATTTTCCTCTATATATGTCACTGGGTGCATCCATTGTGTGATATTTTCCTCTATATGTGTCACTGGGTGCATCCATTGTGTGATAATTTCCTCTATATGTGTCACTGGGTGCATCCATTGTGTGATAATTTCCTCTATATGCGTCACTGGGGGCATCCATTGTGTGTTATTTTCCTCTATATGTGTCACTGGGCGCATCCATTGTGTGTTATTTTCCTCTATATGTCTCACTGGGCGCATCCATTGTGTGTTATTTTCCTTTATATGTGTCACTGGGCGCATCCATTGTGTGATAATTTCCTCTATATGTGTCACTGGGTGTATCCATTGTGTGATGTTTTCCTCTATATGTGTCACTGGGCGCATCCGTTGTGTGATATTTTGTGTTGGATCTTTCCATCACTTGCTCCTCACTGTGTGGCTTTGGCCATAGAATGGAGTGAATGGGTCATTCACCGACTCACATCATTGTAGTGTGTTGGATGTACCCAGAGGACATCACGAGGGGGTAGATTAGAAGTCTTTAAAGCTCCCTGTCTTATCTGATTCAGCTGCCATCTCTTGTCTCAGTCAGCCTAGTGGTCAATAGACCCCTGCAGCCTTATCTAAACATTACCTCTTCAACCTCATTAACTGTTAAACAATGTAAATTAAATAAAGAAGAGCCACAAAGCAAAGCTGTTGGTAAATGTTGCATCATGGGAAAAAAAACAGAAAATGGAATCTGAAGATAAAAAAAACTAATTTTAGTTTTCCTTTTTACATGCAATTACTTCAAACAAAGTAAAAAAAAAGCAGCTTGTGTTTTATAATGTGGTTTTATAAATGTGTTTGTTTGTAATGCACAAGTAATCTAGTTTCAGTTTATGTAAGTGGTTGTGTCCCTTAAGGAGACAATCCACTCCCCTTAGATTTTTTTGGGTGGTCAAAATTAGAGGAGCATGTTCCCGCTTCCTGACCCCCTAACCCTTCCTTCGGGTCAGCTCTTGAAGCTATGTAAAGGTTTGTAGTTTCTTCCATCTGCACAACTGTCACTCAGCAGACGGGATTTTCAATATCCTGCCTACCGATGACCAACTCCGGGACTGATGATGTCAACAGACTTCATACTTGATGACATTTGGTCCTCCATGAGCCACCAAATTTGTCTGCAGGTCTGGAGTGCCTGGATTCCCTTTTATCACACAGGAATCACCAATTGGCCAAATGGATTCTTATTGAGCCCCATATGTGAGATGGAAAAACATATATGGAAGTTGTGAGTGGGTTCACAGTGCCTTTCACCCTTACTATTGTCCATCTATTTTGGAGACACAAGTGACAGAGAGAGAGTAGAAGAGGGAGAGGTAGAATAATGGAGGGAGAGAGAGTGAGTAGAGAAAGGAGAGAGAGTGAGAAGAGGAAGGAGTGACAGGGAGTAGAAGAGGGAGAGACAGGGAGTAGGAGATGGAGAGCGTTAGGGAGTAAGGATGAGCTGTTCGGTTCGATCTGTTCGGAGTTCACATCGAACATCGGCTGTTCGACAGTACGCGAACTTCGAACTTTTTGGGACGTTCGCCAAAAGTTCGAAAAAAATAATAATTTGAAAAATGTATAAAAAATGCTTATAAAATACTAAAAAATCTAGAAATAAAGAGACTCTTTACTGCAGAATATTATAAGCAACGGTTTATTAGATATTGAATAAAAATGGGAATATTTTTAACATTGAAGCCTATGGGATAAAACATTCTTGTTACTAAAACATCAGGCAGACACGGCCCTCTAATCAGTCACTGTAGAGGGCAGCCTGCAGGGGCTTCCCAAGGATCCCCTTGAGGAGCATGCGGCCGCCGGATGACAGAGCTGCGACTGTGCGGGCTAGCCACTCGGTGCATGTGGCAGAGACAGGCAGCGCAGGGAGGGAGCCACTGCACCTGCGGCCATGGCAGACCCCCCCCCACAACCAGGATCCAGGGAGCCCCCACTGACCACCAGGCTAAGGTAAGGCGACACATTTCTAAAAAAAAATTAAATCCGAGGACATTTTTAAATGTCCCCGGGAACATAAAATAAAACTTTTTTTTTCTTTCTCTACCTGGCTGAATGTATTTAGTTATATATATTAGATACATTCAGCCAGGTAGAGGGTAGTGGCATGTGGGCTGCGCGGTGTGTGTGTATATTTTAAGCAAATTTATAGGGGAAGGTAAGGGCAGGTATGAGATATATATACAGTCAGGTCCAGAAATATTGGAACATCGACACAATTCTAACATCTTTGGCTCTATACACCACCACAATGGAGTTGGAATGAAACAAACACAATGTGCTGTAACTGCAGACTGTCAGCTTTAATTTGAGGGTATGTACATCCAACTCAGGTGAACGGTGTAGGACTTACAGCAGTTTGCAGATGTGCCTCCCACTTGTTAAGGGACCAAAAGTAATGGGACAATTGGCTTCTCAGCTGTTCCATTGCCAGGTGTGTGATATTCCCTCATTACCCTAATTACAATGTGCAGATAAAAGACCCAGAGTTAATTTCACATGTGCTATTTGCATTTGGAATCTGTTGCTGTCAACTCTCAAGATGAGATCCAAAGAGCTGTCACTATCAGTGAAGCAAGCCATCATTAGGCTGAAGAAACAAAACAAACCCATCAGAGAGATAGCAAGAACATTAGGCATGGCCAAAACAACGGTTTGGAACATTCTCAGAAAGAAGGAACCCATCGGTGAGCTCAGCAACACCAAAAGACCCGGGAGACCACGGAAAACATCTGTGGTGGATGACCGAAGAACTCTTTCCCTGGTGAAGAAAACACCCTTCACAACAGTTGGCCAGATCAAGAACACTCTCCAGGAGGTAGGTGTATGTGTGTCAAAGTCAACAATCAAGAGAAGACTTCACCAGAGTGAATACAGAGGGTTCAACACAAGATGTAAACCATTGGTGAGCCTCAAAAACAGGAAGGCCAGATTAGAGTTTGCCAAACAACACCTAACAAAGCCTTCACAGTTCTAGAACAAGATCCTATGGACAGATGAGACCAAGATCAACTTGTACCAGAGTGATGGGAAGAGAAGAGTATGGAGAAGGAAAGGAACTGCTCATGATCTTAAGCATACCACCTCATCAGTGAAGCATGGTGGTGGTAGTGTCATGGCATGGGCATGTATGGCTGCCAATGGAACTGGTTCTCTTGTATTTATTGATGATGTGACTGCTGACAAAAGCAGCAGGATGAATTCTGTCGTGTTTCGGGCAATATTATCTGCTCACATTCAGCCAAATGCTGCAGAACTCATTGGACGGCGCTTCACAGTGCAGATGGACAATGACCCGAAGCATACTGCAAAAGCAACCAAAGAGTTTTTGAAGGACAGAAGTGGAATGTTCTGCAATGGCCAAGTCAATCACCTGACCTGAATCCCATTGAGCATGCATTTCACTTGCTGAAGACAAAACTGAAGGGAAAATGCCCCAAGAACAAGCAGGAACTGAAGACAGTTGCATTAGAAGCCTGGCAGAGCATCACCAGGGATGAAACCCATTGTCTGGTGATGTCTATGCGTTCCAGACTTCAGGCTGTGAATGACTGCAAAGCATTTGCAACCAAGTATTAAGAAGGGAAAGTTTGATTTATGATTATTATTCTATCCCATTACCTTTTGGTCCCTTAACAAGTGGGAGGCACATCTGCAAACTGCTGTAAGTCCTACACCGTTCACCTGAGTTGGATGTACATACCCTCAAATTAAAGCTGACAGTCTGCAGTTAAAGCACATTGTGTTTGTTTCATTCCAACTCCATTGTGGTGGTGTATAGAGCCAAAGATGTTACAATTGTGTCCATGTCCCAATATTTCTGGACCTGACTGTATATATATATATATATAGTGTGATTAATATTGCAGAAGCCACCCGCACATCATAGCAATTCAAAGAATTGCATCCCAGAGCTCCTGTGCCACATTCCCCATATGCAGCAAGGATTTCTGGGTAAGATATGCAAATGACCTCTGTCTCACTTTTACACATCCTGGATCTGTTATTACACAGAACCCTAAAATCAATGCTATGCCACACTGTGGTTTTGTAGCAAAGATAAGGTTATGCAACTGGTCAAAGCCACTCCTAGGACAGCGCTGTTTCAGGTTTGTTGAACCCTCATCAGCTAGGAGACAGGCATGACCAGTTGCAGTGGATATATATATAAGATATATATCTATATTCTTATAAATATATATACCCAGACTTGTATTACACACACATTTTGACAACTAATTGCCCCCCCCATTTGGCTTATCCCTCCAGAAGAAATGTTGAACCCGATAGAGCAGAGAATAATATATATATTCTCTACTCAGTTGGGTTCAACATTTCTTCTGGAGGGATCAGTCAAATGGTGGGGGGATTTAGTTGAGATTGTCCACATGCCACCCCCCATGTGCGTATGTGTATATATGGTCTGAGGTCTGTGGGTGGGTGTATATATCTATCTGCGTGTTGATATATACGTATATATAGGTCTGCATGTTGATATATACTTATATGTCTGTGTGTGGTATCAATGCATCCCTACTCTATACACAGCGCTCCGTGTCCCTAGAATATATATGATCAGGGGTTACCTTTTTTTAATATTTTTATACTATTCCTATTAAATTAACAGTAATTTTTGATGTATTTTATTCAGTAGAAACTTTTTTTGCCTATATAACATGTGCTTTGTGAAAATAAAACGGTTTTGTGTGTACATTTTAATTTAGCTAGTGGATTCCTGTCCAGTGTGGTGAGAAGCAAACGTAATGCAGTGTAGACACGCTGCGAGGTGGAGTGGAGTGAAGTCAAGCCTGCAAAATGTTTGCATCTCTTCGCTTCGCTACGCTGTACCAGATTCATATCCTCAGAGAGGTTACTGTGTGACGGCACTGTTGCCGACTCTAAAGGCCCAATTTTAAAGCACCTATTGTTACTTTCATCTAAAGCCTGCATAAATTTCACAATAATTTAGCCAAAAAATCACTAAACTTGTTCTGCGTGTCCTAAAATGTCTCCTCTTTTCATACAGACTGCCGCCCCAAGCAGTTGTTTATGGATAGATTAAAGGAAAACCATTTACCGTCATTTGAAATGTAATTTTTTGTTTTTTACATATTTCTATACATCCGAAAAATCGGCCACTTCACGGGTAGGTTATGGGGACCTCCTAGGCACGATATTTGAAGGAAGTTTTTGTTTTTATTCTTAACCCTTATTTCATGGAAAACTCATTGTTCCTTTAAAAACTTATTTTTTTTAACTTTTTGTCCTTGTTTCCTGTCCCACAGGGCACTACCCGGACCCCCATACACCTTTTATGGCAAATATCTAGCGTATATGCCCTCTCGGAGGGCACTCTCAAATTCGAACTTTCAAGTCCCATTGACCTGCATTGAGTTCGGTTCGTGTTCGCGTTCGAACTCGAACTTTTGAAATTGTTCGAGTTCGAATGCGAACCGAACACGGGGGTGTTCGGCTCATCCCTATTAGGGAGTAGAAGAGAATGAGGGTGATGAAGTAAAAGAAAAAGTGGGAGTAGAAAAAAGAGAAGGGGTAGAAGAGGTAGAGATAGGGAGTAGGGGAGGAGAGAGGGTGTAGAAGAGAGAGAGAGAGTGAGGAAGCAGAAGAGGTAAAGAGAGAGGGAATCGTAGAGGGAGAGAGGCAGTAGAAGAGGGAGAGAGTACTGGAGTATTTGCGAAGGAGGGGGAGAAGAGGGTGAGACAGGAAATAGAGGAAGGAGAGAGAGTGTGGGAGTAGAGGAGGGTGAGAGAGCGGGAGTAGACTCTTAGTTTTAGAGCTAGTTTTTTGCCAGCATGGGGGTTTTATTAATTGGACCCTGACAGTAGGTTCCTCTCCACGTGTCACAAACTGCCATACAGAAGCAGATGTTCACGTAGCAGCCTCTATCACAAACATGACAAGAGATTTTAAATTATTACAATGTTGCAGGGAGGTATAAATCATCATCTCCTCCTTCTGTGCGACACCTATTACGTGTCATGGGTAGGAATTTACTGTATCTCCTAGTGAGGAGCATCATGGGGAATGTATTTCACGGATATCTGGAATGCCAAAATGTCAGAGCTGGGAGAAAATAATGAGAGTCGAGTGGATAGCAGTTGGGGGACAAAATGGCCTGGGGAGTTTTTGTGTTCATGGGGTCCAATGTCGGCATTCTGGGTTTAATTCTTGACAGCTCAACCACTTGGATGCAGCACATTCCTAACAATTCCGTTTCCATTTCCTGTAAAAGAGGATACAGTGGACGTGTGTGCAGACCTATGACAAATGTCTATGACTATGGCTTCCATGAGTTGGCTTTGATAGGAGTTGCAGTGTAACAGTTGCTCGGAGTTGTGAGGAGCCTCACACATTGCAACCAACGCGAGCTACCTTCTCATAATCCGACGAGGGCCAGGAGCAGCCTCGAACTCCTCCTCTCTAATTGCCAGATGATATTATAGCACAATTGGACCACTGCCACATGTCGCGCAGGGATAAGAATTATTTGTATTTGCGGAATACTCAAAATGTGAAGGTAAACAAGTAAAATAATGAAGATCTGGTTACCAAACACCTTTTTCAATATATCTCCAGACCTGCAGCTCTTCCTTCTGTCTGCTTTTAATTTGCTTTCACAGTGCTCTGAACAAATTGAATTTGTTAATTAAAGCGGTAAAATGAAATGCTGAACATTATTGACTAGATGCTAATTACATTAGCAGAGGGATCGGCGGAAAAAGGAGCTCTTGTTTTCTATGGCCAGGACAAATCATATTAAAAGAGACAAGCGAGTAGCCTAAGCTGGAACTCAGCAGGGAAAGAAATCCTGTTTACATGTTCTGGTTTCAAATTTGTCATTCAGCGTGGAATACTGACAAAGGCAACAGAGAACAGATTATACGGTTGCCACAACACCTGGAACGGGTCCTAAACTCAACGAAGATAGCAACCGAAGGGATGTAAAAAAAAACGAGGTGCTGTATGCGGTCGAGCTTTGTGTTCTAAAGACACACCAACCTGCAAATAATTAAAATGTATCAATAAAAAATATCGTAAAATAGATTTATTGGTGGAAATAGCAGTTTTGGCATCCCACCAAACTGTGGTTGGTTTTAGTTTACAAATTAATAATATGGAACTTGGCGCAAGTGGTTTCAAAGTGAGGTCCACTAGGATTCGGCTTCTCTGGAAAGTGAATCATTGTCATCACAAGATACTTTTTAACTCTAATAGAATCTGCAGGACTCCACAATTGTTGAATTTTTCAATATGTAAAATTTTAACGTTAATTAATCTCAGGTCAAATTACCAATCCATAAATGATGCTTGGTTCGAGTATACAGATGGATCTGATGTTATCATCTCCTTATACCCGCACCCCCAACTGTACCTTGTACCTTAACGTGAGATACACCAGGATTCAGCTGTCTGTCTATCTGACTAGCTATCGATCTCTGTATATCTATTTCTTTAAATATCTGTCTAGCTATCCTTTTCTATCCATCTATCTATCTACTATTAATACCGAAATCTATGTATCTCCATATATTGCTATTTTTTCTATATCCATGTATGATGTACGTATCTGTGTTTGTGTTTGTGTGTGTGTGTGTACATGTGTGTCTGTCTATCAAAGTCAGATAATTAAAGATCCACTTCCTGGCTGTTCATTTTTGGGGACTGAGTAGACATGTTGTTCTTTTTACATAAATCACTCAAATTGGTGACAGATGTACTTTACTATCCAAAGCATACCGCTTGCAAATATGTATAAGTCATCAGATACAAGAGGCGCAGCCCTAGAAGAATCAATGCACACAAACAATGAATCATTGTCTAATGGGTCTAATGGATATTAATGGAGTAAATGGGGGAAACTCACACTAGACACTGGGAAGCAGTTAGTTTTACTAATGACCTATTTGTAAAACCGCAAACGCAGCGGATACACTTTACAAAGTAGCTGACAGTGAAAACAACTAACTACAGGTATAAAATACCTTAAACATTCCCCTGGGGAGCAATTAGCACATGCATAACAAGAAAAATCTCTGTCTACACTGAGGATCACGATGGACAAAATATTACAGAGTCCTAAATGGGTTACTTGTAGTTTAAAATGTGTCAGTCTGCATTTTTACAGGATTTGTACCAGTTTGCACGCTTCAAAAAGAAGGAGATTAGACACTCATATGTGTTGTTTGTTCTGTAAAAACATAGATTCAGCAGTTTGAGACGCCTTCCACAACATAAAAGGAGACTGAGTACTGGTGTCTGCGGTGGGATTCCGAGCAGCAATCGTAAAAGATTTTACCGTTTGCTGAACTATAAATCATACATGACTGCCTGCCACTGGAGCGGAGGGCACAGGACACGCAGAGATTATTTATTTAGGAAGAATTCTTTTTTTCCAGTCAAAAATAAGCTATTATGTGTTTTCTCGGAAATCTTTTAAGTAAAATTATTTTATATATCGGTTTCTCTTTTATTAACCCTTTTCTTGTCCTGTCTTTCTCTTCCAGCTCCTTTTTCACTTTTCCCCTTCCCTAACCAGTACTTTAATCTATTATTATTCAAAGTAGTTGTGAGGAGAGACACTTTGAACTGGGAGAACCTAGCATTACTGTTGGGAGATGTGGGACTGTGAGTTCTGGGGAGTCTGAAATCTTCTCCTATGTCCAAGTCACCCTGTGACTATAAGGGTACAGGGTGTTTGTGTTATGTGCAAACATTGTTATTGTTAATATCGTTATTGTCTGTGTTTATATTTTACTGTTATTATGGATAATATGATTACTATGTGTGTCACTGTAGCTTTTTCCACCCCGCCCCCATATAGAATATGTTTTAGATCTGTGAAAGCTTTGAATGGTCATTGTCTGTCTTGTTTGGCAAACATTGCCCCTTTATAAGAGCATTGTGTGTGTATATTCACCTTCTGATTGCAGGGTTATTGTGTAGAAACATATTGTTCTGTCACTTTGGAATGTTGCGCCTTGCGTATTGGTGTTGTCATGTCCTCAGCCCCCGCTGCGCTGCCAGGTTGGTCTGGGCAAGGTCCTGTGCCAGGAGCTGGCCAGCTGCCAGCACTGGGGAATGGCCGAGCGGCGTCTGAGGGGGCGGGGCCTGGCATGAACACGAGGAGCCGCCGGGTTTAAAACAGGGTGCGAGGAGTTGCCTCGTCGCCCTGTCATGGAGTCTTATTCCCGCATCGCTGATTATTGATTTAGATTGCCTTCCTGTTGCTAATCCGGTTTTTGTATTCGATCCCTGCTCCTGTTATTTGACCCGGCCTGATTTCTGACTATTCTCTGCTGATTGATTCTGATTGTCTGTGTGGTGTTTTGGTGGTTTAACCTCATGCTTGCCGTTGGGGTGTTTACACGCTACTGTGGAAATGTTCTTTCTCATCGGTGGGTCTTGTCCGTGGCCTCGCTAAGTGCCTATACCCAACCAAGGATTCACGTTCGCCAGCCACAACGATTATTTCAATCCACGATCGTTAAGTCATGTTTATTTAATGCTGATTGTCAGTGCGCGCTTACCTCAACAATACTCGTTCTTGTTTGTACAACAGACCTCGAAGTGTATGTGTTGGCTCCTACCATCTTAAGGTACCGCTGACCTGTCTCCGAATATCAGCAAATGTTAAAGATACCTATTTCCTGACTGCCCTGCAGTCCGCTCAATTCACCAACTGTCTAAGTGATCTGTGTTTCTCTGTATGTACTCTAGGTATTCTATTGGTCTCGAAACCATTAGTACTTAGTAGCGACTTTGTGTATGGTTCTACCTTGTTGTTACCTTGTGTATGATTCTGGGAGATTTAATCAGTGTTTAAACGTCAAGAAGATTTCTCAGCCCTTAAGGATCTCAACTCCACTACTCCTTGGTGGGCGATACCCCGCCCGTTACAGGTGTCCAGAATTATTTCAATTATCTGTCCCTAATCCAATTATGTCCCAGACACCAAGGCACCAGGGAGGGATTTCTGTTGTATCATCAGGGTATAAATATGTGTACTGTGGACCAGTATGCTTGATCCAGTATGATCGTGTCGTCCGTGATGAAGGGTTGGGGTGGAAACAGGAAGAGAAGACTGCAAGGTGAGAGTGAAGGACTGGCTGGGGCAGTGAGGTGTATTAGTGAGTAAGGTGGTATGCTTGCCTGAATCGGAATGCCTTAAGGGAGCATTTGAAGGAAGGGAAACTAGGGGAAAGTCTGCCAGTTAGAGGGAGAACATTCCAGCGGATTGGGGCTGCTCGTGAGAAATTCTGCAGGCTATCATGGGAAGAGGTGATGCGTGAAGCTAAGCGCAGGTCACTGTTTGATCTTAGGGAGCAGGCTGGGGTGTATTTGTTGATTAGTGAGGACAGGTAGTGGGGAGCTGAGTAAGTGAGAGCTTTGTAGGTCAGGGTAAGGATTTTGAAATTACTTCTGCAGTGGATGGGGAGCCAATGAAGGGACTCGCAGAGAGGAGCGGCAGAGCCAGAGTGGCGGGTGAGGTGGATGGGGAGCCAGTGAAGGGACTCGCTGAGAGGAGCGGCAGAGCCAGAGCGGCGGGTGAGGTGGATGAGCCTGGCAGAGGGATTTAGATTGGATTGTAAGGGGGCGAGGTGGGAGAGAGGGAGGCCAACTAGAAGATTGTTACAATATTCAAGTCGGGAGATTACAAGGGCATGGATGAGTTGCTTTTGTTGTGTCAGCAGTAAGAAATGGTTGAATTCTGGAAATATTATGTAATTGGTTGCGGCAGGGGGAGGAAAGAGACAGGATGTGGCGGATGAAGGAAAGAGCAGAGTCAAATCTAACTTCAATACAGCGAACCTGGCTTGATGGGGAGATAGTGATACCTTCTACCATGATAGAGACATCAGAAGGTGGGGAGGCATTAGCAGTGAGGAGTTAGTAAGAGCTCAGACTTCGACATGTTAATCTTTAGGTGGTGAGAGGCCATCTAGGAGGAAATGCCAGATAAACAGTGGCTGACTTTGGAAAGGAAAGGAGGAGAGAGATCAGTGGTGGAGAGGTAGATCTGAGTATCATCAGCATAGAGGTGTTAATTAAAGCAAAAGCTGTTAATGATTTTGCCCAGGGAGGAGGTGTAGATAGAGAAGAGCAGTGGACCTAGGACAGAACCTTGAGGTACACCAACTGATAGAGACATTGAAGAGGAGGAGTTACCAGCAAATGACACAGAGAAGAACCTGTTAGACAGATAAGAGTCAATTCAAGAGAGCACAGTGTCACAGAGACCGAGAGAGCTGAGAATCTGTAGAAGAAGGAAGGTTGACAGTGTTAAAAGCAGCCGAGAGGTCAAGCAGGATGAGAATAGAATAGAGGCTATGGTTTTTAGTAGTTAGGAGGTCATTGGAGACTTTGGTGAGGGCAGTTTTGGTTGAGTGTAGGGGATGAAAGCCTGGTTGCAGGAGGTCAAGTAGGAAAGTAGAGCTCCACTGCAATAAAACTCACAGTAATGTGCGGTGTATATGAGTGTATCACAGAGTTCCACAACAATAAAATTCACAGTAACGTGTAGTGTGTATGAACGTATCACAGAGCTTATATAAATACTGATGCCAGTCCCAGATCTTTCAGAGAAAACCCTTTGTTTTCATAATACTTGGAATTCATTTAAAACTCTTCAGAATTGGCAATCATTTTAATTCATTGTAATAAATGTAATTTTAATTACCCTCATTAACATCCTCATCCTTTTTTCTTCTGTCTATACATTCTATGTCTGCCTGCCGCTGATACTCCTTTGCTTATTTCACCAATCACAAAATGTTTGTGATGTCCTTTATAAAGTGAATTCTACAGCCACATCTTTAGGAGAAATGTTCCTTTCAGATACGTCAGATGAAGACTAAACATTTTCTGGTCAATTTGCCCTTTTATTTGGTAATGTCAAAGCACTACTCAGCAATCTAGAATGTGCTAGACTCTGGAAAGAAAAGGCATGAATTGCTTATTTTTCTTTATCATCCTGATCTTTTGTGTCAAAGCGGTGCATCACTGCAGCGAGCCAAGTAAATATAGAAAAACAATGAGTATCCGAGGCTCGTCTGACCTTTCGGTACTTTCAAATATCTTGCTCTTCTTTGCCTCTTTTTTTTTTGCCAGTTTTTGACTTTGTGCAATTTTTCTTCCGTAGTTCTCGCCTTTTACTTCATTAGCCAGCCTTTGTTATGTGTTTTAATTAAATTGCCATTGAATCCCGTACGCGGCCGTAAGATCATCTTCCGGAAAGCAGTGACGATGATGGATGCTATCATTAAAAGAACAGAGTATCTTTTATGCACCGCTGTGTATTATTGGATTGGGAAATCTATTTACTCAGTGAATGGATTTGTCTTTTCTTCTTTTGTCTTTTTTTTCTGGGTTAACCAATGTTGGGCACCTAAATACCTACCTGGTATTAAATTTTGCCTCTAAGTTGAGTAGTCCACCATTGTAATGGTTTAAATCAGTTGTCTTATGCCGACTGAGCCAATATGGTTAACGAGTGACCCAATAAGTGCAAGGGCTGCTTTTGTTAATCATAATAACGCATCATATCCTGTTCCAACTGAGCCGCAAACTTCCCATGTGGCTCAACTGTTGCTCCTGCTACTCTAAATTAATGTTTCCTATTATGTGCATAAGAAGCAATATTGTGCAACCAGCCATAGAATAACAAGCAAGTCCATGGTGCGTACATCGAAAAAAAAACTGGTATAGGGTCCAGGTTCTGCTTTGTTTGGATTTTTTATGGCAAATCCCATTTGACTCTTTAATGCTTTTTGTGCGGCTGACGTGTCCCAAACTTCAATGTATTTCCCACTGTTTTGAAGCACAATGTGGAACTCGTCTTCCCTATCACTTATCATTCTGTCGATTCTGTCGCTCCATCAGCAGTTTTGCTCTTTTCTCCTCCAGGGTCATCCAAGGGAAACACAAACATCCACTAAATGTCATGACATCAGTACAAATGTCTTAACTCCAACAGAACTGGAGAGACTCTAGAAGTGGAAGGGAGACATTTGAACCCATGTATCTACACATTTGTAAGTTCTGCGAGATTAAGTGAGATATCACTGGAAAGGTCAGAGTCTACCATTTGCAATGATACCAAGCATGACCATGTAAAATGTAATAATAAGAAATGAGGGAAAAAACACAAACAAAATTATACATATATTTTTAACACATTGGCACTTTCCACTTATTAACTTATAAAGTGAACAAAGCCATAGCAGTAGCTTACCTTCTCAAGCAGGGACAAGATGATACAGTGCGTAATTATGCACTGCGTCATCTAAAACGTAAGCACCACACCACAGAATCTTATTCTGTATAGAAGCGGTGGGTCACTTAGACTCCTGCTTCCCTGTTATTTTAATGCCTACCGTAGGTACCCCAAAATCCAATTTTCGAAAAGATAACTGCCTGATTTTTCCAAAAGATTTTATATTTTGGGGTATAATCAACCTTTCGAGCAGAGAGGGTGCTGGGAAATATGTGCATTCACTCTCGAATGCAGGTGATGTTTTCCATACATCCTCTACCCCATGTACTTACCCTCTAAATCCAATGGTGAGCTTCGTCTTCTACCCTGGCAACGCTGTCTGAAGACTGTCAGCCTCCCTGGCGAACACCAGATGTCTGATGACATCATCGTGTTAGTATATAGAGACATCACCAAACTCCTAGAGCTGAGAAAGGTATAAAAGTGGTGGGTTCCTAGTATCTCCACTTCCATAAATCCTAGAACCCCAGAGCAGATGTCATCGGAAAGACAACTAGGGGTTGTTATTTTGGTGCTCTCTGAATAACCCCCAACTGCGTCTCTTTTTCAATGACATCATTCTTGGAATACAAGTAAAGGATGACATAATGACACTCTCCACTTTTAATTTAGAATGCGTTTATTGACATCATGTCAAGGTCACTTATCCCTCCATTTCCTGGGTCTATCAGAGTGTTCTACCCTGGTGACGCAGCTTGTAATAATCGTGCTCTCATTGTGGCATTATGTTAGGTGTGATGATGTCACCAAGAAAATAATATCTGTCAGGACCCCTGGCTGTAGCTATCCTGAAACTCCCCCTGGTGGTTCACTTCCATCTTGTTCCTGCCCTGCAACCAGCAACCAGCATCCAGCATTGTATGAGTTAATGCACCAAACACACGTGACTCACAAAATAAAGGGATCTGCCCCTCACTGACCCATTGCTGGTTCATACAGCTCAGGCTCACCAAGAGTGAACACCCTTGCTATTGCTGCTATCCTGATTCCTGATCCTGATTCCCCATTTCTGGTTCCTGCAACTGCAATCATTATCCACGTTCTCTTCAGCTATCTACCTGCTTAGTCTGCGTGTCCATCCACCCTCCACTACCTCGATCCTCTGCTTATCTGTGCAGACCACTGCACGCGGGGCTCATACTCCCCTCTCCCCCGGTGCCACCATAGTACCATCCCGAGTCCCTGACAATATCATGGAACAACTTGGTGTATTACTGCAGTGGGGCGAAGTGTGTCCCCTTATCTCCATTGCTACAAGACCCATGCACCCACAAGACATATTGTCTGGGAGTATATTGTCTGGTCGTTCCGGTAAGGCCATTTTTGGGGTTTGTTTGGTGTGGAAGCCGTAATAAACCTTTACAAATATATACATTTATTTTAATCTCCGCACCAATTTATAGAGGCATTATTAATTCTACCTGAGCTGGATGAGTTGCACATGTGGAGTAAATGTTAAATTTCAATCCCACATCAATTGCAAGATGTAATAAACCTGCGGCAGAGGTACAATTTACAGACTGAGTATTAGGGTCCTACGTAAAAATGATATATATTAATAATATTGGTGTTCTTCCCATCATTCTATTACAATGTATTAGAGAGAAGGATAGTTACATTGTGCTACATTGTAAAATAGGTCTCAAAAGACAAACTTGTAGTTCGGAAAAATACAAGAAAGTGGTTAAAGGAAAATTGAATTTTGCAGCTGAGTGATTGTATCCAAATTGGCTTTTCCTAATTGTCCCACTTGGCAATATCCCACATTTTTATACTCGTTTCCAACCCCTCTCATTTTCGCACAGCACAGAAGACCTAAGAAAGAGATGCCGGTCTGTTCTGTTTCGAGTTCTCCGCGAGCGGAATATTCTTTCCAGCTGATAATTGGCCCTGCTTAAGCATGACTGATGTTGACCTTCTCCAAAAAAGATCACAATTAAATTAGCAGAAAAGCCAAATTACCTCTTATCTGTAACCCAGGTCTCCCAGCTCCATACTGTGGTCATTGACTGCCAGTGACACAGGAGGAGCCTTGCTGTGTTTGTTTGCACAAAATAAAAAGGTTTCCAAAGTTCAGAAGAAACAAATGTTTGAGTTTTGTGAAATTTCAAATCCTGAGTGCAGGAACGGCTAATTTCTAGCATTATGTTTACGGATAGGCAGCTTTTATTACTATGATCGTTTTTAAAGCTATATACAGTCTATATACAGTATGACATTCACAAGTGACAGTCTTAAGTGGACGCTTAGAGTTGATTCCTGGAGCTTTATCCAAGATCCCCCTACGCCATCACGATCCCTAATTCCTGTGTCTCCTCTCTCCACAGGTAGGCATTATCACCCATCATCCACAGACACCCACAGCTCAACTGAACCCCTGCATACTTTTGCTGGTAGGCATTATCACCCATCATCCACAGACACCCACAGCTCAACTGAACCCCTGCATACTTTTGCTGGTAGGCATTATCACCCATCATCCACAGACACCCACAGCTCAACTGAACCCCTGCATACTTTTGCTGGTAGGCATTATCACCCAGTATTCGCAGGCACCCACATTATAACGTTTCCTTGTTTTTTTTTTCTGTTTTTTTTATTTATTTTTGTTTTCTCTACCATTTGCTTTGCTAATTAGCATGTGAATCTCCTGCCCTATTGACACAGCCCATCCAGCTTCAGGTGTTGACTTTTTAACTGCCTGATTGCAATCAGCCTGCCCTATATAACAACTATACCAGGCTCCATTTGAGCCAGGCTCTTGTGACATTCACAAGTGACAGTCTTAAGTGGACGCTTAGAGTTGATTCCTGGAGTTAAGGAACTGCAAGGCCCAATTTTACTCTGGGTAAACGCAAGTCTATATCATGCTTTCTCTCACGCTTCTCCTCTTTACTTCTACCTTTCTCCTTAAATGGAACTCCTGCCCCTCTACCACCGACCCCTACACTATCTGCATCTCTCCCTCCCTCCTCTCGTCCCACATGATGGCCTCGCATGAGCTCCTTTGTTTCCTCAGAACATGGTCTCCCTCTAACTCTCGTGCTGCCTCCCACTCCCACAAATCCCATTCCCACCTTCTCTTTCTCACCCTCCTGCTGTTACTCTATTCAGGTGACATATCCCCTAACCCTGGCCCCACAACACATCCAATACTTCCCTCTCATCCTATCTCCATCGCATATAAATCACCTCCCTGCAAGCCCAGCAACCTCATTCCCATAATCCCTCAGCACCTGTCCTCTTTCTCCTGCGCCCTCTGGAACGCTCGCTCTGTGTGCAACAAACTCACAGCCGTCCATGACCTCTTCCTTTCAAACTCCTTCAACCTCCTAGCTTTAACTGAAACCTGGCTAACTCCCTCTGACACGGCCTCCGTTGCTGCTCTCTCACATGGCGGTCTACACTTGAGCCATACCCCCAGACCGGGTGAGAGAAATGGTGGCGGGGTCGGGCTCCTGCTCTCTCCCACCTGCACCTACCAGCATCTCCCTCCACCCCCATCCCTCTCCTTCTCCTCCTTCGAGACACACTGCATCCGCCTGTTCTCTCCTCTGGCTCTCAGGGTGGCAGTCATCTACCGCCCACCGGGACCAACCTCCCAGTTCTTTGACCACTTTGCTACCTGGCTTTCTCACTTCCTGTCTTCTAATCTTCCATGCCTAATTCTCGGGGACTTCAACATTCCCATTGACGATCCTTCCGCTCCTGCTGCCTCCAAACTTCTTTCACTCACGTCCTCCCTTGGACTCACACAATCCTCCCTCCTCCCTACCCACCGCGATGGTCACGTTATTGACCTGGTCTTTTCCAACCTCTGCTCCATTTCTGAGTTCAAATGTCGCCCTTCCCCATCTCTGACCACCACCTTCTCTCTTTCAACCTATCTGGACTTCCTAAACACCCTGCTCCCCCACCCCGCACACACACTCGCAGAAATCTACATGCTGTGGACCCCCATCAATTCTCCAACCTACTTCACCACCTCCCTCATACCTCATCCTTCACCTGCCCTGATGCTGCCACTAATCACTACAACACTACGCTTATCTCTGCTCTAGACACTCTTGCTCCTCTTCGACTCTGCAAGGCCCCACGCCGCCAGCTTCAGCCCTGGCACACCCTCCAAACTCGCTACCTGCAAAGATTCTCCCGCACTGCAGAGCGTGCCTGGAGGAAATCCCACTCTGAAGCTGATTTTGTTCACTTCAAGTTTATTCTCCGGTCATACACCTCTGCCCTCCACTTGGCCAAACAATCCTTCTTCTCATCTCTTATATCTACGCTGTCCTCCAACCCTAAACGGCTCTGGTCCACCTTCAACACCCTCCTCCACCCACCTGCACCTCCCCCCTCAGCTGCCTTCAGCGCTCAAGACCTGGCAGACTACTTCCTCAGTAAAACTCTAACTATCAGAAGCAACATCCCAACACAAGATAGTTATCTGCCACCTCCACTCCCACAGGTCCCCTCTGCCACCCTCTGCCGCTTCCTCCCAACCACTGAGGAGGAAGTCAATTCCTTATTGTCCTCCTCACATCTCACCACGTGCCCGCTCGACCCCATTCCCTCACATCTAATTCCTCCCCTCTCCTCCTCCCTCACCCCTGCTCTCACACACATCTTCAACCTATCTCTCTCCACTGGCTCCTTTCCATCCGCCTTCAAACACGCGCTAGTTACCCCTTTACTAAAGAAACCATCCCTAGACACCAACTCTCCATCCAACTACCGCCCTGTATCCCTGCTTCCCTTCACATCAAAGCTCTTAGAAAAACTAGTCTTCAACCGCCTCTCCCTCTTCCTGTCCTCCAATTCCCTACTTGACCCCCTGCAATCTGGCTTCCGTCCGCTACACTCAACTGAAACTGCCCTCACCAAAGTCACCAACGACCTCCTAACTGCTAAAAAACACGGCCACTATTCTATTCTCATCCTGCTTGACCTATCGGCTGCTTTTGACACTGTTGACCACCCCCTCCTTCTACAGACCCTCAACTCTCTGGGTCTCGGTGACACTGCACTTGCTTGGGTTGACTCCTATTTATCCAACAGGTCCTTCTGTGTGTCCTTTGCTGGTAACTCCTCCTCTTCATTGCCTCTATCTGTTGGTGTACCTCAAGGCTCTGTCCTTGGTCCTCTGCTCTTTTCCATCTACACCTCCTCCCTGGGCAAAATCATCAACAGCTTTGGCTTTAATTACCACCTCTACGCTGATGACACTCAGATCTACCTCTCTACCCCTGATCTCTCTCCCCCTGTCCTTTCAAAAGTCAGTGACTGTTTATCTGGCATCTCCTCCTGGATGGCCTCCCACCACCTAAAGATCAACATGTCAAAGACTGAGCTCCTACTTATTCCTCCCTCTAATGCCTCCCCACCTCCTGACTTCTCTATCACGGTGGAGGGTATCACCATCTCCCCATCAAACCAAGTTCGCTGTCTTGGAGTTACACTGGACTCTGCTCTTTCCTTCATCCCCCACATCAAGTCTCTTTCCTCCTCCTGCCGATACCAACTGCGTAATATTTCCAGAATTCGGCCATTTCTTACCGCTGTCACCACAAAACAACTCATACACGCCCTGGTAATCTCCCGACTCGACTATTGCAATAATCTCTTATCTGGCCTCCCTCTGTCCCGCCTCTCCCCCCTACAATCCATCCTGAACGCCTCCGCCAGGCTAATTCACCTCACCCGCCGCTCTGTCTCTGCCGCTCCCCTCTGCGAGTCCCTTCACTGGCTCCCCATCCACTGCAGAATTAAGTTCAAAATCCTTATCCTTACCTACAAAACCCTCACTAACTCAGCGCCCCACTACCTGTCCTCACTAATCACCAAATACACCCCAGCCCGCTCCCTAAGGTCAAACAGTGACCTGCGCCTAGCTTCTCCCCGCATCACCTCTTCCCATGATAGACTGCAGGATTTCTCACGCGCAGCCCCCACTCTCTGGAACGCTCTCCCTCGTGCTGTCAGACTTTCCCCTAACTTCTCTTCCTTCAAACGCTCCCTGAAAACATTCCTATTTAGTGAAGCCTACCACCCAACTCACTGACGCAACCATCAATCACTCTCACCTTACAGTCCACTCCTCCTGTTTCCAACCCCAACCCTCCTAGATTGTGAGTTCCTACGGGAATAGGGCCCTCATCTCCTCCTGTACTGTTTGTCAAATGTTGTTCAATGTATTGTAACCCTGTCTGTACTGTGCTTATTGTACAGCGCTGCGGAATATGCTGGCGCTTTATAAATAAATAATAATAATAATAATAAGGTCCAGAAATATTGGGACATGGACACAATTGTAACATCTTTGGCTCTATACACCACCACAATGGAGTTGGAATGAAACAAACACAATGTGCTTTAACTGCAGACTGTCAGCTTTAATTTGAGGGTATGTACATCCAACTCAGGTGAACGGTGTAGGACTTACAGCAGTTTGCAGATGTGCCTCCCACTTGTTAAGGGACCAAAGGTAATGGGACAGAATTATAATCATAAATCAAACTTTCCCTTCTTAATACTTGGTTGCAAATCCTTTGCAGTCAATCACAGCCTGAAGCCTAGAACGCATAGACATCACCAGACGCTGGGTCTTATCCTTGGTGATGCTTTGCCAGGCCTCTACTGCAACTTTCGTCAGTTCCTGCTTGTTCTTGGGGTATTTTCAGTTTTGTCTTCAGCAAGTGAAATGCATGATCAATGGGATTCAGGTCAGGTGATTGACTTGGCCATTGCATAACATTCCACTTCTGACCCTTCAAAAACTCTTTGGTTGCTTTTGCAGTATGCTTTGGGTCATTGTCCATCTGCACTGTGAAGCGCCGTCCAATGAGTTCTGCAGCATTTGGCTGAATGTGAGCAGATAATATTGCCCGAAACACTTCAGAATTCATCCTGCTGCTTTTGTCAGCAGTCACATCATCAATAAATACAAGAGAACCAGTTCCATCGGCAGCCATACATGCCCACGCCATGACACTACCACCACCATGCTTCACTGATGAGGTGGTATGCTTAGGATCATGAGCAGTTCCTTTCCTTCTCCATACTCTTCTCTTCCCATCACTCTGGTACAAGTTGATCTTGGTCTCATCTGTCCATAGGATCTTGTTCCAGAAATGTGAAGGCTTTGTTAGGTGTTGTTTGGCAACCTCTAATCTGGCCTTCCTGTTTTTGAGGCTCACCAATGGTTTACATCTTGTGGTGAACCCTCTGTATTCACTCTGGTGAAGTCTTCTCTTGATTGTTGACTTTGACACACATACACTACCTCCTGGAGAGTGTTCTTGATCTGGCCAACTGTTGTGAAGGGTGTTTTCTTCACCAGGGAAAGAATTCTTCTGTCATCCACCACAGTTGTTTTCCATGGTCTCCCGGGTCTTTTGGTGTTGCTGAGCTCACCGGTGCGTTCCTTCTTTTTGAGAATGCTCCAAACAGTTGTTTTGGCCACGCCTAATGTTCTTGCTATCTCTCTGATGGGTTTGTTTTGTTTCTTCAGCCTAATGATGGCTTGCTTCACTGATAGTGACAGCTCTTTGGATCTCATCTTGAGAGTTGACAGCAACAGATTCCAAATGCAAATAGCACACTTGAAATAAACTCTGGGCCTTTTATCTGCACATTGTAATTGGGGTAATGAGGGAATATCACACACCTGGCCATGGAACAGCTGAGAAGAAAATTGTCCCATTACCTTTGGTTCCTTAACAAGTGGGAGGCACATCTGCAAACTGCTGTAAGTCCTACACCGTTCACCTGAGTTGGATGTACATACCCTCAAATTAAAGATGACAGTCTGCAGTTAAAGTACATTGTGTTTGTTTCATTCCAACTCCATAGTGGTGGTGTATAGAGCCAAAGATGTTAGAATTGTGTCGATGTCCCAATATTTCTGGACCTGACTGTATGCACTCTTTTTACTTTATATTTTTTATATACCACCTGCTATTGAATTCCATGGCACAATACAGTTGCCATCAAGTGACACAGAGAATAACCTGTTAGACAGGCAAGAGTCAATCCAAGAGAGCACAGGGCCACAGAGACCGAGAGAGCATAGAGTCTGTAGAAGAAGGGTGGTCGACACAGTGTCAAAAGCGGTTGCGAGGTTAAGCAGGATGAGAAAAGAATAGTGACAATGGTTTTTAGCAGTTAAGAGGTCATTGGTGGCTTTGGTGAGGCCAGTTTCAGTTGAGTGTAGGAGACTAAAGCCTGATTGCAGGGGGTCAAGTAGGGAAGTAGGGTTCCACTGCAATAAAACTCACAGTAATGTGTGGTGTATATGAGTGTATCACAGCGTTCCAAAGCAATAAAACTCACAGTAATGTGCAGTGTGAATGAGCGTATCAAAGAGCTCATATAAATACTGATGCCAGTCCCTGATCTTTCAGAGGAGCTTTTCTGTGTTTATTTGCACAAAATAGAAAGGTTTCCAAGGTTCAGAAGGAACAAATGTTTTGAGTTTTGTGAAATTTCAAATCCTGAGCACAGGAGCTGATTTCTAACATTATGTTTAGGGATAGGCATTATTACTTATTACTTATTACTATGATCGTTTTTCAAGCTGTATATGCACTTTTTAAAATATTTTTTATATAAGGTAACGGGAGTGTAACTACATGAAAGTTATATGTAAATGATAAACCGAATGTTACATAGCAATAAATAATAAAACATGGCTGGATTCTATCAGGTCAAACCTTCCCTTTCTCTGGTATTCGCAAAGTAAGTGTCCAATAGACATGTGCATTCGTTTTAGTACTAAAACAATTTAGTCCGAATTTTGGGATAATTTAGTTTTCGTATGACTCAAGAAATACGAAACTGCTCAGTACAAAAAATGAAAGAAACTAAAATAAAATGCACTACATTTTAGTTTCAGTTCTTTTTGTGATATTACATTGATGAGTGAAGGAGACTAGCAATGAAGAGCGCAACATCCGAAGTTCTGCACCCTCCACATGCCAATGCAGTAGGATGTTCTATACAGAGAGGGGCATTAATTAATGCAGGAGGATGTTGAATACATTATACAGAGAGGGGTATTAATTAATGCAGGAGGATATTCTAAACATTATACAGAGAGGAGCCTTTTTTTTAGCCCTTTAAATCCAGTGGCTGTGAGCGCTGAGATCGGCTGCTTGTTATATTATCTCTCTCAGTACAATGTATCAGGCTCAGCTGTTACAGTAACTGATTAACAGCGCTCAGAGTTTCAGTAAAGCAAGAAAATAATATTGTTCTAACCTCTGATATATTAAAATATTATTTACTAGTTTTACTGAAACTGAGAACTGTGATGAGCAGCAGTTACTGTAACAGCTTTGCCTGACACGGGGCAGTATTACAATGTTGGTGCTAACTTAACCAGAGCTGTTGTAAACTGAAAACCTCCATAGGCTATAATGGCTCTGGGAAGCTTACAACAGCTCTGGTTAAGTTAACACCAACTATGTAATATTGCCCACATTGTGCTGAGAGTGAGAGATACTGAAACAAGCAGCGATCTAAGCGATCTGAGGAGCCACTACAATAGTAATTGTTTCCACTGGTTTTCGGATGAATGAAATTAGTTTTCATACTAAAGAACTGAAAACGAATTTCTTTAGCAACTAAATATATTGCATTTTAGGACTAATCCATTAGTTCAAAATGAAATTTTGTGCTGTGCACATGTCTAGTGTCCAAAGTAAAACTCAACGTGAAGGCAATTCATCACATGGCAGAAATAAGTGTTTTATAAATTGCTAATAAATAATATGTGGACTGCATAATGAGGGTATATAAGATTTATAATGGCGGCATAGGAGATGTGTAATAAGGTTAAATGGCATTTATAATGAGAATATATGGGATTTAAAAGGAGGACATATGGGATTAAATAATCAGGGTATATGGGATTTATAATGAGTATATATGGGATTTATGATGATTATACATGGGATTTATAATCAGAGTAGATTGGATTTATAATCAGGGTATATGGGATTTATAATCAGAGTATATTGGATTTATAATCAGGGTATATGGGATTTATAAACAGGATATATGGGATTTATAATGATTATATATGGGATTTATAATCAGAGTATATTGGATTTATAATCAGGGAATATGGGATTTATAATGATGATATATGGGATTAATAATGATTATACATGGGATTCAAAATCAGAGTATATTAGATTTATAATCAGTGTATGTGCGATTTATAATGATTATATATGGGATTTATAATCAAGGTATATTGGATTTATAATCAGGGTATGTGGGATTTATAATGATTATATATGGGATTTATAATCGGTATATTGGATTTACAACAGGGACGTGCGGTCAGGGGTGGCAGGTGAGGCAGAGCCTCACCTGCCATTAGGGCTGCAGTTGCACAGTCAAACTCACCTGCTCACGTTTCCCCGTCAGCTCTGTCCATTCTCCGCTGCACTTTTTTGTTTCCCCTTCAGCAGCCTGGCTGAATGTATGCAATTTGCGTAGCATGACGCTTTGCAACTCACGTAGGCTGCCAAGAAATGTGCAGCGCGGCGCGTGTATTCAATGAAAAGACATCTGAGCACTGCCCAATTCCTGAACATTGCTCTCCCAGTGCCTCTAAGGCCCTGGAAGAGCAATGGAATAGCTTGGACCAATAGGAAAGCACTATTGGTCGAAGCCATTCAAAAAATGACTGCATGGGAGACATGCCTCTCATGCATTGATTGGTGCAGGACAATAAGTGGGCACGGGGCTGTGCTCGGGTGTGGCCTCAGTGTCACACTAGGCTGTCTGTCTGGAGGCCGACAAAGATCCTGGGAGCACAGAAAGCTGTCATATCGTGGCGAGCACTGAATAGCCAGATCCTAGTAAGCACTGAGAGCAGCCAGATTGTGGGGTGCCCTGAACAGACAGTTCCTGGGGAGCACTGAACCTGAAACTATGTAACCCGTGTATATCTGGCTTTGATACTAGCCAGTGCCTCACCAGCCAATGACCTCACCGCACGTCACTGATTTACAATCAGGGTATATGGGATTTATAATCAGAGTATATTGGATTTATTATCAGGGTATGTGGGATTTATAATGATTATATATGGGATTTATAATCGGTATATTGGATTTACAATCAGGGTATATGGGATTTATAATCAGAGTATATTGGATTTATAAACAGGGTATGTGGGATTTATAAACAGGATATATGGGATTTATAATCAGAGTATATTGGATTTATAATCAGAGTATATGGGATTTATAAACAGGGTATATGGGATTTACAATCAGGGTATATGGGATTTATAATCAGAGTATATTGGATTTATAAACAGGGTATATGGGATTTATAAACAGGATTTATGGGATTTATAAACAGGATATATTGGATTTATAATGATTACATATGGGATTTATAATCAGAGTCTATTGGATTTATAATCAGGGAATATGGGATTTATAATGAGGATATATGGATTTATAATGATTATATATGGGATTTATAATCAGAGTATATTGGATTTATAATCAGGGAATATTGGATTTATAATGATGATATATGGGATTAATAATGATTATACATGGGATTCATAATCAGAGTATATTGGATTTATAATCAGGGTATGTGGGATTTATAATCAGAGTATATTGGATTTATTATCAGGGTATGTGGGATTTATAATGATTATATATGGGATTTATAATCGGTATATTGGATTTACAATCAGGGTATATGGGATTTATAATCAGAGTATATTGGATTTATAAACAGGGTATATGGGATTTATAATAAGAGTATATTGGATTTATAAACAGGATATATGGGATTTATAATCAGAATATATGGGATTTATAATCAGAGTATTTTGGATTTCAAAACAGGGTATATGGGATTTATAATCAGAGTATATGGAATTTATAAACAGGGTATATGGGATTTATAATCAGAGTATATCGGATTTATAAACACGGTATATGGGATTTATAATCAGAGTATATGGGATTTATAAACAGGGTATATGGGATTTATAATCAGAGTATATGGGATTTATAAACAGGGTATATGGGATTTATAATCAGGTATGTGGATTTATAATCAGGATATGTGGAATTTATAATTAGGGTATGTGGGATTTATAATTAGGGTATGTGGGATTTATAATCAGGGTATATTGAATTTATAATCAGGGTATATCGGATTTATAATCAGTAGGGATGGGCTGCCAGTTCGAATCAGTTCGAGGTTCGATTCGAACATCGGCTGTTCGAAAATTCGCGAACTTCGAACTTTTCGGGCCGTTCGAAAAAAGTTCGACATTTTTTTTTTCCAAAAAATTCAAAAAATGCTTAAAAGATCCTAAAAAATCTAAAAATAAAGAGACTCTTTACAGCAGAATATAATAATAAACGGTTTATTAGATGTTGAATTAACATGGGAATATTTTTAACATTGAAGCCTATGGGGCATTTCCCACACCTTTTGTCTCAAACATTTCCCACTCCTTGTGGCTCAAACATTTCCCACCCCTTGTGGCTCAAACATTTCCCACCCCTTGTGGCTAAAACATTTACCACCCCTTGTGGTTCAAACATTTCCCACCCCTTGTAGCTCAAACATTTCCCACCCCTTGTAGCTCAAACATTTCCCACCCCTTATGTATCGATTCAAAATTACGAGTCATTCAATTCGATAATTTGGATGATTCTAAATTTCGGGTCGATTCAATAAATCGGGTCGATTCAATAAATCGGGTCGATTCAATAAATCGGGTCGATTCGGTGATTCAGGTCATTTCGGTGATTCGGATCATTTCGGGTCATTCGGTTCAGTTGGTTTTTCATTTCATGCTGCATTAATTATACTATAGAGGTTCTGCCCAGCAGTGTGTGGATTCATATGCTGCATTAATTATACTATAGAGGTTCTGCCCAGCAGTGTGTGGATTCATATGCTGCATTAATTATACTGTAGAGAGGCGCTTCCCAGCAGTGTGTGGATTCATATGCTGCATTAATTATACTGCAGAGAGGTGCTTCCCAGCAGTGTGTGGATTAATATGCTGCATTAATTATACTGTAGAGGTGCTGCCTAGCAGTGTGCGGATTCATATGCTGCATTACTTATACTGCAGAGAGGCTCTTCCCAGCAGTGTGCGGATTCATATGCTTCATTAATTATACTGTAGAGGTGCTGCCCGGCAGTGTGCGGAATCATATGCTGCATTATTATACTGTAGAGGTGCTTCACAGCAGTGTGCGGATTCATATGCTGCATTACTTATACTGTAGAGGTGCTGCCTGACAGTCTGCGGAATCATATGCTGCATTATTATACTGTAGAGGTGCTTCACAGCAGTGTGCGGAATCATATGCTGCATTAATTATACTGCAGAGAGGCGCTTCCCAGCAGTGTGTGGATTCATATGCTGCATTAATTATACTGCAGAGAGATGCTTCCCTGCAGTGTGTGGATTCATATGCTGCATTAATTATACTGCAGAGAGGCGCTTCACAGCAGTGTGCGGATTCATATGCTGCATTACTTATACTGTAGAGAGGCGCTTCACAGCAGTGTGTGGATTCATATGCTGCATTAATTATACTGCAGAGAGGTGCTTCCCTGCAGTGTGTGGATTCATATGCTGCATTAATTATACTGCAGAGAGGCGCTTCCCAGCAGTGTGCGGATTCATATGCTGCATTAATTATACTGCAGAGAGGCGCTTCACAGCAGTGTGTGGATTCATATGCTGCATTAATTATACTGCAGAGAGATGCTTCCCAGCAGTGTGCGGATTCATATGCTGCATTAATTATACTGCAGAGAGGCGCTTCACAGCAGTGTGTGGATTCATATGCTGCATTAATTATACTGCAGAGAGGTGCTTCCCAGCCGTGTGCAGATTCATATGCTGCATTACTTATACTGTAGAGGTGCTGCCTGACAGTCTGCGGAATCATATACTGCATTAATTATACTGTAGAGGTGCTGCCCGGCAGTGTGCGGAATCATATGCTGCAATAATTATACTGTATTGCTGAAATGATCCAAACGCCAAAATGACCTGAATTGCCAAATCGATCCGAAATTTTTAATCAATTCGAAATTTCGAATCGATGTCGAATCGCTGAATCGAAACAAAAACGGTCCAAAACGACCCGAAACGAAACGAGTGAAAGGGTTAAAGGGTTAAAAACGTTTTTTTTTAAAACTTTTTTTTCATTGTTTCCAGCCTCCCAGGGCAGTGCCCAGACCCCCATACACCTTTTATGGCCAATATCTTGCATATATGCCCTCTTGGAGGGCACTTTCATTTTCGAAGTTTTGAGCCCCATTGACTTGCATTGTGTTTGAATTCGAATTCGAACATTTTCGGATGTTCGAGTTCGAATTCGAACCGAACACGGGGGTGTTCGGCCCATCACTAATAATCAGGGTATATTGGATTTATAATCAGGTTATATTGGATTTATAATCAGGGTATATTGGATTTATAATCAGGTATATTGGATTTATAATCAGGGTATATTATGGGATGTTTCTCTTTCTCCAGGGTTTTCTTGGTGTTCTTTTTATTCATCACTGGGTGTATAAACTCATATTTTGACTATTTCATTGCTGGTTTATGAGTTTTTTTTCTGCATCATGTAGACATTACAGCTGGTCGTCAGTGATGCATTTTTTTCTGTTTATATTTGCTTTTATGACTGCCAGCTCTTTTTGTCTCCATGTCTTTAGCCACCTTTTGTCTGGTGCTCGCTGTGATCGCAGCCCCTTGTAATGAGACACTAAACGTGTCTTGTTTGCTCTCGCATATTTTCTCCTTGGTGTCACCCAGACTTCACAGATCTTTGTCATAAGCCTAATTTATCTGCATTTTGTTTGGGTTGTGCTGAGGCTTAAGTGGCGATGATGAGACTAATTACTTTTCTGACAATGGTGTTGAGCAAACCTACGCAATTCATTAACGGTTTGTTACAAAACAATTTCAGGTAAATGATACACTAATTGCATTAATTTGGTCTAGTTAGTAACAGAGTTATTATCACCCCGGTTTACACTTTCTTACTGAATAGAAGGCAGCATCACCCTCCCCACTTCATGCTTCACCGAAGAATGGCACCATGGTCACCATGAAAGGGGCAGCTTCATCCCGAATGTACGAATGTCAGGATCACCCCCAGATTATACTGAATAGATGAATCGCAGTATTGCCCCCCAAATCATGCTGAATGAATGAATAAAAGGCAGCATCACCCCCAGATTATACGGAATAAATTAATCGATCGCCCCCTGATTATACTGAATGAATGAATGGATGAAAGCATCACCCCCAGATTATACTGAATGAATGAATAGCAGCATCACCCCCATATTATACTGAATGAATGAATAGCAGCATCACCCCCAGATTATACTGAATGAATGAATAGCAGCATCACCCCCATATTATACTGAATGAATGGAATCATCACTCCCAGATTATACTGAGTGAATTGCAGCATCACCCCCAGATTATATGGAATGAACGAATGTCAGGATCACCCCCAGATTATACTGAATAGATGAATCACAGTATTGCCCCCAGATCATGCTGAATGAATGAATAAAAAACAGCACCCCCAGATTATAAAGAATGAATGAATGAAAGCGTTACCCCATATTATACAGAATGAATGAATGAATGACTGGATGAATGAATGAATGAAAGCATCACCCCCAGATTATACTGAATGAATGAATGGCAGCCTCACCCCCAGATTATACTGAATGAATAGAATCACCACTCCCAGATTATACTGAGTGAATTGCAGCATCACCCCCAGATTATATGGAATGAATGAATGAAATCATCACTCCCAGATTATACTGAGTGAATGGCAGCATCACCCCCAGATTATAGGGAATGAATGAATGAAATCATCACTCCCAGATTATACTGAGTGAATGGCAGCATCACCCCCAGATTATAGGGAATGAATGAATGAAATCATCACTCCCAGATTATACTGAGTGAATGGCAGCATCACCCCCAGATTATATGGAATGAATGAATGAAAGCATCACTCCCAGATTATATGGTATGAATGGATGAATGAATGAAATCATCACTCCCAGATTATACTGAGTGAATGAATGAATGGATGAATGAAAGCATCACTTTTGATTATATGGTACGAATGGATGAATGAAAGCATCAGTCCTAGATTATACTGAGTGAATGACAGCATCACCCCCAGATTATATGGAATGAATGAAATGAAAGCATCACTCCCATATTATATGGAATGAATGGATGAATAAAAGCATCACTCCCAGATTATACTGAATGAATGAATGGCAGCATCACCACAGATGATAATGAATGGATAAATTACATCCCCCCCCAGATTACAAGGAATGGATGAATGGCAGCATCACCCCCAGATTATACTGAATGGATACATGGCTGTGTCACTCCTAGATTATACTGAATGAATGAGCAAATTAATGCATGACAGTCTCATCCTCAGATTATACCGAATGATTGAATGGATGGATTAATGAATGAATGACACAATCACTCCCAGATTAAACTGAATGAATGAAAGAGTAAATGGATGAATGAATGATTGAACGAATGACGGCATCACCCCCAGATTATACTGAATGAATGAAAGAAAAAAATGACTGCATCATCTCAAAATTATTCTAAATGGGTGAATGACAGCATATCACCCCCAGATAATACTGAATTAATGAAGGGCAGCATTACCCCCATGCTAAGTACTTAGGTGGTAGTATTATTTCCCAGTTTAACATCATAAACTCACCAGTTTATGGCCAACCTGTGTGATGTCACCCAAAAAAGTCTCCAGTGTTAAAAAAAAAATCAGACTAATTTACGTTGAGTACATAAAAAATTCAAGAATAGCTTTTAAGGATGGTAATGCCATTGATTGAAGCTAAGCTCGCCACAGTAGCGCCATTGTTTGAACAGAAGTTTTCGATAGTTTCAGTATACCCTCAGGATCTTTTCATTGTATACTTAGCATTTTATGATGTCTGAAATCTCCTAGTTATTCAGCAGCATCTAAATGACATATTCATTTTCAGGGGTTCGACTCAATGTTGCAGTTTACTCCTTTGGACCCAGTCTTAGGCTGGGGTCAGACGAGCGCAGTTATCATGTCCGTGTTGCCGCACATTTGTACGTCCGTGGCAGCATAGCATTCCGACCAATGGAGCCCCACACACGAAGTACCTCCGCACGGAAGTGCGGACACATGACGGACACGGCAAACGGACACAGGTTAGGCAAGAACGTAAAACCGCTAGAATGGACCTGCGGAGTGCGCCACGTCCGCAACGTCCGCATAGCTTTGTGTGTGAGTGATGGAACGTGGTCAGACGGACTGCATTTATACGTCCAGCATTTTTGACGGACAAAATGATTTTTCATATTAATCTTATTTCCCTTCTACTTCAGTCAAAAAAAACATCAGTCACAGAAACGGACCGTGTGGCCACTACCTTGTCGTCAGTCAGAAAGTACGTCCGTTGTGCACGGACGCACAGTCCGCACAGAATGCGCTCGTCTGACACGAGCCGAAGGGGGCTAGAACAGGACGCATCGAGCCAAGAGTTTTATCACGTACATACAGGGGTGATGGGGGCTAGGGATGTGCGTTTCAGGTTTCGGAATTTCGGAATTTTCACGAAATTTCCCGATTCGTGTCTTCGGATTCGGCCGAATTTCCGAATCGGATCGGACCCGAAAACCGATAGATCCGAAAAGTTTTCCGAGCCGAAACGAAATATTTTCGGAATTTTCGAATGGACTTGAAATGTGTCAAATCGAAATTTATTTTCGCTCTATTCATGATTTCGGTTCCATTCGTGATTTCGGTTCCATTTCGGTAATTCTGGAAATCGTATATTTAACTATTATCGGTTATATCGCTGATTCTGTAAATTTTGTATTTGTAAATGCGTATTTTTGATCAACTATTTTTCCGTTTTAAAACCTTTTGTTCTGGTTTTTATTTTTAAAGTCAGACCATTTGGGTCAGTTTAGCGTTTTTTTAAAATCTTTTTGTTCATTTTTTTGGTCCTTGGCTTTCATACCATTTTAATATGATTAAATAAAGTTGTGAAATGTATATTCAATTATTCATAAAGAAAAAAAGATCTAAAGTATAAAAAAGTAAACCATAGTAGTTTACATCAAAACGAATAGAGTTAGACAGCTTTGAAACGAGGAGAACAGATGTTCCGAAAAAACGAAAATTTCCGAAATCACGAAAAGTCGATACAAAAAACGAGCAAAGTGACACGAAAATACGAAAAATGGTCGATATTCCGAAAAAAAAAAATGTACACGAAAAACGAGTCGAGCCGAACCGAATCGAAACAGGAATCGGTCGAAACGAGCCGAATCGAAAAGTTTAAACATCCGAACAAATCGAACCGAATAAAAAATCGGTGCACAAGCCTAATGGGGGCTTCCTCCTGTGACTATCATATATTTTCTGGCCAAGTCGCAAAAAATATTTATTACTTTTATGATGATTATTGTAATGATTCCCTAAAATCAAAACCCGATTTCTATCTATTTGTATATATTGAATGTGTACATTTTCATTGTGGCGCTGCGGTTTAAGTGCGAGACGACATTGGTTACCGGGAGGGAGTTGGGTTTATACCGGTGGGTTCCCACACTTATTTTATTAGGACTAAACCCCTATTTACGGTATTTATACACATTTTTCTCCCCCTTCTCCAGCCGTACGGCTGCCAGCCTGCCTTTAACAAAGACACTTTATTTGAAAACTATCATAAAAGAAAAGGATAAAATCTCCCTTTCCGATCTTTTGTGCGGCTTCCTATCTTGACACGAGGGTCTTCCAGGGGGACGAACAGTGGAGCTTCATGCAAGCTAGAGATATACACAGGGAATGATCATAAAAGCCATTTCCTTCTTCATTGATAAGAATCTCTGGCATACAGGCCCTATCGCACAATGCTGCCTCCTCTACTGATACCCGGCTAAAAGCCTTATAAATCCTGCTTGGCAGGCTGGCCGGCTGGAATAGCAGAAAGAGCTTGGCAAGCCGGGCTGAGCTGTAATTCAAACTCATCTCCTAGAACAACCGGAGAGGGACCCACATGTCCACAGAACTCATATCAGAGCCGGAAAGCCATTAAGTATCTTTCTTTGGCTCCTACACCAAGGAATGTGTGTTGCCAGTGTCTAGATGCCAACGAATACCCAGCGGGAAGGCATATGGTCTCGTTTTTCCCGCTCTCCGCTGTAGACGATTTGATTTATTTATTTGTAGTTTTTTTTGGTTGTTTTTTTTAAAAAAAGAAGATTTTTAAAAAATGAAAAGAATAAAAAAAAAAAATCAAAAACAAACAAAAAAAAAAGGAAATTAAAAGCTTCTTATAAAAAAAGAGAGTGATTTCCATTAAGTAGCAATTAATGCAAGGCTAATTAAATGTTTCATTTTGCCAAGAGGATTAAATATCATTAATTATTAAAACTAAGTAGTTAGTGCTGTCTTCGGTGGACTGTGAGCCTTCAAAGCGCACTTGGAAATATAAAGTAAAGAGTAGCGCGTCCCCCCGTTCGAGAGGAGACGATTCGGTGACATTGTGGATGGGGTAATGTTAATATTGACATTGAGAAAGTAAAGAGGCGCAGCGTACTTTCTGTCTCGGAGAGAATGAGAGGGACGTTGTAGCAATACATAAACGCCTGATTCTTTAGTTACATATTATCAAACATATATCCCTATATACAGGGCTCGAGTCGAAAAAAAAGAACTCATCTCGATCTCTGTCCCACAATCAGTAGTTATCATCTCAAACATAACACAAACACAAACACACGCATTTGCTCCTTTCTGACACAAGATACCACAAAGGTATTGGTTCATGCGCTTGATTACTGTGATTCGCTCCTTATTGGCCCCAATACAGTATTGTCCTTTGCAATCTGTAATGAATGCAGGTGCCAGACTTATTTTTCTCAGCAGACGCACCTCGTGTACCTACCCCCTCTGACGGTCCCTCCATTGACTTCCTGTATGTTCCAGGATACAGTTTAAAATACTGATGCTCACGTTCAAATCACTCAATAACTTGACCCCTCCCTACATGTCTTCTTTACTCCGCAAGCATGTTCCATCTAGGCCACTCCAGTTGGCGGCCGACCTCCACTTGTCCTCTGTCTACACCTGCACGGCCAACTCTCGCCTCCAAGACTTCTCAGGAGCAGCTCTGGTCCTGTGGAATGACTTGCCTCGCCCTATCAAACTCTTCCCAGATCTTCGAGCCTTCAAGAAATCCCTCAAAACACATCTCTTCAGATTAGCATATCCCATCAACCCTCTGCTCACCTACTTCATGATTTAGGTTCATTCTTGAACCACTGGCATTCGTGATCCTGGTGACCAAAAAAATCGCCCTTTTTGTTCTTCCATCGCAATCCTTCTAGATTGTAAGCTCCTATGAGCAAGGCCCTCTACATCTCTTGTCTCTATATTATGCTACTTTATTTGGTCCTTGTTCCCTTTGGTTATTGTAAAGCGCGGCGTACACAGTTGGCGCTATATAAATGATGATAATACTAATAATATCTGATATATTTATGAATATGTGTGGATTTTAGCAAAAATCTATGATAAATGCTATATTTATTGTTGTTTTAAAGGAAAATATATGACTGAACACCTGAATACAAGGTTTATCGTGTGTCCAGCCAATTCGGCGACATTTTGGTGCTCACAAAGACCAACAGGGTTATTCAAAGAGAATCGAAAAGTCACTGCATGTTCGGTGACTTTTCGTTCTCTTCAATTCGGTGCGATTTGGCGATCCCATTTCGGCGACCCTGCGGTATATTCAGCAAACACCACGGGGCCGTCGTAGTGCAGGGAAAAGCCGCCACAAACCTGCCGAACATTCATTGCAAAACCCGGCGAACAGACACTGAAACCCGCAAAAACATCTGGCTTAACCCCGCTGAAGACGCTGGAGAAATCCGAGCAGCCGCCGATCACAGCACAGAGCAGCCGCCGGAAAAACCTGGCACGCAGATGAATGGAGTGAAAAAAACAAAACAGTACGCTTGAATGTTTGAAAAGTGAAACGCTGTTTGCAAAGAAACTACAGAACGAAATTGTTTGAAATTTACATATAAGATCCAATGAATGATAATAAAAAGGACTGTTACAGAAAAAAGAAAAAAATTACTTAAAAAAACCCTGATTTTTTTTCGCTAAAAACATCACGAAAAATGCCTGAAACATCCTAAAAAATCTTTAAATAAAGAGACTCTTTACTGCAGAATATTATAACAAACGGTTTATTAGATATTGAATTAAAACGGGAATATTTTTAACATTGAAGCCTATGGGATTCTCCTGAATAAACCTGTCGAATGCAACCACCGAACAGCATGGCATTTCGGCAACTTTTCACTGCTGTTTTGTGTTCTCTCAATAGACGAAGCATTGCTTCTCTATGGGGATTTCACTGCCTTCAAACAGGCACCGAACAGTGGCGTAGCGTGGGGGGTGCCTCGGGGGCGGTCGCCCCGGGCGCAAATTTCTTAGGGGCCGTAAAATTTCAAAAGAAATTTGAACCACTAATATTTTCCAGCAGGGATCAGCAAGGTGTCCACCAGTTTTGCCACGCCGACGGTGACTTAGCACTCAGCGTCCAGAAGGGAGGACCAGGACATAAAATTCTGGTCCTGTCCCGACTCCTCCTTAACGCTGACATGAGTCACATGAAGCAGCGCAGCGTTATTCAACGGAACACCCTGTACCACATTTGTCAGCCCCCCACCGCTGGCAGCCCTGTAGCTGCTGAACAGGAAGGAGGGAGGGAGGCGCCTGCCTTGCAGCACATTTAAAATCCGGTTCCACTAAGCCCCCTGGACAGCTCCCCCCCGGGCCACCAGCAACACCACACAGATAGGCAATACTGTATGACACCAAAGCAGCGTGACCACCACACAGTGAGGGGTTACAGGGAGAGGATCACTGGAGGTTCAGGGAGAGAATGACTGAGGATACTGGGAGAGAGTGACTGGGGATATTGGATAGAGAGAGAGACTGATGGGGGTACTGGGAGAAAGTGACTTGGGGTACTGGGAGAGAGTGTGACTGGGGGTACTGGGAGAGAGTGAGTGACTGGGGGTACTGGGATAGAGTAAGTGACTGGGGGTACTGGGAGAGAGTGAGTGACTGGGGGTACTGGGAGAGAGTAAGTGACTGGGGGTACTGGGAGAGAGTGTGACTGGGGGTACTGGGAGAGAGTGAGTGATTGGGGTACTGGGAAAGAGTGAGTGACTGGGGGTACTGGGGGGAGTAAATGGGGGTACTGGGAGAGAGAGAGTTACTGGGTACTTGAGAGAGAGAGACTGGGGGTACTGGGAATACATGGGGGTACTTGGAGAGAGTGACTGGGGGTACTAGGAGGAAGTGACTTGGGGTACTTGGAGAGAGAGTGACTGGGGGTATTTGGAGAAAGTGAGGGTACTGAGAGTGACTGGGGGTACTTGGAGGGAGAGGGTGACTGGGGGTACTGGGAGAGAGTGACTGGGTATAGTGTGAGAGTGGAACTATGATAGGGTGTACTGGGACAGGGTGACTGGTAGCAGTGGCGTAGCGTGGGGGGCATGTGTGCTTAATTTTTTTATTATATCAGTATTTTGTTAATATACAATACATGTGCTTGTGGTGTAAGGGGGTCAATACTCTACTAGTGTCAGGTAATCATGGTGTGTTACCATGGGCGCACAATTCTTGCCCTGCCCCGGGCGCTGATAACACACGCTACGCCGCTGGCGAACAGGCACCGTATGTGCAGGCAATTCGCCAACATTTGGCGAACTGTCTGCTCTCTCAATAGCCGAAAGGCCAAAAAAGTTAATCGTACGTTGAGTTTCACTGTTCGGTTACCTTTCGGCCACAATTTGGATCTTTTTGAATAACTCTGCAAGTGTTAATGGAGTGATACAGTGCAATGTTTTGGCTCCCTCAGAGCCTTTCTCATGTCAGGACCATGGACAGCAACTGAATCGCCACACTGTTTCGTCACATTAATGATGTTTATCGCTTCCTTGCAAAGTCACAATCAGAAAATATGTCTTGCGTGCGCCATGGGGCTGATTTTGACAAGCAAATAGATTGTGTCAGCAGCGCACACGAAGACGTCAGCTCCACAAAAGATAAGAGAAAAAATAAAAGTAAGCTCAGAATCCAGGAGTTACAGTGTCTGTAGTTGGAAAGGCACGATGTACTAATAATAAAAAATGTGATCAATGGGTTGACTGGGTAAAGGGGTGGTCAGC
This sequence comes from Leptobrachium leishanense, assembly GCA_009667805.1. Taxonomy (NCBI): domain Eukaryota; kingdom Metazoa; phylum Chordata; class Amphibia; order Anura; family Megophryidae; genus Leptobrachium; species Leptobrachium leishanense. Next base: position 16,266,382 of record CM019070.1, read on the forward strand.
TTCCAAAAAAATGGCATGTCGCTGGCTGTGGGTCGCTGTCTGTCCAGTAGAGCTGCACTGATTGGTTGTGCCTCATCATTACACACAGGTTTTTCTTAGCTTTGCCCACACAGGCAATAATATACAGTATCAGAAGCAGACGCTCTCTTTTCCTTTCTGTACATGTTGTGTATCTTGTCTCGCTGTGGGAATTTGAAGAAAGCCTGAAGCATCGATCCCCTTAAAGGGCTGTATTCCACCCCTAGCATAAACTCCCCAACTCCATGGATTTTAGTGACTCTGAGATATTTACAAGAGCTTTGTTTATGTTTATACCAAGTTTGGAATACGGCCTGTAACAGATCTCCGTACCCCGACTGGGTCACATCTGTTAATGCCGCGTCATAGCCTGACTCCCGTTCTCTCACCAGCAGGTTTTCGTGCCTTTCTCCAGTCCTTAGACGAAGCTTAGGGACAGGTATACATAGAGAGCCTTGAGAGCATCCTTCAGAAATAAGACTATGCATAGATGTGGGCAGTTTAGACAAGCGACAACTGAACACCTTTATTGAGATAAATATATACAATCCTAGGTGGAGTGTGGCAGCCAATAGAAAACAACACCATGGTGTCTTTCAGCACTTTTTCATTAGTCCTCCCCTAGAAAAATGTTGTGAGTTCCCATGTTCTGAGGTTGTGAAGTTTCTTCAGTATTCTTCTCAGAATGTGAGACCTAACCAGACCCGGTACAGACAAAAAGAACAAACATTGCTCAACATTTCTAGACAAGACAGGACAATGGCAGTTGTGAATGGTAAACAGGATTACAGTCTAAGGCATCAGATAATGGGGCAGTGTTTGCCCGACAAGACAAAACAAAAGACCACTCAAACATACACCAGATAATAAGAGAGTTCTTTGCCATGAGGTGACATGTTGAACTTCCAGTGACCAGTATGAGAGTGAGAGTGATAACACCAAATTTAACACACCTGCTCCCCATTCTCACCTGAGGCCTTCTAACACTAATGAGTCACATGACACCGGGGAGGGAAAATGGCTAATTGGGTCCAATTTGGAGCTTTTCACTTAGGGGTGTAGTCCCTTTTGTTGCGAGAAGTTTAGACATTAATGGTTGTGTGTGTTGAGTTATTTTGAGGGACAGTAAATTTACATTGTTAGACAAGCTGTAAACTCACTACTTTACATTGTAACAAAGTGTCATTTCTTCAGTGTCGTCACATGAAAAGATATAATAAAATATTTATAAAAATGTGGGGGGTGCACTCACTGCGGTGAGATAATGTGTAGATATATATGTATGTAGATAGTGTATACACTATGTCATGTTTACGCAGCTTTATTTTCACTTGAGTTTATGAAACAAGAATTTGGTTAGAATAATAGTTATCTCAAAATATAAAGATAAATATAATCTGTTTTGTTTTTTCTTCATATGGTTAAACGTAGAACAAAATAACTTCCAAACAAGCTATTGATTTCAGAGTGACCGATGCAGAATAAATGATGTGATTCGATTGGCAGGACGTGTGTTTAGATTCATCAACAACAAATCAAAAATTTTACTTTATTGCTATTTTTCTTTTAGTTCATGTTGACGAACATACCGTCGTGTCATGACATATTCTTGGAAATCTCCAAAGTCTAGGGCCGGTCAAAAAAAGTATGAACCTGCAGATCGAGTCCATCTACATGGGACTTTACCAAAAAAGAATATATATCTCCCTCCAAGCAGCAGTGAATGAGTTAACTCGGTGCTGGCTTATCCAATTGGAAACTAATTGCCATATCTGCTATTATTTTCTTGTTTTTTTTTTTTATAAAAAAAATCCAATCTGAGCACCTGTCTGCAGTGGAGCATCCTAACATCACTGACTGGTATCAGTCCCTGGGCTAATTTACATTGCCATCCACGCCATCTGTGCTGCTGAAAAGCTCCGCAATACTGGAAAAGTACCCATCGGCTGATACAAACAGAGAAAATGTCATCAGCTGGAACACAAAGCTCCCAGGGGTGGACATGCCAATTGGTGGAGACAACTGGCACCAGATCCATTTAATAAAAGGCATATATTTATGCTACAGGATGCCTGGCATGAGTGCTTCGCTGGAATTAACCCTTCAGTAGCACCAGTATTTGCATGAGCATGCCTTATAAAGTTTTGGCTCCCTCTGAGAAGACCTTAAGGACGACGAGAGGAAGCTGGCCGATCTGATAGACCTAAGAATGTCCCTGAAGTTTTTCTGCACAATTTGCGCTCCTCCTGTGCAACTTGCGTAGTGTTGGAAGCGCAAATTGCGCAGCGCGACGGGACTCGCACACTTTGGGCTCTATCTCCTCCTTAATGCTAGAGCTCACATAAGTCAGCGCGAGGTTAATTGAGGTGATAGTGTTACGCCTGTGTCACCTCCCGATCACTAATGGGTTAAAAACCCCATTAGGGAATCAGAATTAGCGCTTTTTAGCGCGAGTTTACTGTACTTTGCCCTCCCTATACTTAAAAAGGGGAGCGGAAAGTGTAAGCAGAGAGTAACTAACGTTAGGATCACAAAGTCCAAACGCTAATTACAAACAGCTGCCGCTAACTGGAAACGTTTGTGACAGTTTAGAGCTTCTGCGGAATCAGTTATCACCAGCTGTAAACCCCCTCCCCAAAAATCAAATACTCACCTCTCATCCCGTGACGAGAACGGTGGCTCGATCCGTCGCATCTCCATAGAGTGGAGTGAATGGGTCAGAAGTCCAGAAAACGGACCTATGTACTGGCATTGTGTGAAGTGTATGTAAATTACATCACTGGGGCACCACTGAGTGTTGTTAGCCTATTATTCGTTCTTATTCAGCTGATATCTCTTATCTTGGGTAGCATAGACAGCACAATAGATCCCCTTGCAGCCGTGTCTATACATTCCTTCCCTCAACCCAGTACCTCTTCACTACTGCTTTATCCTATATCAGAGCTGTAAAGTGAGACTTGACATACGATTGTGGTAATGCTAGTGTCAAACGAACGCATTATTCGCAGCGACCGTCAAAAAGTGCGTCCGAACGCATTGACTTATATTTTTTACGGTGGACGCAAAAACGATCATACGATGCGCATTTTTGTGCGTGATTTTTTTACAGATCCAAACCAGGAAACTTTGGGTGTCAGGACGTTATGTTGGCCGGATATGAGCAGTGTCTGATGTCTACTAAACACGCCGCTATGCGGACGCAGCGCACTCTGTACATCAGTACAGTCAGTACAGCACTTTCGTGCGGCCGTACTTTGTATATTGGCTGTCACTGACTGTCATTTGCTGCTACTGCGGCCGTGATTAAGTGCGCCTAAACGCATGTTAAAAATGCGTTAGTCTGACCCCAGCCTAAATGTTGCATCATGGTAAAAGCAGAGGCAGGACAATAGACCTCTTGCAGCCTCATCTAAACATCCCTTCTTCCACCTCATTTACTGGTAATACTGCATAAGATAAAGCACAGCTGTAAAGTAAAACATTTGCACAGATTTTGGTAAATGTTGCATCATGGGAAAAATCCAGAAAAAAACGAACTTTATTTTTTCCTTTTTTACATGTAATTATATAAAAAAAAGAAATACAGTAGCAGCGTGTGTTTTATAATGTGTTTTATTTTGTGGCTTTATAATTTGTTTATAATGTGTTTTATTTTGTGGTTTAATAATGTGTTTTATAGTGTGGGTTTTATAATATGTTTATAATGGGCTCTATTACGTTCTTTGCGCAAACGTTAACTCGTGCGCAAAAATGCATTAACGCGAGGGGAAAAACCCTTTGCGCAGAACGTCGTATTACAATGTCCGCGCAAAAAATACGCGTTAACACCTACCGCTGGTGACCCTGAGCGAAACCTTTGTGAGCGCAAGTTACGTTGCGCATCCTATACTTAACATTGTGAGCGCAAATGCGTTTGTGCACTGGTACGCGGATGGTATTACAATCTATGCGCAAAATTTAACGCACAGCGTTTGAGCGCATAATTTTAACGTCTTTTAAAAGCTGGTGGTAACGGCAAATCTGAACGTTCTGGCCGAAACCAAATACACCAGCAGGAAGAAAAAATACAGCACAGTATAGTTACACATTTTACGCATTGGGTGAATCGCGTGAAAAAAAGTCCGCCCTCCGATTTATGCATGCAGCGTTAATGTGCGTATTTTTGCGCGTCTTTTTTAGGCGTGTTATTTTTTGACGGGTGAAAAAATGCGCTCGGATTGTGATACCAGCGTTAATTTACGCACATTAACGTTTACCGCTGCACGCAAAAAAAAATTGCGCTACGCATGCGCTTTTGCGCAAACCAATTAATAGAGCCCAATGTGTTTTATATTGTGGTTTAATAATGTGTTTTATATTGTGGTTTATTTTGTGGTTTTATAATGTGTTTTATAGTGTGTTTTATAGTGTGGTTTCATAATGTGTTTTATAGTGTATTTTTTTATTGTGTTTATAATGTGTTTTATAGTGTGGTTTTATAATGTGTTTTATATTGTGGTTTTATAGTGTGTTTATAATGTGTTTTATTTTGTGGTTTTATAATGTGTTTTATAGTGTGTTTTATAGTGTGGTTTCATAATGTGTTTTATATTGTGCTTTTATATTGTGTTTATAATGTTTTTTATAGTGTGGTTTTATATTGTGTTTAGAATGTGTTTTATGTTGTGGTTTTATAATGTGTTTTATATTGTGGTTTATTTTGTGGCTTTATAATGTGTTTTATAGTGTGGTTTTATAATGTGTTTATAATGTGTTTTATAGTGTGGTTTTATATTGTGTTTATAATGTGTTTTATGTTGTGGTTTTATAATGGGTTTTATTTTGTGGTTTTATAATGTGTTTATAATGTGTTTTATATTGTGGTTTATTTTGTGGTTTTATAATGTGTTTATAATGTGTTTTATATTGTGGTTTCATAATGTGTTTTATATTGTGGTTTATATTGTGGTTTTATAATGTGTTGTATATTGTGGTTTATTTTGTGGTTTTATAATGTGTTTTATATTGTGGTTTTGTTTGTGAAGCACAAGTAATCTAGTTACAGCTTATGTTAGTGGTAGTGTCCCTTTAATCTTTGGCCCTCCAGGTGTTAATGCTTACAATTCCCAGAATTCTTAGAATGCAATAGATGGCCAGAGAGCCATGGGAGTTGAAGTTCAGAAACATCGGGGGGGGGGAGATTTTGAGATCCCTGCGCTAAAGAAAACAATGTATATATGCTCTGGTAACAGTTCACTCCACGGCATAACACAGACACGTACGAACTGCACGACCAGCCAAAATATCTTGGAAGAGCACGACGTGGGAGACAGTGATGAAGCTCCAGATTTGATGAAGCAGACATTACATGGGATTGCGTCTCTATTTCCTGTATCTATCTGCATTTCTAATCAGAGAACCCCTGGTATGTGTTTTATGGCAATGACATAAAGACCGTAATGTAATGTCTAGAGGTTCAATGAGGCAAAAAAAAGAAACCCTCAAGATATATTTCTTTTAATATCAGCGATGATGACTGCCGGATCGGTTAGCGCCGGAGTCTCATTAAGCCTCCAAAAAGATGGAGAGGGAATCCGAGGGAAAACGAGAATATCAGCTGACGAAAAGTTTTCATGTGTAAGTCTGAAGTGTAAATATGTAAGAAACGTAATGTCACGGGGCGGAACTCGAGAGCGTCCGATGATCAACCAATGCTTTCAATCAAAGTGATACAGTATTAAGGATTAAAGTCAAGTAAGTGGCGCGTTATACGTGTTTTATACATATAGATAATAACCATCATCTAACAGCCGAAAGCAAGAACTCACATCACAAAACAGAGCAAGATGTAGCACTTGCAAAGCGGAGAATGCGCCGTGTTATTCCACCGCTGATATTAAATTGAATTAAAAGAACAGTCTACTCATCCTGACAACTTTATTGATATAAATTGGTTAGGATGTAAAGAGTGCTACCCCCCCTTCTCTTCTCACAGCCCTCCAAAAGGGTGAAACGCAGGACGAAATGGAGGAGATTCCTCCACCCAACCCAGTGTCACTAGCAGCCAGTATTTTGAATTTCCCGGCTGCCAATCACCAGATCGGTCACTAGTGATGTCACACACAGAGAGCGGCGATGCACCCTGTGCAACTTTATGTACCCAAGTTCCGTAGTGCCTGTGCAGAGCGAGGGATCGGAGCTGCACGCGCATGCACAGATCTGACCCATCGCTGCCTCTCTGAGAACGCTTGCTACAGCGATTGGTCTCAGAGGGTGACGTCGGCCCCTCTCTGTGTGTGACATCAATAGCGACCAATCTGGTGACCGGCAGCTGGGAAATTCAAAAATTCCAGCTGTTGGTGATGCTGGGTGGGGTGGAGGAAGCTCTTTCACTTCACCCTGCGATTTCACAAGATTGGGGGTGCTGGAAGAGTGGGGGAGGGGGCACTCCTCACATCCTGACCATTTTATAAATGTAAAGTGATCAGGATGAATAGAGTGATTTCAAAGTTTAAAAAAATCCCCGTGTTTATTAAATATTTATTTAACTGTTTATTATTTTCAATTGCAGCAATAAGCCATTTTGTTTGTTTATTTTTTAGGGTTTTTTTGTGCATTTTTCTGGATTTTTTGAGTGAAAGTTTAGGTCTCCTAACTTATTTTAAAGAGACAAGGCTTTTTTCCACCATAGTTTTCAATGTAAAAAATTATTTGCATTTTTATTAAATATATATTAAACCGTTTATTATTTTCAATTGCAGAAATAAGCCATTTTGTTTATTTATTTTTTTGGGCATTTTTCAGGAATTTTTGGGTTAATCATTAGGTTTCCTAACTTATTTTAAATGTAATAACTAGGTGTGTTTTTTCTTTGCTGAACGCAACTGTATTATTTTTTTCTTACAGTCTGTGTGCGTTCAGCAATGAATTGGATGCATTACATTGTGTCAGAAGAACCATGGACAGTTCCAAGCCTGCCGTTAACCATGGTCCTGAATGTGAAGTAGATTGATAACATGTTTCACTTTATTGTGTCGCAACATTTTACACATACAGTATATTAATCCACTTCTTTTCTACTTCTTTTTTTCTTGCCTCAGCCCTGATCTTGGGACAGACTCGCACTTCCTTGCGAACGCTTGTCTTCCCGTAGACTTGAGCTACAGAAAAATCCAGGTATCTGTCTCCGGTCTGTATTATGCAGTGCGGCGCGCTCAGTCAATACCGTCTGCAAAGAAGAACGTTAATTGTCAACACCGGTCTTGCAGAATGAATCACGGCTCGCGACTGCCGGTCACCCATCCCCCCTACGTCTAACAAGTCCCATTCTCTGAAAGTAACGAAAAACACAAAAAGCCATTTCTCTGAACAAGCAGAGGAATACAATGTGTATACAGCAGAATGATATCAATCCCGGCACAGTCTATGCAAATTGTTACCCTGCTCTCATTATTTGCTTTCGCACCGGCACACAATGTTCATTTTCAGCCCCCGATCCTCATTTGTAACCAGCAGACATTTCAAGGCGAGAAAGTTCAACGGAATCTAAGCTGCAAACAGCCTAAGAGCCGAGTAAAATCTCTATCAAGAAGATATACAGCTTGAAGGGTTCTTGAAGATGAAGTGTGTGCGTCTCAATCACGGCTACGGCAATTGTTTTAATGAGGACAACCTATTTTGGATCCATCATTAGAGGCTTGCACTTTGTTCTGGCTTTTCCTTTGACTGAGGAGTACAACCTTACAAAAAAAGTCATTATCATATGTTAAGGTCAATTGGTACTAATGCAACAGACGGATAATGACGGTATAACTATGTGTTGGCATTCAGACAGAGGTGTCTTGTGATTTCCGCTCAAGATTCTATAATCAGGAAGAAGAGGAGTCTCTAATGTTAGTCAATTAGCCACAGCCAATAAAGGCAAAGTTTGCATCTCTTCTGACCACTTGATATTTGAAGAATAGGAGAAGACGGAGAAAAGATACACATTACACCGAAGCACTGTCACACAGGCGCCATTTTCCTCTATGCAACGTTCTGCTTCTCTTACGTGCTTTCCGATACATTTGTCCATTCCTTCATCCTTTGTGGTGGCTTTCTGTAGGAGGGCACGTCCAAACTTAAGTTTAAACTCAATGAAATAATGATGCTAACTAGGGATGCACTGAAAATTATCGGCCGAAAACAGTGTTTTCGGCCGAAATGGAAATTCAGCCGAAAAAAAAGGCCAAAAATTTCCCTTTAGAGGCTCGGCCGAGCCAGGGGCTCGCCTGAGTCTGGAGGCCGGCCGAGCTGCCTGCGACAGCCGGAGGACGGTCACCACTGGAGCTCAGGACCGAAGTAGGAGGATGTAGGTGAGTATGTAAGGTGAAACCAATCAGCCATGCGAACCTGGGCCTGGAGGCCTGGCCGAGCAAGCTGCTTGGCCGGCCTCCAGGCTCAGGCGAGCACCCCGGCTTGGGGTGAGTGTTTGGCGGGTTTTGTGGCGGCTTTTCCCTGCACTACGACGGCCCTGTGGTGCTTGCTGAATACACCACAGGGTCGCCGGAATAGGATCGCTAAATCACACCGAATTAAAGAGAAGGAAAAGTCACCGAACGTGCGGTGACTTTTTGATTCTCTTTGAATAACCCTGTTAGTTTGCCCCAAAACGAAAATTTAAAAAGTTATTTTGGTATTTTTTTGTTGGGGGTGGTGGGGGCGCTTCACATTTCTGTGCCTACAGGCTCCGGAAATGCAAATCCAGCCCTGCACATACTCATAGATAGCGCCGATCATCATAAAGTCAATTCTCAGCGTGTCAGTGTGTGTAACCAGCACTGCTGGAATCATAAAAAAAATTGTAACAAAGATAAAGGATGCAAAACAAAAGCCGACGAGTTTCTGAATTGTCGTGTACCGCCACCTTTTACGCATTAATGTGAGTAAAATGAAAAAAGCTGAAACAATCCATTGTTCGCCGCATTTGCTTTCGCTCTACTGCGCACTTCACCTCCACCAGGTTACCATCAAACTATTAAATAAATGTTTATGCGACTGCGCGTTGAGGTCACCGGGTTAAGCGATGAGAAGAAAAAAAAGACAGCGAACGAACGTAAAAATATTCAGCGCCCCGGCCAAGTCCTTCCATTACAGCAAAGTGAAGGAAGCGCTGGATACGTTTAATTACGCTGCTGCGGGTTCTTTATCGGACTTGCGTGACGCTATGGCAACCGTTTAGGCAACAAAACCGAGACATTCTTATTCAAAACAGAAAGAAACAAACACATTGTAAAGCGGGGGAATCGATTGGACGCGTGGTCTTCTTAATTTCCCCCAGAACAATTTGCAAGCTGGCTTCCTGAATCGGCAGTTCCTGGCCCAAAATATTTAGGATTTAAATTGCGCGTTCGCCATTTGTTCTATTTTTCTGTTTTTTTTGTACAAGAAGGGGGAAAAACGTTTTGGCTCCCCTCCATTACTCTAATGAATGTCTTTCTAAAAGCACTTTTCGACAGTCTGTTGCTCTATAATAAAGTAACTGCATGATAGCTCGCATTATCACAAAAGGAGCAATTATTCTTTAAAATCAGAATCCATAGTAAAAGTCATTTAGAGTCTTATGGGGGACATTTTCAGAAATTGAATTCTTATGAAGGAACCAATGTACTGGCTTAATTTTCTCTATTTCGCAAGCTCATCTGAAATAAAATGATTCAGGGAAACGAACGCAGGAAAAGGCCGTGTGCGCCTCGGGTACCAAATAACGAGGGATACCATATTATCTTATTCTTAACCTTTTACTCGCTGGAGCCCAGATAACCATCGCAGTTAGCGACCAGCCGCGTGAAACACATTGCTGCGAGGACACCGGCAGGGGGAAGAATTTGGCACGGACACAAAGAATCATGTTGGACTCGACATGTCGGGAAGAAAAGCTGTGTGAGTGGACAGAGAAACGCTGGAAACACAAACAGAATCTCCAATGGAACAAATTATTGTAAGGAATATGTTATCTATCTATCTCTGAATCTATCTGTATCTGTATCTATCTATCTCTGAATCTATCTGTATCTGTATCTATCTATCTATCTATCTATCTCTGAATCTATCTGTATCTATATCTATCTATCTCTGAATCTATCTGTATCTGTATATATCTATCTATCTATCTCTGAATCTATCTGTATCTATATCTATCTATCTCTGAATCTATCTGTATCTGTATATATCTATCTATCTATCTCTGAATCTATCTGTATCTATCTATCTCTGAATCTATCTGTATCTATATCTATCTATCTCTGAATCTATCTGTATCTGTATATATCTATCTCTGAATCTATCTGTATCTATATCTATCTAGTATCTATCTATCTATCTCTGAATCTATCTGTATCTATCTATCTATCTATCTGTATCTATATCTATCTATCTATCTCTGAATCTATCTGTATCTATATCTATCTATCTCTGAATCTATCTGTATCTATATCTATCTATCTCTGAATCTATCTCTATCTGTATCTATATCTATCTATCTCTGAATCTATCTGTATCTATATCTTATCTATCTCTGAATCTATCTGTATCTATATCTATCTATCTATATATCTATCTATCTATCTCTGAATCTATCTGTATCTATATCTATCTATCTCTGAATCTATCTGTATCTATATCTATCTATCTATCTCTGAATCTATCTGTATCTGTATCTATCTATCTATCTCTGAATCTATCTGTATCTATATCTATCTAGTATCTATCTATCTATCTCTGAATCTATCTGTATCTGTATCTATCTATCTATATCTGTATCTATATCTATCTATCTATCTCTGAATCTATCTGTATCTATCAGGGTTATCCAAAGAGATTCGAAAAGTCACCGCACGTTCGGTGACTTTTCGTTCTCTTCAATTCGGTTCCTTTTGCCGATTGCATTTCGGTGACCCTGCGGTGTATTCAGCAAACACCACAGGGTCCCCGAATTGCAGGGAAAAGCTGCCGTAAACCTGACGAAAACTAACCGAATGCACGCTGAAAACAAGCAAAAACATCTGGATTAACCTTCGAAGAGGAGCCGAACAGGAGCCGAAAAGGAGCCGAATCACACAGAGCCGAAGCAGCTGTGACGTAGAGGAGGCAGTGAATAAATTAGAAAAACCATTTGTATGAATCTGGGAAAAAGAAACGCTGTTTGCAAAGAAACTACTGAGCGAAAATGTCTGAAATTTTCACAGGAGGTCCAGGGAATGATAATAAAGAGGGCTGTTACAAAAAAAATAAGCAAACTGAAAAAAAAAAAAAAAAAAAATCGGACTTTTAATTTTTTTTTAAAAAATTCAGAAAAATGCTTAAAGTATCCTAAAAAATCTATAAATAAAGAGACTTTTTGCGGCAGAATTTTATAATGAACGGTTTATTAGATATTGAATTAAAACGGGAATATTTTTAACATTGAAGTCTATGGGATTCTCCTGAATAAATTTGCCGAATTAAACCACCGAATGGCAGGGCATTAGGGGAACCTTTCACTGCTGGTTTGTGTTCTCTGAATAGCCGAAGCAGTGCTTTTTGATGGGGATTTCACTGCCCTCGAACAGGGACCGAACAGGCACCGAATGTGCAGGCAATTCGCCAGGATTTGGCGAATTGCCTGCTCTCTGGATAGCCGAATGGTCAGGAAAGGCAACCGAACGCTGATTTTCAGCGTTCGGTTACCTTTCTCAAGCAATTCGAATCTCTTTGGATAACCCTGTATATCTATCTATCTCTGAATCTATCTGTATCTATCTATCTATCTGTATCTGTATCTGTATCTATCTATCTCTGAATCTATCTGTATCTGTATCTATCTATCTCTGAATCTATCTGTATCTATATATATCTATTTATCTATCTATCTGTATCTATCTCTATCTATCCCATAGCTATCTCTGAATCTATCTGTATATAACTATCAATCTGTATCTATATCCATCTATCCCATATCTATCTATCTATCTCTGTATCTATCCCATATCTATCTATCTGTATCTATCTATCTATCTGTAGCTACATTTCTCTATTTATCTTTAATATCTATCTGTATCTCTCTCTATCATATCTATGTATTTATATATAATAATCTTTTGTATCACTATATATATATATCTGTAAATTGATCCCATATTTATCTATGGCATCTTTCTACCTCATCTATCGCTAAATCTATCTATGTATCTCTGTATGTATATGTCTATTTCTGTATCTATCTGTCTGTCTGTCTCTGTATCTATCTATCCCATTTCTCTCCATCTTTAATATCTATTTATCTATCGATTGATCAATCAATCTCATATTTATCTATAGCATCTCATCTATCTTTCTCGATAATATATCTATTAATCTTTAGTATCTATTTATCTATCACTATCCATCACTCTATCTTTGTATCTATCTATTTATCTGTATCTATTTATCTTTAGTATATATCTATCTATCTATATCTATTTATCGATCTATCTGTATCTGTTTATCTATCTATCTGTATCTATTTATCTTTAGTATCGATTTATCTATCTAATCTATTTCTCTATAGCTATTAATCGTTAGTATATCTAGCCATCTATTGATTCTGTCTATAGGTTGATCAATTCCATATTTATCTATAGCATCTTTCTGTCTATCACATGTATCTATTTATCAGGTGCCGGACAAAATTCCTACAGCCAGGTTCCCTAATGCCAACTAGGGATGAGCCGAACACTCCCCGAGTTCGGTTCGAGTCCGAACCCGAACTTCCCATTTGTTCGGGACCGAACCCGAACCCGAACCCCCATGCAAGTCAATGGGGCTGAAAATACGTTTTTTTAGAGTGCCCTCCAAGAGGGCATATATGCTACATATCTATACTATAATTGAGTAAGGCTTGGCGTGTCTGTCGCCAAGCCTTACTCTGCGCATGCGCGCGCAACCAGCGGCGGTTGGTTGCGCGCGCATGCAACCGCCGCGGCACGAGCCGGCTGTGCACTCGCCGCGGCGGTTACAAGATGCACACAGCAGCCGGGTAGAGGCTGCGCTCGCAGCCTCTACCCGGCTGCCGCGCGCATCCAACCCCCGAGCGGCGAAGGGAAAGTTCCCTCGCTTCCGCTCTTTGAAGGACCCAAGCCCTGGTCACGTGGGAGTCCCACGTGACCGCGGCTTGGGTCCTTCAACGTCCGTAAGCGAGGAAACTTTCACTTCCCCGGCGCCGCTCGGAAAGGTAAGTATGCCGGAGCTCATGGGGCAGCTGTCCGAATGCCGATAGAGCATTCGAACAGCCGCCCCATGTCTATTATTTACAGAATTCGGCCATTTCTTACCGCTGTCACCACAAAACAACTCATACACGCCCTGGTAATCTCCCGACTCGACTATTGCAATAATCTCTTATCTGGCCTCCCTCTGTCCCGCCTCTCCCCCTACAATCCATCCTGAACGCCTCCGCCAGGCTAATTCACCTCACCCGCCGCTCTGTCTCTGCCGCTCCCCTCTGCGAGTCCCTTCACTGGCTCCCCATCCACTGCAGAATTAAGTTCAAAATCCTTATCCTTACCTACAAAACCCTCACTAACTCAGCGCCCCACTACCTGTCCTCACTAATCACTAAATACACCCCAGCCCGCTCCCTAAGGTCAAACAGTGACCTGCGCCTAGCTTCTCCCCGCATCACCTCTTCCCATGATAGACTGCAGGATTTCTCACGCGCAGCCCCCACTCTCTGGAACGCTCTCCCTCGTACTGTCAGACTTTCCCCTAACTTCTCTTCCTTCAAACGCTCCCTTAAAACATTCCTATTTAGGGAAGCCGACCACCCAACTCACTGACGCAACCATCAATCACTCTCACCTTACAGTCCTCTCCTCCTGTTTCCAACCCCAACCCTCCCAGATTGTAAATTCCTACGGGAATAGGGCCCTCATCTCCTCCTGTACTGTTTGTCAAATGTTGTTCAATGTATTGTAACCCTGTCTATACTGTGCTTATTGTACAGCGCTGCGGAATATGCTGGCGCTTTATAAATAAAGAATAATAATAATAATGTCTGGTCTGGGGTCTGAGCTGGGGCATATATCCATGAGAGCTTTGGGGGGGGCAATATCCACGAGCTGGGGGGCCAATATCCACGAGCTGGGGGGCCAATATCCACGAGCTGGGGGGCCAATATCCACGAGCTGGGGGGCAATATCCACGAGCTGTGGGGCAGTATCCACGAGCTGGGGGGCAGTATCCAGGAGCTGGGGGGCCAATATCCACGAGCTGGGGGGCCAATATCCACGAGCTGGGGGGCCAATATCCACGAGCTGGGGGGCAATATCCACGAGCTGTGGGGCAATATCCACGAGCTGGGGGGCAGTATCCAGGAGCTGGGGGGCAATATCCATGAGCTGGGGGCAATATCCAGGACCTGGGACAGTATCCAGGAGCTGGGGCAGTATATCCACGACCTGGGGCAATATCCACGTGCTGGGGCAATATCCACATGCTGGGGCAATATCCACGAGCTGGGGCAGTATCCACGAGCTGGGGGGCAGTATCCACAAGCTGGGGGGCAGTATCCACGAGCTGGGGGCAATATCCATGAGCTGGGGGCAATATCCAGGAGCTGGGACAGTATCCAGGAGCTGGGGCAATATCCACGAGCTGGGGCAGTATCCACGAGCTGGGGCAGTATCCAGGAGCTGGGGCAGTATCCACGAGCTGGGGCAATATCCACGAGCTGGGGCAATATCCACGAGCTGGGGCAATATCCACGAGCTGGGGCAGTATCCACGTGCTGGGGCATATATCCATGAGCTGGGGCAGTATATCCACAATAGACTGCCCTCTGGGCAGGCTTTCCACCTTGTTTGCCATAAAAAGGTGTATGGGGGTCCGGGTAGTGCCCTGGGGGACAGGAAACAAGGACAAAAAGTAAAAAAAAAACGTGTCGCCATTGTCGCCCCAGGTCTCTATAACCTCCCCAGCCCCACTTAATCATTATACCCCCATATCTCTCATTAGCCACCAGGTCCCACTTAACCCCCAAGCCCCCTTAGGCACAGTTTCCCCATTGCCACATCAGCCTAGGTCCCTATAACCTTCCCAGCCCCCACTTAACTACCAAGTTCCTCATAATCCCCAGCCCCTCTTAACCATTATGTCCCCATAACTCCCATTAGCCACCAAGTCCCTCATAACTAGGGATGAGCCGAACACCCCCCGAGTTCGGTTCGAGCCCGAACACGAACCCGAACTCGAACCCAATGCAAGTCAATGGGGCTGAAAATTTGGTTTTTAGAGTGCCCTCCAAGAGGGCATATATGCTACATATTTGCCATAAAAGGTGTATGGGGGTCCGGGTAGTGCCCTGATGGACAGGAAACAAGGACAAAAAGTAAAAAAAAAACGTTTTTAAAGGGACAGTGAGTTTTCCATGAAATAAGGGTTAAAAATAAAAACGAAAAATTCCTTCAAATATCGTGCCTAGGAGGTCCCCATAACCTGCCCGTGAAGTGGCGGATTTCTAGGATGTATAGAAACACCTAAAAACCAAAAAATGACGTTTCATATGACGGTAAATGGTTTTCCTTTAATCTATCCATAAACAACTGCTTGGGGCGGCAGCATGTATGAAAAGACATTTTAGGACGCGCAGAAAAAGTTTAGTGTTTTTTTTGGCTAAATTATTGTGAAACTTATGCAGGCTTTGGATGAAAGTGACAATAGGTGCTTTAAAATTGGGCTTTTAGTATCGACAACAGTGCCGTCACACCGTAACCACTCTGAGGATATGAATCTGATACAGGCGTCAATGGCAGTGCACCCAGATATTGTGCCTTTAGTGCCAGGCATGCAAGTACTATCATACAGTAACCCCTCTGTGGTATTGTGGAAGAATGCAGGGGTGGACCATGCGGTCCTATATTAAAAAGATATGAATCTGGGAATGGGCGTCAGTGCACCCAGTTATTGTGCCTTTAATGCCAGGCCATCAAGTATCATCATACAGTAACC
The DNA here is from genome assembly GCA_009667805.1 of Leptobrachium leishanense. NCBI lineage: Eukaryota > Metazoa > Chordata > Amphibia > Anura > Megophryidae > Leptobrachium > Leptobrachium leishanense. Next base: position 16,282,381 of record CM019070.1, read on the forward strand.
CCTCTGTGGTATTGTGGAAGAGTGCAGGGGTGGACCATGTGATCCTATATTGAAAAGTTTTTGATCTGGTGGTAATGGGCGTCAGTGCACCCAGATATTGTGCCTTTAATGCCAGGCCATCAAGTATCATCATACAATAACCCCTCTGTAGTATTGTGGAAGAGTGCAGGGGTGGACCATGTGGTCCTATATTGAAAAGTTTTTGATCTGGTGGTAATGGGCGTCAGTGCACCCAGATATTGTGCCTTTAATGCCAGGCCATCAAGTATCATCATACAGTAACCCCTCTGTGGTATTGTGGAAGAGTGCAGGGGTCGACCATGTGGTCCTATATTGAAAAGTTTTTGATCTGGTAATGGGCGTCAGTGCACCCAGATATTGTGCCTTTAATGCCAGGCCATCAAGTATCATCATACAGTAACCCCTCTGTGGTATTCTGGAAGAGTGCAGGGTTGGACCATGTGGTCCTATATTGAAAAGTTTTTGATCTAGTGGTAAGGGCGTCAGTGCACCCAGATATTGTGCTTAAATGCCAGGCCATCAAGTATCATCATACAGTAACCCCTCTGTGGTATTGTGGAAGAGTGCAGGGGTGGACCATGTGGTCCTAAATTGAAAAGTTTTTGATCTGGTGGTAATGGGCGTCTGTGCACCCAGATATTGTGCCTTTAATTGCCAGGCCATCAAGTATCATCATACAGTAACCCCTCTGTGGTATTGTGGAAGAGTGCAGGGTTGGACCATGTGGTCCTATATTGAAAAGTTTTTGATATAGTGGTAATGGGCGTCAGTGCACCCAGATATTGTGCCTTAAATGCCAGGCCATCAAGTATCATCATACAGTAACCCCTCTGTGGTATTGTGGAAGAGTGCAGGGGTGGACCATGTGGTCCTAAATTGAAAAGTTTTTGATCTGGTGGTAATGGGCGTCAGTGCACCCAGATATTGTGCCTTTAATGCCAGGCCATCAAGTATCATCATACAGTAACCCCTCTGTGGTATTGTGGAAGAGTGCAGGGGTGGACCATGTGGTCCTATATTGAAAAGTTTTTGATCTGGTGGTAATGGGCGTCAGTGCACCCAGATATTGTGCCTTTAATGCCAGGCCATCAAGTATCATCATACAGTAACCCCTCTGTGGTATTCTGGAAGAGTGCAGGGTTGGACCATGTGGTCCTATATTGAAAAGTTTTTGATCTAGTGGTAATGGGCGTCAGTGCACCCAGATATTGTGCCTTAAATGCCAGGCCATCAAGTATCATCATACAGTAACCCCTCTGTGGTATTGTGGAAGAGTGCAGGGGTGGACCATGTGGTCCTAAATTGAAAAGTTTTTGATCTGGTGGTAATGGGCGTCTGTGCACCCAGATATTGTGCATTTAATGCCAGGCCATCAAGTATCATCATACAGTAACCCCTCAGTGGTATTGTGGAAGAGTGCAGGGGTGGACCATGTGGTCCTATATTGAAAAGTTTTTGATCTGGTGGTAATGGGCGTCAGTGCACCCAGATATTGTGCCTTTAATGCCAGGCCATCAAGTATCATCATACAGTAACCCCTCTGTGGTATTGTGGAAGAGTGCAGGGTTGGACCATGTGGTCCTATATTGAAAAGTTTTTGATATAGTGGTAATGGGCGTCTGTGCACCCAGATATTGTGCCTTAATGCCAGGCCATCAAGTATCATCATACAGTAACCCCTCTGTGGTATTGTGGAAGAGTGCAGGGGTGGACCATGTGGTCCTAAATTGAAAAGTTTTTGATCTGGTGGTAATGGGCGTCAGTGCACCCAGATATTGTGCCTTTAATGCCAGGCCATCAAGTATCATCATACAGTAACCCCTCTGTGGTATTGTGGAAGAGTGCAGGGGTGGACCATGTGGTCCTATATTGAAAAGTTTTTGATCTGGTGGTAATGGGCATCAGTGCACCCAGATATTGTGCCTTTAATGCCAGGCCATCAAGTATCATCATACAATAACCCCTCTGTGGTATTGTGGAAGAGTGCAGGGGTGGACCATGTGGTCCTATATTGAAAAGTTTTTGATCTGGTGGTAATGGGCTTCAGTGCACCCAGATATTGTGCCTTTAATGCCAGGCCATCAAGTATCATCATACAGTAACCCCTCTGTGGTATTGTGGAAGAGTGCAGGGGTGGACCATGTGGTCCTATATTGAAAAGTTTTTGATCTGGTGGTAATGGGCGTCAGTGCACCCAGATATTGTGCCTTTAATGCCAGGCCATCAAGTATCATCATACAGTAACCCCTCTGTGGTATTGTGGAAGAGTGCAGGGTTTGTACCATGTGGTCCTATATTGAAAAGTTTCTGATCTGGTGGTAATGGGCATCAGTGCACCCAGATATTGTGCCTTAAATGCCAGGCCATCAAGTATCATCATACAGTAACCCCTCTGTGTTATGGTGGAAGAGTGCAGGGGTGGATCTTGCGGTCCTATATTAAAAAGATATGCATCTGGTTAAGGCGTCAGTGTACCCAGATATTCTGCCTTTGGTGCAAGACTGCCAGGCCAGCAAGTATCATCATACAGTAACCCCTCTGTGGCATTGTGGAAGAGTGAAGGGTTGGACCCTGCGGTTCAAAAAATTAAAATGATATAAATCTGGCACAGGCGTCAGTGCAGCCAAATATTGTGCCTTTCATGGCAGCAAGTGCCTTCACACCATAACCCTTTTGTGGTATTGTGGAAGAGTTCAGTGCTGGAGGGTTTGTGAATGCAGAAGAGGACATCCCCTATCTATTCCATTACTTCAGCATCAGGGGATTGATAGCTGCTGATCCAGGACTGATTCATTTTTATAAATGTCAGCCGGTCTACAGAGTCGGTGGACAGACGCACTCTTTTGTCTGTGACAAAACCTCCAGCGGCAATGAACGTCCTTTCAGAAAGCACGCTGGATGAAGGGCAACCTAGTAGCTGCATAGCGTATTGGCTAAATTCTGGCCAGTGATCCGATCTCAACACTCGGTAAGCCAGTGGATCATCTGCTGGAAAGGTATCCAGGTCTGCCCTTGCCCGTAGGTAGTCCTGCACCATATGGTGAAGACGCTGGCAATGGGTGCCTACATTTGACGTCTCCGGGCGCCGTGGACTAAAATTTTTTAAAAAGGCATCAGTCAAGCGGCCCCGGCCTTCATCGCACTTCCTCTGATCATCCACAGCCTCAGAAGCACCTGTGTTATCACTTGGTAACCTACCAGTGCCTGGAAAGGTGTTACACAAGTGTCGCTTTAGAGCGTACTCAAGTTGTTTCATCCTGTGCTCCCTCTGTGCGGGCAGGATGAGCTCTGCAACTTTACCCTTGTATTGTGATTCAAGAAGGCTTGCCAACCAGTAATGATCCCTCTCCTTGATAGCACAAATTCTGGGGTCCTTTACCAGGCTTTGCAGGATAAGGGAGCCCATGCAGCGTAGGTTGGAGGTGGCATTAGCTTCCGAGTCTTCCTGGTCAATGAGGATGACCCCATCGTGCACTTCCTCCTCCCAGCCACGTACTTGTCCTTGGGTTTCTGGGTACATAAAAACCCTCCCTTGAGGAATCCCCACCTTTAATGCCCCCACTACTTAAATATTCCTCCTCCTCATCCTCCTCCTGTCTGATCTGAGGAGGACCCACTGGAATGCTGTCTGCAGAAAGACTGGGGCCTTCAGAGCTAGGGAAGGCCTCCTCTTCCTCCCGCTGCTCTGCCTCTAGAGCCACATCTATAATTCCTTGCAGAGTGTGCTCCAGCAGGAACACTAAAGGAATTGCGTCACTGATGCATGCACTGTCCCTGCTCACCATCCTCATTGCCTCCTCAAATGGTGACAGTACAGTGCATGCATCCTTGATCATCAGCCACTGCGGGGGGCAACCAAGTTGACCTGAACCTGTCCTTGTGCCATACTCACACAGGTACTCCTTGATGACCCTCTGCCAGGCGAACACTTGCTGGGAATGACCGTCTGAAGTGGCTGCAAACTTTTCTGGCCTAGCTGAGAAGCTCTGCCAGCCCTGGCACCTGGTTAGGAAACACTGTACCACCAGATTTAGGACGTGTGCTAGGCATGAAACACGCGTCAACTTACCCTGACGTATGGCGGAGAGAAGGTTGCTGCCATTATCACAGACGAACATTCCCAGCTGAAGCTGGCGTGGTGTTAACCATCTCTGCACCTGCCCCTGCAGAGCTGAAAGAATTTCTGGCCTGGTGTGGCTCCTGTCCCCTAAACAAACCAGCTCAAGCACAGTATGGCGTCTTTTTGCTTGAGCCATTGCGTAGCCCCTGTCACGTGTCAGTTTAACTGAAACTTCGCCAGACACAGAGAAGGAGGAGGAGGAGGAGGAAGAGGGAGAGGGAGAGGTGGGGGTGGAGCAGACAGACCTCATACAAGCAGCTTTCTGGAGGCGTGGTGGATGAACATGCTCCAGCACAGAGCCCCGTCTTGGATCCCTCCCAGCTGCAATCAGAGATACCCAGTGTGCCGTGAAGGAAATGTAGCATTTAGACGCTGTGCTTGGGGATGGTTGGGACTATATTTTCAATTTCGCTGCAGCAGCTGCGGCAACGTAATCTGACTGCGTAAATCTTCAGCTACTGGGATGATGTCACATTGTGAGGAAGGACCTGCTGGTACATCCATTACTGTAACATCATCCCTGTCGGTGGAGGTTGTAGGCAATTGCATGGCAAGACATACAGTGTGGGTAGAGACAGATGAGGAGGAGGAGGACCTACGCAAAGTTTTGCCCCAACGGGATGTGTGGCACTTGTTCATATGTCGCCTCAAGCACGTGGTACCCAAGTGTCCGGTGTTTATCCCACGCTTCAGCCTCCTCTGACATGGATTACAAATAGCAACGGTGGGGTCTGCTGCACATTTCTTAAAGAACTCCCAGACAGCAGAGTTCCTGCATGTGTTCTTTGAGACAACAGCACTCTGCACCGGAGCAGCTCTGACATGTGATGCCTTGGACTGGCTAGTGCTACGGTTGGTCACAGAGGATGTTGTGCCTCGTGTTTGCTGTGCCTCCTCCTCCTGCTCCTCCTCCTCCCCCTCCAACTCACTTGAATCCTCAGTTCAATCTGGCACCCAGGTGGAGTCAGTGACCTCATCATCAATGTCATCTTCACCCCCTATCTCCTCGTTACTGGAGCCAACTTGGCAGTATGCTGCAGCTGCTGGGGCAACATGAGTGCCAGCTATTTGTGTGTCATCACTGGCACCCCCTTCCTCTAGGTTGATTATACTCCCTTGCTCAACCTCAAAGATTGAATCAGAGCACTGTACTTGCTGCGCATCCTCAAGCAGCATGTCACTCTCATTGTAGTCAAACAATTCAGCTGACTCCTCCGTGTGTGATAGCGAGGCTACGGCAGGAGTAGCTGTGGACATGGAGGCTGCATTAGATGCTTTGGCAGCTGAGGTGGTCTGTAAAGCACTAGAAGCCTGGCTTGCAGAGGACTCAGAAGATGAGGATGGCCTGGTTAGCCAATCCACCAAGTCCTCTGTATGTTGCTGCTGCTTAAGACAGCCAGCACCAGTTAGAAAGGACAAGTGTGCCCCTGCAGAGGATGCACCACGTCCACCACGACCAGAGACACAGCCTTCCGACACAGGGGCTGCTTGCCCTCTTATCTTTGGCTGGGAGCGTCTGCCTGTCCTTTTTGTTCTTTCAGACATGGTGAGTGATATATAGATTAATATATACAGAACTCTGATTCAACTCCGCTGTAAAGATTTAAATAACTCTGGTATAACTCAGTGAGACACACTGATAGCTGGCAGCCAGTGACAAGAGACAGATCACCTTAATTCACAAATGTTTTAAATAAATTAGTGAGCCCCAAAATACAGCGTGGTACTGTATGTATAACGAGACACAGATCACCTTAATTCCCAAGTGTTTTAAAGAAATTAGTGAGCCCCAAAATACAGCGTGGTACATTTTGTATGACGAGACACAGATCACCTTAACTCCCAAGTGTTTTAAAGAAATTAGTGAGCCCCAAAATACAGCGTGGTACTGTTTGTATGACGAGACACAGATCACCTTAATTCCCAAGTGTTTTAAAGAAATTAGTGAGCCCCAAAATACAGCGTGGTACTGTATGTTTGACAAGACACAGATCACCTTAATTCCCAAGTGTTTTAAAGAAATTAGTGAGCCCCAAAATATAGCGTGGTACTGTTTATGTGACGAGACACAGATCACCTTAATTCACAAGTGTTTTAAAGAAATTAGTGAGCCCCAAAAAGATGTGCTGGCACAGTGACAAGACCCAGAAAATCACCTCAATTCACAAATGTTTTAAATAAAGTTGTAAACCCCAAATAAACTTGCTGGCACAGTGACAAGACACACATCACCTAAATTCCCTGATATTTGGTATAAATGAGACCCAAAAAGACTTGCTGGCACAGTGTGACAAGACCCAGAAAATCACCTCATTACACAAATGTTTTAAATAAAGTTGTAAACCCCAAAAAAATTGCTGACACAGTGACAAGACACACATCACCTAAATTCCCTGATATTTGGTCGAAATGAGACCCCCCCAGACCCCCCAGTAGCGTGGCAGACCGGCAGTAACAACACACACAACTATCTCCTTTGAATTCTCCTCTGAAATGCGTGCAGAAGCGCTGCGTGGAAACCTTATATAGTGTGCTGCAGGATTTAGCTCTGTGAGCCCATGATTGGTCAAAATTTGCCCAATCAGGACTCTGAGCGGTGATTGGCATAGTGTTCAACCAGTCTTGCACCAGACCTGTGGTCAGGTGCAAGACTGTAGCCAATTACGAGCTTCAGGCAGTGGGAAAATGCATTGTGGTCCATTGTGGTCGAACATGCGGCGAACACCCGGAAATGTTCGGGGTTCGCGATCTGCTCGAACAGGCTAAGTTCGGGTCAAACCCTGAACCATCCGAACCAGAACAGCTCATCCCTAATGCCAACATCCCGACGGCCAACTTCCAGACAGAACAAGTGCTGGACATCCCAACTTCCCTACACAGCCAACTTCCAGACATCCATAATCCCAGCGGCTAAAACTGACACCCTAACCCTAGGTTTAAGGGGGTTAAGGCTAGGTTTAGGGGGGTTATGGTTAGGGCTAGGTTTAGGGGTTTAGGGGTAGGTTTAGGGGGTAGGGTTAGGGCTAGGTTTAGGGGGTTAGGGTTAGGGCTAGGTTTAGGGGGTTAGAGCTAGGGTTAGGACTAGGTTAAGGGGGTTAGGGTTAGGTTTAGGGGGTTAGGGGATTAGGGATCGGTTTAGGGGGTTAGGGAGTAGGGATGAGCCGAACACCCCCCGAGTTTGGTTCGGACCCGAACCCGAACTTTCCAAATGTTCGGATCGGAACCCGAACTCGAACTCATTACAAGTCAATGGGGCTGAGAATTTGGTTTTTAGAGTGCCCTCCAAGAGGCATATATTAGATATTTGCCATAAAAGGTGTATGGGGGTCCGGGTAGTGCCCTGGGGGACAGGAAACAAGGACAAAAAGATTAAAAAATGTTTTTAAAGGGACAGTGAGTTTTCCATGAAATAAGGGTTAAAAATAAAAACGAAAAATTCCTTCAAATATCGTGCCTAGGAGGTCCCCATAACCTGCCCGTAAAGTGGCGCATTTCTAGGATGTATAGAAATATGTAAAAACCAAAAAATGACATTTCAAATGACGGTAAATGCTTTTCCTTTAATCCATCCATAAACAACTGCTTGGGGCGGCAGTCTGTATGAAAAGAGGAGACATTTTCGGACACGCAGAAAAAGTTTACTGATTTTTTGGCGGTGAAAAGCAGGAGAATGACTGGAGAATGGAAAATTCTAGACCAAATAGCCGATTTGGAAAGTGAGATAAATGGGAGAATTTTTCTGTTTTGGCTATTTTGACATAGAATTTTCTCTTCAGTCATTCTCCTGAGTTTCACCTTTCTCTGAATAACCCTGTCAGGGTTATTCAGAGAGCGGTGAAGAGCAGGAGAATGACTGGAGAATGGAAAATTCTAGGTCAAAATAGCCAAACCAGAAAAATTCTCCCATTTAGGCTAGGGTCAGACGAAAGCAGTTTTAACGTGCGTTTAGACGCACGAAATCACGGCCGTGCTAGCAGCAAATGACGTCCAATGCCGGGGAACACACGAAGTACGGCCGCACGAAAGTTCGTCCGCGCAACGCAAGTGGCAAACGAACGCATTTTTTCTAGAACGTCAAACCGCTAGTACGGACGTACAGAGTGCGCTGCGTCCGCTAGAGGCGTGTGTGCGTGATTGGGAGACGTCAGGCGCTGCTAATGTCCGGCCAACATAACGTCCAGACACAAAAAGTGTTTTATTGATGATCCGTACAAAATCACGGACGAAAAGGCGCATCGTATGACCGCTATCGCGTATTCCGTGAAAAAATGCGTCCATTCGTTCGAACGCACCTTTTCACAGACAACGAGAAAAATGCGTTAGTCTGACCCTAGCCTTAGGCTAGGGTCAGACTAGCGAATTTTTAACATGCGTTTAACCACACTTAATCACGGCTGCACTAGCAGCAAATGACGGGAAATGACGGCCAATATACGAAGTACGGTCGCACGAAAGTCCGGCTGTACAACGCAAGTGGAAAATGAACGCATTTTTTCGAGAACGCAGAACCGCTAGTACGGACGTACAGAGTGCGCTGCGTCCACTAGCGGCGTGTGTGTGTGATTTGGAGACTTCAGACCCTGCTCATGTCTGGCCAACATAACGTCCAGACACCCAAAGTTTCCTGGTTTGGATCCGTAAAAAATCCCTCACAAAAATGCGCATCGTATGACCGTTTTCGCGCATTCCGTGAAAAAATACGGCAATGCGTTCGGACGCACTTTTTTGACGGTCGCTGCGAAAAATGCGTTAGTCTGACCCTAGCCTTTTCTCACTTTCCAAATCGGCTATTTGGTTCAGATTGTTCTCTTTTCCTGCCATTCTCCTGGTTTTCACCTTTCTCTGAACAACCCTGAGAGAGAGGTGAAAGCCAGGAGAACTGGCAGGAGAAGAGAACAATCTAGACCAAATAGCCGATTTGGAAAGTGAGATAAATGGGAGAATTTTTCTGGTTTGGCTATTTTGACCTAGAATTTTCACTTCTCCAGTTATTCTCCTGCTTTTCACCGCTCTCTGAATAACTCTGTGAATATTTAATCCCGAGGTGAGAAATAACATTGCTTTAGATGTTAAAAGCAGGAAATGAGGAAATTTTGTATTTTTTCTACATGATCGTGTTTGGTCTCATTAGAAAGGCAGCATATTAGAAGAGAGAAATTAACACTTCTCAAAAGACACCACACCCCTCAGTATAGTCTACATACATACAAAGTATCAAATTCAATAGAACAGACTAAAAACACCTGGTGTTTATGCCCATTTGTGAACAGAGGCCATTTAGAGTTGAGAATCTTTGCACGTACACATTAGTTTTTAATTCAATATCTAATAAACCATTGCTTACAATATTCTGCAGTAAAGAGTCCTCGATGTCAGCCCAGCACCTGGAACCGCCGCCGGAGTAATTAGGTGTCATCGCGGGGGCGCGATGACACCTAATTCAGGCGCCCCCCCCCCGCATGTGCGGAGGAGGCGCCTGAAAGGGAGGGGGGGTCCTTCGGACCTCTCTCCCTCCCAATCGGCGGCGTGCAGGGGGTTAACCCAGGCACCGTTTGGAAGGGCAAAGCCTGCCCTTCCAAATGGTACCTGGCATTAACCCCATGGGGGCGGATCACAAATCTGCGCCGAAAAGCACCGGTTCGTGATCCTTTCCCGGAGCTGGCTGACATCTTGGATGTCGGCCAAGCTTCCGGGAATGCCCCCTGAGGACTGGCGTCATCGTGCATAGCACGATGACGCCAGTCCTGGAGTTAACCCCTAACTGCCATTAATGGTGGAGATAGGGGGTTCCAATGAACCCCCTATCTCCCGATCCATGGCAGTTAGGGGTTAATGTTTGGTATTGTTGGATCGGCCAGAGCATGGCCGTTCCAACCATAGCAAACATGAGTATAAAAAAGTTTTAAAAAAAAAAAAATTAAAAAATATTTTAAAAAAAAATTATAAAAAAAAAATAAACAATTTTTTTTCTTTTTTTTGGTGTGTTAATGCAGCAATATTGTTCCCATTTCAATTATAATGTGAACAATGATGCTGCACTAACGATTTTTGTATGCGGTGCGTTTGTTAAAAAGCGCGTAATTTTCCCCAAAAAAAAATGTAACGAGACCCCATCTCTAATTTTTTAACAAGCGCACCCCATACAAAATATAACCGCAATTGCTCGTATGTTAAAATGTGAAAAAAAAACACTTTACACGTTGTAAATTATTGAAAATTCATATTTTATTGCATTTTTTGTTATAATATACAGACAGGTCATGACGTATACATATAATAATGACATATTATGAATCTGCCGAGTCTGACGGAAAGAACGATATATAATATGTCTGGGTCATATACTAAAATAAGCCTTCAAAACACGTTTAAACATGATGAGCAAAATCGGTAAAAATGAGCTCAGCACAGGGGCGGGAAAAGCCTCAGCAGCGAAAGGGTTAATCTATTTGTCTGTAATTATCTATCTCTACCTGAATTTACCTATAGCTATCATTTACCCATCTCTATCAATCTACATAAATGGTTCCCATCCCTGGTCCTCAGGTAGGGATGAGATGTTCGGTTCGATGTGTTCGTAGTTCGATTCGAACATCGCCAGTTTGTATGTTCGCAAACTTCGAACATTTCTACGTGTTCGCCGCATGTTCGCCCACAATGCACCACAATGGACCACAATGCACTTTTCCACTGGCCTGAAGCTTGTAATTGGCTACAGCCTGCACCTAACCACACTTTAGGTGCAAGACAGGTGCAAGACTATGCCAATCACGGCTCAGAGTCCTGTTTGGGCAAATTTTGCCCAATCATGGGCTCACATAGCTAAGTCCCGCAGCACACTATATAAGGTGTCCTTTGCAGCCCCAGCACGTGTTTTTTGAGAGGAGATTGTCAGTGTGTGTTCTCACTGCCAGTCTGCCAGCAGCTATTGGGAGGGGGGGGGGTCAGTCATTTCTACAAAATATCTGGGAATTGTTCTAATCTTTGTGTTCTCACTGCCACCAGCAATTTTGGGAGTCAGTCATTTCTACAAAATATCTGGAAATTGTTGTAATGTTTGTGTTCTAACTGCCACCAGCAATTGTGGGGGTCTCATTTCTACAAAATATCTAGGAATTGTTCTAATCTTTGTGTTCTCACTGCCACCAACTATTTTGGGGGTCAATCATTTATACAAAATATCTGGGAATTGTTGTAATCTTTGTGTTCTCACTGCCACCAGCAATTGTGGGAGTCTCATCTCTACAAAATATCTGGGAATTGTTCTAATCTTTGTGTTCTCACTGCCACCCATCAGGGGGTCTCACTGATTTATAGGTTTCTGGGAATTGTAATCTGTCTCTTCTCACTGCCAGCTATCAGGGGATCCCACATACTTCTAGCAGATTTCTGCGAATTGTAATCTGTGTCTTGTCACTGTTGCCAGCTATAAGGGTGTCTCACTGAGTTATACCAGAGTTCTGGAAATCTTTAACCTTTATAACAGAGTTGAATCAGAGTTCTGTATATCTTTAATCTATATCTCACTCACCATGTCAGAAAGACCAAAAAGGACAGGCAGACGCTCCCAGACACAGATAAAAGGGCAAGCAGCCTCTGTGTCGGGAGGCTGTGCCTCTGGTCGACGTGGACGTAGTGCATCCTCTGCAGGGGCACACTTGTCCTTACTAACTGGTGCTGCCGTCTTAGGCTAGGGTCAGACTGAGGCAGTGCGAACGCGCGTGCAGCCGCACTTAATCACGGCCGCACTAGCAGCAGATGCCGGGCAATGACGGCCAATATACGAAGTACGGTCGCACAAAAGTCCGGCTGCGCAACGCAAGTGGAAAATGAACGCATTTTTTCGAGAACGTGAAACCGCAGGTACTGACGTACAGAGTGCGCTGCGTCCGCTAGCGGCGTGTGTGCGTGAATTGGAGACGTCAGACGCTGCTAATGTCCGGCCAACATAACGTCCAGACACAAAAAGAGTTTTATTGATGATCCGTACAAAATCACGGACGAAAATGCGCATAGTATGACCACTATCACGTATTCTGTGAAAAAATACGTCCATTCGTTCGAACGCACTTTTTCACAGACAACATAAAAATGCGTTCGTCTGACCCTAGCCTTAAGCAGCAGCAACATACAGAGGATTTGGTGGATTGGCTAACCTGGCCATCCTCATCCTCCGAGTCCTCTGCCAGCCAGGCTTTAAGTGGTTTACAGTCCACCTCAGCTGCCAAAGCATCTAATGCAGCCTCCATGTCCACAGCTACTCCTGCCGTAACCTCACTATCACACACGGAGGAGTCAGCTGAATTGTTTGACTACAATGACAGTGACATGCTGCTTGAGGATGCGCAGCAAGTACAGTGCTCTGATTCAATCTCTGAGGTTGAGCAAGGGAGTATAATCAACCTAGATGAAGGGGGTGCCAGTGATGACACACAAATAACTGGCACTCATGTTGCCCCAGCAGCTGCAGCATACTGCCAAGTTGGCTCCAGTGATGAGGAGATAGGGGGTGATGACAATGATGATGAGGTCACTGACTCCACCTGGGTGCCTGATCGAACAGAAGAGTCAAGTGAGGAGGAGGAGGCACAACAAACACGAGGAACAACATCCTCTATGACCAACCATAGCACTAGCCAGTCCAAGGCATCAGATGTCAGAGCTGCTCAGGTGCAGAGCGCTGTTGCCTCAAAGCACAAATCCAGGAACTCTGCTGTCTGGGAGTTCTTTAAGAAATGTGCAGCAGACCACCAATGTTATGGAGTCATTGGGAAAGGCAGTCAGCAGCAAGGTGCATGTGACTTTAGACACGTGGTCCAGCAAGCATGGACAGGGCCATTACATTTCCTTCACGGCACACTGGGTAACTCTGATTTCAGCTGGGAGGGATCCAAGACGGGGCTCTGTGCTGGAGCTCGTTCATCCACCACGCCTCCAGAAAGCTGCTTGTATGAGGTCTGTCTGCTCTACCCCCACATCTCCCTCTTCCTCCTCCTCCTCCTTCTCGTCTCTGGCGAAGTGGCAGTTAAACCGACACATGACAGGGACTACGCAATGGCTCAAGCAAAAAGACTCCATACTGTGCTTGAGCTGGTTTGTTTAGGGGACAGGAGCCACACCGGGCCAGAAATTCTGTCAGCTCTGCAGGGGCAGGTGCAGAGATGGTTAACACCACGCCAGCTTCAGCTGGGAATGGTCGTCTGTGATAATGGCAGCAACCTTCTCTCCGCCATACGCCAGGGTAAGTTGACGCGTGTTTCATGCCTAGCACACGTCCTAAATCTGGTGGTACAGTGTTTCCTAACCAGGTGCCAGGGCTGGCAGAGCTTCTCAGCTAGGCCAGAAAAGTTTGCAGCCACTTCAGACGGTCATTCCCAGCAAGTGTTCGCCTGGCAGAGGGTCATCAAGGAGTACCTGTGTGAGTATGGCACAAGGACAGGTTCAGGTCAACTTGGTTCCCCCCCGCAGTGGCTGATGATCAAGGATGCATGCACTGTACTGTCACCATTTGAGGAGGCAATGAGGATGGTGAGCAGGGACAGTGCATGCATCAGTGACACAATTCCTTTAGTGTTCCTGCTGGAGCACACTCTGCAAGGAATTATAGATGTGGCTCTAGAGGCAGAGCAGCGGGAGGAAGAGGAGGCCTTCCCTAGCTCTGAAGGCCCCAGTCTTTCCGCAGACAGCATTCCAGTGGGTCCTCCTCAGATCAGACAGGAGGAGGATGAGGAGGAGGAATATTTAAGTAGTGGGGGCATTGAAGGTGGGGATTCCTCAAGGGAGGGTTTTGTGTGCCCAGAAATCCAAGGACAAGTACGTGGCTGGGAGGAGGAAGTGCACGATGGGGTCATCCTCATTGACCAGGAAGACTCGGAAGCTAATGCCACCTCCAACCTACGCTGCATGGGCTCCCTTATCCTGCAAAGCCTGGTAAAGGACCCCAGGATTTGTGCTATCAAGGAGAGGGATCATTACTGGTTGGCAAGCCTTCTTGATCCACAATACAAGGGTAAAGTTGCAGAGCTCATCCTGCCCGCGCAGAGGGAGCACAGGATGAAACAACTTGAGTACGCTCTAAAGCGACACTTGTGTAACACCTTTCCAGGCACTGGTAGGTTACCAAGTGATAACACAGATGCTTCTGAGGCTGCGGATGATCAGAGGAAGTGCCGTGAAGGCCGGGGCCGCTTGACTGATGCCTTTTCAATTTTTTTTAGTCCACGACGCCCAGGGACGTCAAATGTAGGCACCCATTGCCAGCGTCTTCACCATATGGTGCAGGACTACCTATGGGCAAGGGCATACCTGGATACCTTTCCAGCAGATGATCCACTGGTTTACCGGGTGTTGAGATTGGATCACTGGCCAGAATTTAGCCAATATGCTATGCAGCTACTAGATTGCCTTTCATCCAGCGTGCTTTCTGAAAGGACGTTCAGTGCCGCTGGAGGTTTTGTCAGACAAAAGAGTGCGTCTGTCCACCGACTCTGTAGACTGGCTGACATTTATAAAAATGAATCAGTCCTGGATCAGCAGCTATCAATCCCCTGATGCTGACGTAACGGAATAGATTGGGGATCTCTTCTGTATTCACAAAACCTCCACCACTGCACTCTTCCACAATACCACAAAAGGGTTAAGGTGTGAAGGCACTTGTTGCCACCAAAGGCACAATATTTGGCTGCACTGACACTGACGCCTATATTACCAGATTTATATCATTTTAATTTTTTGGACCGCAGGGTCCAACCCTGCACTCTTCCACAATACCACAGAGGGGTTACGGTGTGACGGCACTGTTGCCGACACTAAAGGCCCAATTTTAAAGCACCTTGTGACAGAGTATGGGAATCTGTGTATGTTAGCACGAGGCTGAATGATGCAGTATATCCTGGTCAGTAAGGTGTTACACCTTCCCTGGCAGCAGCCACAGCTGCAACTCCTTAACAAGCCAATATAGCAGTTCCCAGCACAGAGGAAGGCAGAAAAAGATTGCGTTTGAAAGAGTGAGGTGTGGAATGCACAGAACTCCAGGCTTGCTGGCACGTATGTAAAAAGGGACAGAGTTTTTGTTTATACTGGGGGCAAAATAGCTGCCCCAGTATCCCGTAGTGAGGGGACAAATTTGTTTAGTTAGTCTCCTAAAGGAAGGAGTAGGCCAATTTGTTTGTGTTTCATTTTGTTTGGTAATACAAGTGTACCCGGTGTTTAAAGAGACTTTGTTTTGTGGTAATAAAAGAGGTACACCTCCAAATCCTGTGCTTCTCTGAGCGGCCCTACCACAAGTGGTGGCAGCTGTGGGATATTTGCTGTGCCAGCTCCGCTTTCACAGAATCCTTAAAGGTACAGAACCCACGATAATGGAGGATGTTGTAAAAGCCCTAGTGCAAGCTTCAGCAACCCAACAGGAGACCAACAGGCTTTCTGCAGCCTCTGCTGCAACCTCAGCTGCAGCTCAGCAAGAGACTAACAAGCTCCTGGTCTTGCAGGTTGAAGCCTTGGGCGAAGCTCAAAGGATGGACCGTGCCATGTTCAAAGAGCTCTTGGACCGCATCAGTGTCCTGGGGGTAACTGCACCAGCAGAGGGTGTAAGCAGGATACGGGCAAGCAGCTGCCTACAGAAGATGACCCCAGAGGATAACATGGAATCCTACCTTCTGGCGTTTGAGCGAACAGCTATACGTGAAGCCTGGCCCGTGGGTCAGTGGGCCGGAATTATTGCCCTTTTTCTCCTTGGTGAAGCACAAAAGGCCTATTATGATCTGGACGAAGAGGCCGCTGCAAGTTACCCCCAACTAAAAGCAGAGATCCTGGCCCGGATGGGTGTGACAACCAATGTGAGAGCCCAACGCTTCTACAAATGGCAGTTTAAGGGAGATAAGGCAGTTCACAGATGTTTGATTTAATTCATCAAGCCCTGATGTGGCTCAAACCGGAGAGTCAAACCCCTGCTCAGATCGTGGAAACCCTGGTGCTATACCGATACCTGAGAGAGCTTCCCCAGAGCCTCCATGAATGGGTCAGTCAAGGAGACCCCAGAACCTATGACAGCATGGTCGCACAAGTAGAAAGATACCTGTCTGCAAAGGACTTGGAGAGATCTCCTACTAATTCGTTTTGTTTTCCCCAGAGACCAAGACCCCGGAAAGGTGGACTAGAACCCAATTCTGGAACGGGAATACGTCTGCGCGAAACAGACTCTGAGGACCGTACTCCCACAAAAGACCTATTGAGAAGAAACTCTATAATCTGCTTTGAATGCGGCGGAAGAGAACATGTCAGGGCAAGGTGCCCTAACCTCCCAGAGCTCATGCAATGTGACTTAGGGGAGAACCCCTTAAACTTTTGTGGACTGATATGTCTAGCAGGTCTGCTAGAGGGTGCACATACATTTAGAGTGACTGTAAAGTTAAATGGTCGTGAGACAGGAGCCCTTGTTGACTCTGGTAGTGCCTTAACTCTGGTAGCAGGTGGCCTAATCAAGCCTCCACAGGTACAACACCATAAAACAATGGGGGTACTTTGTATTCATGGATGTACTGTACGGTATCCTACAAGCGATATAGAGGGTTTTGTACAAGGAAAACTGGTAAGGATATCAGCGGTAGTGATTTCTCGACTACCCTATCCCCTAGTCATAGGAAGGAACTTCCCGGAGTTCCACACCCTCTTGCAACCCCTGGTGGGAACCGAACAAGGGTCACTTAGGGATGAACGACAAGTTTGTGGTTTAGATTAACTTTTTCCCTTTGCTCACCCTGATTTGTATGTTGGTAACCCAAAAAGAAGAAAAACCAAGAGAGAGTGCAGGGAAAGCAAATTGAGGTTTAAAAGAGCTGTGAATGAAGCATTGTTGAATGAGCAGGGGAACGGGCTAATAAAGGTGTGGCAACACAATGTGGTGAAGATGAGGTAGAGGTTGAACAAACAGAACCTGCTACAGAACCGGATTATGAGGTTGAGATGGAAAACCCAGAAATAATTGATATGTCCACTGGTTAATTTGGGCGAGATCAGGCGACTGATCAATTGTTACATAATGCCAGAAGTAGAGTGGTAGAGGTAAATGGTGTACCCGTGGAGGGTTGTATGAGGGACACGTATCCATGTTTCATCCTAAAAAATGATCTCCTTTACAGGCTAACCTCAGACGAAGGTCAGGAGGTTGAGCAACTGGTGGTGCCATCCTCCTATACTCGGAAGGTGCTTGACTTCTCCCACGCTCATTTACTGGGTGGACACTTGGGGGTGGAGAAAACACAAGAAAGGGTTCTCAGACGGTTCTTCTGGCCAGGGGTATATGAGGAAATTAAGAGGTATTGTGCTTCTTGCCCAGAGTGCCAGTTGTCGTCAGTTAGACCTAAGCTAAGGGCCCCGCTCATACCTCTCCCAATAATCGAAGTACCCTTTGAAAGAATAGGAATGGATCTAGTGGGTCCCCTAGAGAAATCGCCCAGGGGTCACCAGTATATCCTGATGATTGTCGATTACGTCAGCAGATATTCGGAGGCCATTCCACTGTGCAAGGCTAATGCTAAAAATATAGCAAAGGAGTTGGTTCAGGTTTTCTCACAGGTTGGCATACCCAGAGAAATCCTTACAGACCAGGGTACACCTTTTATTTCCCGTATTATGAAGGAGTTATATCAACTGTTTAACATACATGCTTTGAAAACATCAATATATCACCCCCAGACAGATGGGTTGGTAGAACGCTTCAATCGTACCCTGAAGGGGATGTTAAGAAAAGTGGTTAGTAGAGATGGGAGAGATTGGGACCTGCTGCTTCCCTACTTATTGTTTGCTGTAAGAGAGGTTCCGCAAAGCTCCACTGGTTTCTCCCCATTTGAGATTCTGTATGGTCGACACCCCAGGGGTATATTAGATATATTGAGGGAAACCTGGGAAGAGCAGGTGGCCCAAGGCACGAATTTAGTTCAACATGTTGAACAAATGAGGGAGCGTATGGCTCGGATTGCTCCGCTTGTTCACGAGCACATGAAACAAGCCCAGGATGCCCAGAATCTTCACTATGACAAAAAGGCAATAGCAAGAGAGTTCAACAAGGGAGACAGAGTAATGATGCTGGTTCCCACGACTGAGAGTAAGCTACTAGCTCAGTGGCAGGGACCCTACGAAATTGTGGATAAATTAAGTGCGGTAAATTATAGGGTTAGTCAGCCTAACAGTCGTAAGAAAGAGGCAATACTGCACATAAACCTCCTTAAGCGTTGGAGGGATAGAGAAGCATGTGTGGTCACTGTGGGTGACCCAATGGTTAGTTGGCAGCCCCGGAACAACCAGTGAAGATATCTTCTGATCTAACACCAGAGCAGGCAGAGGAGGCTAGAAGCCTGGTGGAGAGGAACAAGGATGTCTTTTCATCGCTGTCAGGCAGAACCCAAGACATTGCCCATGATATTAAGATGGAACCAGGGGTTACCATAAGGGTTAAGTCTTATAGAATCCCTCAGGCAAAAAGGGAATCCATAAGAGCCGAAATCAAGAAAATGCTTGACCTCGGAATGATAGAGGAGTCTCAAAGTAACTGGTCCAGTCCGATCGTTCTAGTGCCAAAACCTGATGGATCAATTAGGTTTTGCAATGACTTCAGGAAACTGAATGAGGTCTCTAAGTTCGACGCCTATCCCATGCCCCGCGTTTATGAGTTGGTGGAGCGACTAGCAAAGACCAGATTTTTCACGGTTTTAGACCTGACCAAGGGTTACTGGCAGATACCATTAACTAAGCGGGCCAGGGAGAAAACCGCATTATCCACTCCCGATGGACTATTTCAGTATAGAATAATGCCTTTTGGCCTGTATGGTGCTCCAGCCACCTTTCAAAGATTGATGGATAAATTGTTGAGACCTCATACAGAGTATGCGGCAGCTTATCTGGATGACGTGGTTATCCATAGTCCCAATTGGGAGACCCATCTAGGGAAGGTACAAGTAGTATTGAATACCTTTAGAGGAGCCGACCTGACCGTCAACCCAGCTAAAAGTACTATAGGTTTGGCTGAGGCCAAATACTTGGGCTATGTGATCGGCAGGGGAATGGTGAGGCCCCAAACAGTTAAGATAGAAGCCATACAAAGCTGGCCCAGACCACTGAGAAAGAAACAGGTTCAAGCCTTTTTGGGTTTGTAGGCTACTACCGGAGGTTCATTCCTCATTTTGCCACAAGGGCTGCTCCGCTCACAAATCTTACGAAAGCGAGGAGTCCTGACACTGTAAGATGAGACAGCAAGGCTGAGGAGGCCTTTTCTGACCTGCGTGCAGTCCTGTGTACTCAACCTGTTCTCGTGGCACCGGACTTTACCCAAGAGTTCTTCCTTCAGACAGATGCCTCTGAGGTTGGTCTGGGTGCAGTTTTGTCTCAGTATGTTGGCGACGAGGAACATCCAGTTTTGTATCTGAGTCGGAAACTGCTGCCTCGGGGACAACGCTATGCTACGGTAGAAAAAGAGTGCTTAGCGATTTAAGTTCAAAATCCTTATCCTTACCTACAAAACCCTCACTAACTCAGCTCCCCACTACCTGTCCTCACTAATCACCAAATACACCCCAGCCCGCTCCCTAAGGTCAAACAGTGACCTGCGCCTAGCTTCTCACCGCATCACCTCTTCCCATGATAGACTGCAGGATTTCTCACGCGCAGCCCCACTCTCTGGAACGCTCTCCCTCGTACTGTCAGACTTTCCCCTAACTTCTCTTCCTTCAAACGCTCCCTTAAAACGTTCCTATTTAGGGAAGCCTACCACCCAACTCACTGACGCAATCATCAATCACTCTAACCTTACAGTCCTCTCCTCCTGTTTCCAACCCCAACCCTCCATTGTGAGTTCCTACGGAATAGGGCCCTCATCTCCTCCTGTACTGTTTGTCAAATGTTGTTCAATGTATTGTAACCCTGTCTATACTGTGCTTATTGTACAGCGCTGCGGAATATGCTGGCGCTTTATAAATAAAGAATAATAATAATAATAATAATAATAAAATGGGCCTTGGAAACGCTCCGCTATTACTTATTGGGCAGGCGCTTCACCCTTATCACTGAGCATGCCCCGTTGAAGTGGATGCATACCAATAGGGAGAAGAACTCTAGGATCACTAGGTGGTTTCTGCCTTGCAGCCATTCAGCTTTGTGGTACGACATAGGGCAGGTCTCCTTCATGGCAATGCCAATGCTCTGTCTCGAGTGCATGGGCTGGCTGAGGTGGCCGCTTCACATACCTGTGTTACGCTGGGGAGGGGGATGTGTGATAGAGTATGGGAATCTGTGTATGTTAGCAGGAGGCTGAATGATGCAGTATATCCTGATCAGTAAGGGGTTACACCTTCCCTGGCAGCAGCCACAGCTGCAATTCCTTAACAAGCCAATATAGCAGTTCCCAGCACAGAGGAAGGCAGAAAAAGATTGCGTTTGAAAGAGTGAGGTGCGGAATGCACAGAACTCCAGGCTTGCTGGCACGTATGTAAAAAGGGACAGAGTTTTTGTTTATACTGGGGGCAAAATAGCTGCCCCAGTATCCCGTAGTGAGGGGACAAATTTGTTTAGTTAGTCTCCTAAAGGAAGGAGTAGGCCAATTTGTTTGTGTTTCATTTTGTTTGGTAATACAAGTGTACCCGGTGTTTAAAGAGACTTTGTTTTGTGGCGTTCAATAAAAGAGGTACACCTCCAAATCCTGTGCTTCTCTGAGCGGCCCTACCACAACCTACTGTTACTTTCATCCAAAGCCTGCATAAGTTTCACCATAATTTAGCCAAAAAATCACTAAACTTGCTCTGCGTGTCCTAAAATGTCTCCTTTTTTAATACAGACTGCCGCCCCAAGCAGTTGTTTATGAATAGATTAAAGGAAAACCGTTTACCGCCATTTGAAATGTCATTTGTTTGTTTTTAAATGTTTCTATACATCCTACAAATCCGCCACTTCACGGACAAGTTATGGGGACCTCCTAGGCACGATATTTGAAGGAATTTTTTATTTTTAACCCTTATTTCATGGAAAACTCACTGTCCCTTTAAAAACATTTTTTTTTAACTTTTTGTCCTTGTTTCCTGTCCCCCAGGGCACTACTCGGACCCCCATACACCTTTTATGGCAAATATTTTGCATATATGCCCTCTTGGAGGGCACTCTAAAAATCGAACTTTTGAGTCCCATTGACTTGCATTGAGTTCGGTTCGTGTTTGCGTTCGAACTCGAACTTTTGAAATTGTTCGAGTTCGAATGCGAACCGAACATGGGGGTGTTCGGCTCATCCCTATCCTCAGGTTCTGCTAACAGGCCAGGTTTGCAGGATATGAAGGACAGCACAGGTGACATGATTTGCTGCTCAGTGATTGCAGGATTCAGTCTGCATTTCCCCAAGGTGATCCTTAAAATCAGGCCTGTTAGGGGAACTGGCGACCAGGGTTGGAAACCACTGATCTAAATTTATCTATCTATCCATCTATCATTTAGCCATCTATGTCTAAATATTTATCCATCTTTATCGATCTATATCTATCCTCATCTATATACTTTAAATATATATATATATCTATAAAAATCTATTATATATATACTAGGTGGAAAGCCTGCCCAGAGGGCAGTCTATTGTTGTTGTCGCCAGGTCAGAATTCACGTTCACATAGTTTTTTTTCAATGTCCTATCCAAGAGCATCTCTCTATATAAATACGTTTGTAACGCGTCCATCGCCATCCCATCCGCAACAGGAGGGCCGACTGAGCAGCTGTGATGGGTGCGCGCACAGCTGACAGCGCATTACAAATGCATTTATATATTAGAGTAGGTTCCTCTTCCCTCTTAGATTGTAAGCTCACGGGAACCGGACCCTTGGATTGTAAACTCGTGGGACCCCTTAGATTGTAAGCTCATGTGGCCCCTTAGATTGTAAGCTCATGTGGCGCCTTAGATTGTAAGCTCATGGGGCCCCTTAGATTGTGTTGGGCTTGGGTGGGCATTTTTTTGTAGCGTATACATTATGCGTATATTTAATGGCACGTGGTATGCATGGCATGGCAGGCTGGTATTTAGGCACACTGGTATTATGAGACACTGGTATTATGGCTGGCAGACTGGCATTATGGCTGGCAGACTGGCATTGTGCATGGCAGACTGGTAATATGGCTGGCGAACTGGTAATATGGCTGGAGAACTGGTAATATGGCTGGCAGACTGGTATTGTGCATGGCAGACTGGTAATATGGCTGGGAACTGGTAATATGGCTGGCAGACTGGTAATATGTCTGGCAGACTGGTATTGTGCATGGCAGACTGGTAATATGTCTGGGAACTGGTATTGTGCACGGCAGATGGGTATTGTGCATGGCAGACTGGTAATATGCATGGCAGACTGGTAATGTGCATGGCAGACTGGTAATATGGCTGGCAGACTGGTAATATGGCTGGCAGACTGGTAATATGGCTGGCAGACTGGTATTGTGCACGGCAGACTGGTATTGTGCATGGCAGACTGGTAATATGCATGGCAGACTGGTATTGTGCATGGCAGACTGGTAATATGCATGGCAGACTGGTATTGTGCATGGCAGACTGATAATATGGCTGGAGAACTGGTATTGTGCATGGCAGACTGGTATTGTGCATGGCGGACTGGTAATATGGCTGCCGAACTGGTAATATGGCTGGCAGACTGGTTTTGTGCATGGCAGACTGGTAATATGGCTGGAACTGGTATTGTGCATGGAAGACTGGTAATGTGCATGGCAGACTGGTATTGTGCATGGCAGACTGGTATTGTGCATGGCAGACTGGTATTGTGCATGGAAGACTGGTATTGTGCATGGCAGACTGGTATTGTGCATGGCAGACTGGTAATATGGCTGGCGAACTGGTATTGTGCATGGCAGACTGGTATTGTGCATGGCGGACTGGTAATATGGCTGCCGAACTGGTAATATGGCTGGCAGACTGGTTTTGTGCATGGCAGACTGGTAATATGGCTGGAACTGGTATTGTGCATGGAAGGCTGGTAATGTGCATGGCAGACTGGTATTGTGCATGGCAGACTGGTATTGTGCATGGCCGACTGGTAATATGGCTGGCAGACTGGTAATATGGCTGGCAGACTGGTATTGTGCATGGCAGACTGGTAATATGGCTGGGAGCTGGTATTGTGCATGGCAGACTGGTAATATGGCTGGGAGCTGGTATTGTGCATGGCAGACTGGTATTGTGCACGGCAGACTGGTGATATGCACGGCAGACTGGTATTGTGCATGGCAGACTGGTAATATGGCTGGGAGCTGGTATTGTGCATGGCAGACTGGTATTGTGCACGGCAGACTGGTAATATGCACGGCAGACTGGTAATATGCACGGCAGACTGGTAATATGCACGGCAGACTGGTATTGTGCATGGCAGACTGGTATTATGCATGGCAGACTGGTATTGTGCATGGCAGACTGGTAATATGCATGGCAGACTAGTATCGTGCATGGCAGACTGGTATTTTGCATGGCAGGCATGGCAGACTGGTAATATGGCAGGCCGGGCACGGAGGAGATGGAGGCCTGGGCACAGAGGAGATGCAACAAAACAAATCCGATCCATTGGAGAGGCGCTGTGTGCCTCTCCAATGGATTGGATTTGTTTTTTCCCTCGCGCACGCCGGCTGTGCACGTGCCGCGGCCGTTGGATGCGAGCGCAGCACAAAAAGTGAGATAAAAAGCCTCCACACTATAATAAGTGTGTTTATTATTGCAGAAGCCACTTGCACATCACAGAGGGTCCAACAAACCTGAAACAGCGCTGTCCTAGGAGTGGCTTTGACCAGTTGCATAAACCTTATCTCTGCTAGAAAGCCACGGTGTGGCAAAGCATTGATTTTAGGGTTCTGTATAATAACAGACCCAGGATGCATAAAGGCGAGACAGAGGTCATTTGCATATCCTACCCGGAATTCCTTGCTGCATATGGGGAATGTGGCACAGGAGCTCTGGGATGCAATTCATTGAATTGCTGTGATGTGCAAGTGGCTTCTGCAATTATAAACACATAGAATATATATATATATATTCTATCAATCTATTATTAATCTACCTCTATCACATACAGTTGTTAGTTTCCCCTTTCTGGTTGTAGCACTTTGCTCTTCGGGTTATGAAATGTTAAGTACGACTTACAAAAATATTCCGAAATTATCCCAAAAAATTGGCCATTTACCTACCACCGTATATTTTGAAGTTTCCCTTGAGAAACCTTGCTTGAAGAGTATGGAGAAATATTCTATAATTGTACTATTTTGCCTTAAACTTGCAGCTTTGTTTTTTTTCCATTAATAAAACACCCAGAGCCTGTTCGAGCATTTACGATTTACGCCCACATATCTAGAAGTTCCTGTAAACCAGATGACTCTCACTGCAGTCCTCTCGGCACGCTCGTGGTTACGCCGCCCTGTCCGTTTGGGCGTTAGGGTTGCTTATCTCATCGTTTTTCTTCTCTTTTGAACAATATTTTGTTTCCATCGATTGTTTTTTTGTATCGCTTTCATTTTTTTTCCTTCTAAGTAAGCCGCAAAGCACATTATGTCTGTAATCTGAAACTCGGCCCCCGACGAGGGAAGAAGCTCATAACCCAGAGAGAGCAGGAGACCTCGCCTGAGATCCGTTTACCTCCGTCTCCGAGACGTGCTTTGCATGGGAAGCCTTAACGAGATAACGGCCGCGCGCGTGGCTCTGAAAGCAGGGTAATATTGTTATCCGAACCATTTGCTGAAACCCAAACATGGATTACACAATAAAACGCCCATTAAGATCCAAAGGTCGGATGAAGACCTGTATCTGCTGGGCTAAATTACATTGAGCCGTTATAATGTATTCCGCTGTCTCGCTAACACAATTACAGCATTAAATGCTAAAGAAAATAACATTGTTACATTATGCTTTGTATCGGCAGAGGATGGAGTAATCCTACATTACATTCAGCATCGTTTGCAAATCTCGCAGAGCTTAGGGTGAAGCTCTTCCTAGTGATTGGAGAACACAAGCTTCTTGGTAAGGATGACTTGATTTCTGAGGTCTACAAGGCATGAAAAGACACGATGGAGCCGCCTGAGTCGATTCCTTGATGCACGAGCTGAATATCTTAACTTGAGTCACTTTATTACTGAGCAGTGGCTGCAGATTACGGGGATCGGGAATACTGAAATTGGAAAATGTTCAATTTCATCTTAAAAACAACCAGAACTGGCCTTTTCTACACCCCTTCTTCCTATTCCTATGTTTGCCTCAATTCTGCTTCTGTCCCCATTGGTTTTTGTACAGCGCTGCAGACGCTGTTGGCGCTATATAAATGTGTATAATAATAATTCTATTTAATCCACTAGTTCCATTGTACTTTTACAATAGTGTGAATTTTTATATTTGATTTCTTTAACCACTAAGGCTAGGGTCAGACGAAAGCATTTTTCCCCGCGAACGTGAAAAAGTGCGTCCGAACGCATTGACGTATTTTTTCACAGAATGCGCAAAAACGGTCAGACAACGCGCATTTTCGGGCGTGATTTTGTACGGATCGTCAATAAAACTCTTTTTGCGTCTGGACGTTATGTAGGCTGGACATTAGCAGCGTCTGACATCTCCTAATCACGCACACACGCCGCTATGCCGCAGCTGCGCACTCAGTATGTCAGTACTAGCGGTTCAGCGTTCTCAGAAAAATGCGTTCAAATTCCACTTGCGTTGCACGGCCGGACTTTTGTGCGGCCGTACATCGTATATTGGCCGTCATTGCCCGTCATCTGCTGCTAGTGCGGCCGTAATTATGTGCGCCAGAACGCACGTTAAAAGTGGTCTGACCCCAGCCTTAGAGGGACACTACCACTATCTTAAGCAGTAACTAGATTACTTGTGCCTCTCAAACACATTATAAAGCACATTATAAAACACATTACAATACACATAAAATACATTATAAAACACATAATAAAGCACTTTATAAATCATATTATAAAACACATAATAAAACACATTATAAAGCGCATTATAAAACACATTACAAAACACATTACAAAACACATTATAAAGCACATTATAAAACACATAATAAAACACATAATAAAACACATTATAAAGCACTTTATAAATCAAATAATTAAACACATTACAAAACACATTATAAAACACATAAAACATTATAAAGCACTTTATAAATCAAATTATAAAGCACATTATAAAACACATAAAACACATTATTAAACACGTTATAAAACACATAATAAAACACATTATTAAACACGTTACAAAACACATGCTGCTGGGTGTTTTTTCTTTTTGTGGTAATTGCATGTAAAAAAGAAAACTAAACTTACAGGTCTATTCAAAGAAAGGTGAAGCTCTGGAGAATTGTCAGGAGAAAAGAAAATTCTAGGTCAAAATAGTCAAACCGGAAAAATTCCCCTATGTATCTCACTTTGTAAATCGGCTATGTGGTCTGGATTTTTCTCTTCTCCTGCTAATTCTCCTGAGTTTCACCTTTTAGTGAATAGACCTGTAAGGTTTTAATCTCCTATTTCCATTTTCTGGATTTTTTCCCATGATGCAACATTTACCAAAATCGTATGGGGGGGTCTGAGGGGATGTTCAGATGAGGCTGCAGGGGGTCTGTTGTGTTGCATATGCTACCCGCGATAAGAGATGGCTGCTGAATGAGATCTGATAGTCGGCAATCAGCACTCAATGGTGCCCCATGATATTATTTACATACTGTACATCCGACACACTTTAGGTCAATAGGTCATTTTTCTGGACTTCTGACCCATTCACTCCATTCTATGGCCTAAGCAAGTGATGGAAACATACTGGGGGGGGGGGGTTACAACACAAAATATCACACAATGGATGCGCACAGTGACACATAGAGGAAAATATCACACAATGGATGCACCCAGTGCCACATATAGAGGAAAATATCACACAATGGATGCGCCCAGTGACACATATAGAGGAAAATATCACACAATGAATGCACCCACTGACACATATAGAGGAAAATATCACACATTGGATGCGCCGAGTGACACATATAGAGGAAAATATCACACAATGGATGCGCCGAGTGACACATATAGAGGAAAATATCACACAATGGATGCACCCAGTGACACATATAGAGGAAAATATCACACAATGGATGCACCCAGTGGCACATATAGAGGAAAATATCACACAATGGATGCACCCAGTGACACATATAGAGGGAAATATCACACAATGGATACACCCAGTGACACATATAGAGGAAAATATCACACAATGGATGCGCCCAGTGACACACATAGAGGAAAATATCACACAATGGATGCACCCAGTGACACATATAGGAGGAAAATATTTTCTTAAACTAAAGTAAGTAAAACTTGGTGAAATGCCTGCTCTATGAATAGCTGAGTGGCCCCGAAATGTCACCATACGGGGAAATTCACTCATACAAAAAAGTGCAGCTTGGGCACCATCAGGTCATAAATAGGAAGAGGGTTCTTGCTCCACGACCTGAATAACAGCAAAAATAAAAAAAAATTCCAGTAGAGCAGAGTATTAAATCAAGTGGATTTATTCCATCACCAGTAAAAATTACGACGTTTCGACCAACCAGTCTTTGTCAAGTGATGGAATAAATCCACTTGATTTAATATTCTGGTCTACTGGAATTTATTTCAATTATTGCGGGGAAAATTCACTGTTTGGTGACATTTCTGGGCCAGATCAGCTCTCTCTGAACAACCCCTATAATTTTTTTTCATAAAAAGTGCTTGGCAGTGAAGGGGTTAAGGTGTTAAGGTTGGAAACTCCCTAGAAAAGGATCTCTATTGTAATGTATTGTTCCTGAATGCATCGTAAGGTGGTGGGACTTCATAAAGTCAGTCGGCACGCAGTTTACTCCCCTAGATTATGCTTGTGACGAGTTGTGTTTTTCCATATGCTTCCTTCACAACAAACACAACGGATGACACCAGCAGCACGTATCGGCTGGGAGCGCCAGACAGAGATATATATTTACTCTCGCACAGACAAAGTGTGGAAAGGCCCTGACCAGCCTTCTGTCTGTTTTATGTAATGAAACTGGCAGTTTTCTCAGTAACATTACTCAACATATTGAACGCAAAAAAAAAACCGCCGAAACGGAGACTCGGTTAAATAATTGAAGCTGTGAAATAAAACAGAAAAAACCCCAAGAGGAAACCAGCATCGAGTTCGGGGAAACAAATAACGCTATCAATAGTAAAATATAGACGATCGATGAGATGCAGTTTCCTGCTCAATTCCTTCTTTGTCTTTGGAACCATCAATAAACTCTCCACTGATCAATGGCGGAGCTCTCCGTGATGTGAAGAAGATGAGAAGGTTTGAAAGCTTAGTACTTCTTTGAATAATTGTTGCTGTATTAGAGCGATAAGGTCGATCGTCGAGGAAGTGGTTGCATTAGCTGAGTCATCTTTGCCAAGGAGAATGATAAACCACCAGGGTTCCCATTATTACCCCAGTTACACAAAATATGTCTACATTCTCTGACATCCCAATGTAATGACACTATAGATGAGTGATGGCTAATCTTGGGACTCCAGATGGTTAGCACATTAAGCTCCACGATATCCTGGAGTCCATGAGGATAGGTAGACAATGACATCCTTGGACAAGTAGCCTTAAAATATATGGTGTGCCATGTTTAGCCCTTTTGGTATAGACTAAAATGTAAAACTGGAGCAAAAAGGAGGACCAGCACCTACCACAGGGTCCTAATCACTGGTGCCACACAGACCAGAGTGGCTCAAACCCCATATCATGTAGGGAAAACACAGTGGATTGGGCAATCAGGATGGACCATAAAGGAGCTTTACTACATGGATGTCTCCACAACGTTCCGGCATAGGGATTTGAAAAAGGCTCATGCCTGATCAAAGACATTGTGATGGCCTCCATGTCATAACATTTTCTGGTTTACGTATAGCTTTTCTTGCATGATTTCCACCAACATTGCTGACCATTTCAAATGGAAAACATGCACTGAATTCCTTCATGTCCTTGCAAATAGAGGTATGTTTTGAAAAGTGGAATATTCTTACAGGAAGGACTTACTAAATTCAGTCTAAATGGAAATCTTGGAATTTTTGACTAACAGGACTTCATGTGAGTTTATATAGACCTGTTCCTTAGCAGATTCATATGAAAATGTAACACAAGTATTGCTCCCCTTGGGATTTTGCTGTGTTGCAAGTATCGAAAGCATTATCAGATTTTAAGAAAACAAATCTCATTGAGCCATTGTGCTTGATGCAATTTCCTCTGTCCAGCAGATGTTCTAAAGGTGTCTTGGAATAGATGGTTCTAGTTGAGTCGATGTCAGTTGGAATATCAGCAAGGGAGTTCAAGGTCGCAAACATCTCTTACATGTCTAAACCTTGAATCTGCTTTTATCTCACTTCCCATGCAAAACGTTGAAGCCAATTCGTGGGATCCATGAATTGACTCCTCCACAAACCATTGGAATCTTCTGCAGAGACATACTCAATGGGATGTCCGCCAACCGCCATTCCTTCTATCTTCACATTGTAAGTGCTCCTCTCCGTTACATTTTCACTTACAAATCCTGGCTTCAGTGATCTTCAGTTTCACCCACCCCAAAGAGCTAACCATGCAGAGGGCCTCCATCATGGAGTGAAAGCCCGTGTTATTTTCAAGGTGGCTGTTGTCCAATTCTGTGCAGCTTTTCTATGTGCTACAAATGAAAGGGTCCTTCTATGTTACCTAGATCTGGCCCAGCAAGATACTAACAAATTTTCCTGGAGTGTCAGGGGATCTGAGGTCCATGTGAGCACTCTGACTGAATGGAGCAATTAGCATGGTCTGCACCAGATAGAGGTCCTCCTAACTGAACACTGTTCCATTAGGAAATACTCTTTATCCTCTTGCTGGACCACCAGGGAATTAGCCCACTCTCCTTGCTGGACCACCAGAGAGCTAGCCCACTTCCCTTGCTTTGGACCACCAAAGATTTAGACCACTTCCCTTGCTGGACCATCAGGAATTTAGCCCACTCCCCTTGCGGGACCACCAGAAATTTAGCCCATTCTCCTTGCTGGACCACCAGGAATTTAGTCCATTCCCCTTGCTGGACCACCAAATATTTAACCCACTCGTCTTGCTGGACCACCAGAGATTTAGCCCACTCCCCTTGCTTGGCTGCCAGTGATATATCCTTAACCTAGTCCCTGTAAAATAAGCTAAACCGAAGAGGAGACAAAATTATTTGTTTTTAATTAGTTTTTTACTGAAATAAAAAATTAAGGGATTTACCAAATCCAGAAATGCACAGCACATGGCATAGCCATGTGCTCTCAGGTCCAAGCCAAATCACAAAAGGACTGGATCCCTTCTGGAACTCCTGGTTGAATGAAAAGGGTTGGACTAGAATCTTGACCCCCCCCCCCACCAACGTATACACCTTTATTCCCAGTGGGAGTCACCATATGAGGTAACCACTCTAGAGTAGGCTGGCTTAATGATGTCACAGCTAGCCACACAGGGCAAAAAGCCTCACACTGCGCCTAGTGTTCCCTCTTTGGTATAACAATCAATATATAATTTAATATGATGATTTATGACACAATTCATCCATGATCACTACAGATGTGTCAATAAAAAAATCTTCAAGATGGTTCCACGCTTTAAATTCAATTTTTTAATGATCTACACTCATTTCTAAAATATTTTTTAATACAAGCAATGGATACTTTGAGCAATAAAGTAGTAAGAGGGTTATGCAAAGAGATCCGAATGGCTGCCGAAAGGTAACCGAACGCTAAAAATCAGCGTTCGGTTACCTTTCTTGGCCATTTGGCTATTCAGAGAGCAGGCAATTTGCCAAATGTTAATTCGGCAGGTTTATTAAGGCGAATCCCATAGGCTTCAATGTTAAAAATATTCCCATTTTAATTCAATATCTAATAAACTGTTCATGATAATATTCTGCAGTAAAAAGTCTCTTTAATTTTAGATTTTTTAGGACCTTTGCAGCATTTTTTGGGATTTATTTGCAAACATATTTTTTCCGTTATTTTTTTTAAAATATTTTTTTCTTTTTTCTGTAACAGCCCTTTTTATTATCATTCATTGGATCTTATATGTAAATTTCAGACATTTTCACTCAGTAGTTTGTTTGCAAACAGCGTTTCACTTTTCAAACATTCAGGCTAGGGTCAGACGAATGCATTTTCACGTTGTCTGTAAAAGTGCGTTCAAACGAATGGACGCATTTTTTCACGGAGTACGCGATAGCGGTCATACGATGCGCATTTGCGTCCGTGATTTTGTACGGATCATCAATAAAACACTTTGTGCATCTGGACGTTATGTTGGCCGGACATTAGCAGTGTCTGACATCTCCAAATCACGCACACACGCCGCTAGCGGACGCAGCGCACTCTGTACAACCGTACTAGCGGTTTTACGTTCTCGACAAAATGCGTTCGTTTGCCACTTGCGTTGCGCAGCCGGACTTTTGTGCGACCGTACTTCGTATATTGGCCGTCATTGCCCGTCATTTGCTGCTAGCACGGCCGTGATTAAGTGCGCCTGCACGCGCGTTCGCACTGCCTCAGTCTGACCCTAGCCTCAAGCGTACTGTTTTTTTTTCTTCACCTCCTTCGCCTGCAGTGTCGGGTTTTTCCGGCGGCTGCTCTGCGCTCTGATCGGCTCCTGATCGGGTTTCTCCGGCGTCTTCGGTGGGTTAATCCAGAAGTTTTTGCGGGTTTCAGTGTGCGTTGGCCCTCATTTTGCGATGAGTTTTCGGCGACTTTTCCCTGCATTACGGTGGCCCTGTGGTGGTTGCTGAATACACCGCAGGGTCGCCGAAATGGGATTGCCAAATCGAACCGAATTGAAGAGAACGAAAAATCACCGAACGTGCGGTGGCTAGAAGATGGAGATAAAACAATAGAATAAGGCAAACTTGCCAATGGAAGGCTTTGAGCATTGACCGAGCTCTTCCTTGAATTCTAGAATGAGAAAGTAACGGTAAAGTCGTCCGGAGAAAAAAGAAAAATAAAGAAAAGGTTGTCACAAAAGAAAGAAATAGCGCGGCGATCTATCCATCTTCAGGCGGAAGCTGCTGCTGCTGCTGCTTTGAAAGGAACCTGTTCGATACTAGATGGCCTTTCACTTGTACAAATGATGTAGCGAGCAAGTTTTTTTTTTCTGTCCAAGTTATAAAAATTGCAACAGGACAATAAATTGTAAGACAAAACGGAGAGAAATTCAATTTAACAAGAAACTTGTACCTTTTCACTTAAGGAGCGCTTAGTCGCGGGACAAGGCAGAAGAAATGGGCATTATGTCAAACATCAATACGGAAAGCCTCTCCTACTAGATTGCCCTTGGAATCAAAACCATATTTTACTACCCCAAGGGAAATATACTACAAGAGCAGCAAATTTTCTTTTCATCTTGCTGATAGAGCGTCTGTACGGAGCCAAAAAAAAAGTCTAAAGATTATTTATACAGCAGGACATTTATTATTTTTTCTGCGCCTTGACAGAAAAGTGTTTTGATAGCTAAGCGTGCCTCTGTGTACGCGCACAAGCGCGGGGACAGATGCCGTGCTGGGCTGATCGATGCAAAGTGTTGCCTGTTCCAGTGATTTATACAATCCGGCACGTGTGAGCCGTCAAATAGGATTGCAGTGCCAGAGATCGGTGGTTGGCCATCGACTGGCACCTCCTCAGCTCTAGGACCTCTCCCACCATTGATATCTAAAATGATAAATATGTCATTTTAGATCTTTACTCATGTAAAATGTAGGATCTTATCTTAAAAAAATAAATTGGAGCAAACCCAACTTGTAAAAAGATTGAAATAGACGTATTTTTCCATTTTGTTCTCCTCCTCGGTGGAAGAAAGTTGAAAAAAAGACGAGCAGTGTTGATAAAAACCAGTAGGCTGAAATGTTGCTGGTATTCAAGTATGTAAGTGTTAGGATTCAGCCAGCCATGGTGGACTTCCCTCAATACTGTGGACCACAACATACTGGTCCACCAGACTGGGCCGTTACACGGGCCAGTTTCATGGTTCAGGAAATCTGTTGATGATTGGCGCTTAGACAATAGCGTACCATTCTCCTTGGGGTCTGACGATTGGGCCCTAGACCTTGGTCCTTGTCCTGGGACTCACTCCCAACATGGCACCTGAGGCATACCAACCACACCTCAGATTGTCTCTGAGGCGTGTCTCAACAGAGGTTGGAAGGTGGGTGGCAACTAGGGATGAGTGTTCGGTTCGAATCTGTTCGGAGTTCGATTCGAACATCGCCCATTCGGCTGTTTGTCGAACTCCGAACATTTCTGCGTGTTCGCCGCATGTTCGCCCACAATGCACCACAAAGGACCACAATGCACTTTTTCACTGGCCTGAAGCTTGTAATTGGCTACAGCCTTGCACCTGACCACAGTCACCTGACCTTGCACCTGACTACAGCCTTGCACCTCACCACAGGTCAGGTGCAAGACAGGTGCAAGATTATGCCAAAGGTTCAGAGTCCTAATCGGGCAAATTTTGCCCAATCATGGGCTCACAGAG
This sequence comes from Leptobrachium leishanense, assembly GCA_009667805.1. Taxonomy (NCBI): domain Eukaryota; kingdom Metazoa; phylum Chordata; class Amphibia; order Anura; family Megophryidae; genus Leptobrachium; species Leptobrachium leishanense. The sequence continues at coordinate 16,316,127 of CM019070.1, forward strand.
CTAAGTTCTGCAGCACACTATATAAGGCTTCCCTGCCTGCAGCCCCAGCGTGTGTGTTTGCAGGAGTGAATCAGAGAGGAGAGGAGAGTGTTCTGTTAGGGTGTATCAGTGACGTTGTAGGAGATTTCTGGGAATTAGAATCTGTGTTGGCACTGCCAGGCAATCAGGGACAGTGTGTTTCAGTGAGTTGTAGGAGATTTCTGGGAATTTTGAAACTGTCTTGGCACTGCCAAGCTATTATGGACAGTGTGTATCAGTGAGTTCTAACAGAGTTCAGCAAATTAGAATCTGTTTTGGCACAGCCTGTTATCAGTGTGTATCAGTGATTTATACCACAGTTCAGCAAAATATTGGACCGCAGGGTCCACCACTGCAGTCTTCCACAATACCACAGAGGGGTTACGGTGTGAAGGCACTTGCTGCCACCAAAGGCAAATATTTGGGTGCACTAACGCCTGTACCAGATTCATATAATTTTAATATTGGACCGCAGGGTCCAACCCTGCACTCTTCCACAATACCACAGAGGGGTTACGATGTGACAAGCACTGTTGCCGACACTAAAGGCCCAATTTTAAAGCACCTAAGTTTCACCATAATTTAGCCAAAAAAAAATCACTAAACTTGTTCTGCGTGTCCTAAAACGTCTCCTCTTTTCATACAGGCTGCCGCCCCAAGCAGTTGTTTATGAATAGATTAAAGGAAAACCCTTTACCGTCATTTGAAATGTCATTTTTTTTGTTTTTAAATGTTTTTATACATCCTAGAAATCCGTCACTTCACGGGCAGGTTATGGGGACCTCCTAGGCACGATATTTGAAGGAATTTTTCGTTTTAATTCTTAACCTTTATTTCATGGAAAAATCACTGCTCCTTTAAAAACCTTTTTTTAAAACTTTTTGTCCATGTTTCCTGTCCCCCAGGGCACTACCTGGACCCCCATACACCTTTTATGGCAAATATATAGCATATATGCCCTCTTGGAGGGCACTCTAAAAATCGAACGTTCGGGTCCCATTGACTTGCATTGAGTTTGGATCGTGTTCGCGTCCGAACTCGAACTTTTGTAATTGTTCGAGTTCGAATGCGAACCGAACAGGGGGTGTTTGGCTCATCCCTAGAGGCAACAGCGGCCAAGGGGAATGGGTTGGGGGCTCTGATCCTACTGCAGATAGTCCTAGGTGATCTCAATACCTGAGTATCAGTCCTCTCCTGGGGAGGGACTAGAGGAGGTTGGGACAGACTCTGAGTGTGTTCTCTTCCTGGCTCCCTATGTAAACCTGGTCCTGGGACTCACTCCCAACATTCCGCCTGAGGCATACCAACCACACCTCAGATTGTCTCTGATTGAGGCGTGTCTCCACAGAGGTCGGAAGGTGGGTGGCAACAGCGGCCAAGGGGAATGGATTGGGGGCTCTGATCCTATTGCAGATAGTCCTAGGTGATCTCGATACCTGAGAATCAGTCCTCTCCTGGGCAGGGACTAGAGGAGGTTGGGGCAGACTCTGATTGTGTTCTCTTCCTGGCTCCCTATGTAAACCTCGCCCACCAGTGGCCAGGTGCTCAGCTCTTTGCTTCCTATAGAGTCACAACGTGGCATTTCTCCTTATATCACTGGATCTAACCCTTTTGCGCGTCCCATCACCTTTATAAAACAAAAGATAAATCCAGGTTAAGTATCCATGTAATTGGGCAGACTAGATGGGCCGAAAGGTTCTTATGTACTGAATAGGGATGAGCTGTTTGGGTTCGGACGGTTCGGGGTTCGACCCGAACTTAGCCTGTTCGGGCGGATCGCAAACCCCGAACATTTCCGGGTGTTCGCCCCATGTTCGACCACAATGGACCACAATGCATTTTCCCACTGCCTGAAGCTCGTAATTGGCTACAGCCTTGCAACTGACCACAGGTCTGGTGCAAGACTGGTTGAACATTATGCCAATCACAGCTCAGAGTCCTGATTGGGCGCCGATTCTGCACGCATTTCAGAGGAGATTTCAAAGCAGATAGTTGTGTGTGTTGTTACTGCCGGTCTCCCACGCTACTGGGGGGGTCTGGTGGGGTCTCATTTCGACCAAATATCAGGGAATTTAGGTGATATGTGTCTTGTTACTGTGCCAGCAAGTTTTTTTGGGGTTTACAACTTAATTTAAAACATTTGTGTATTGAGGTGATTTTCTGGGTCTTGTCACACTGTGCCAGCAAGTCTTTTTGGGTCTCACTAATTTATTTAAAACACTTGTGAATTAAGGTGATCTTCTGTGTCTCGTCACACAGCCAGCAATTTTTTTTGGGGCTCACTAATTTCTTTAAAACACTTGGGAATTAAGGTGATCTGTTTCTCGTCATACAAAAAGTACCACGCTGTATTTTGGGGCTCACTAATTTCTTTAAAACACTTGGGAATTAAGGTGATCTTCTGTGTCTCGTCACACAGCCAGCAATTTTGTTTGGGGCTCACTAATTTCTTTAAAACACTTGGGAATTAAGGTGATCTGTGTCTCGTCATACAAAAAGTACCATGCTGTATTTTGGGGCTCACTAATTTATTTAAAACATTTGTGAATTAAGGTGATCTGTCTCTTGTCACTGGCTGCCAGCTATCAGTGTGTCTCACTGAGTTATACCAGAGTTATTTAAATCTTTATACCAGAGTTGAATCAGAGTTCTGTATATATTAATCTATATATCACTCACCATGTCTGAAAGAACAAAAAGGACAGGCAGACTCTCCCAGCCACAGATAAGAGGGCAAGCAGCCCCTGTGTCGGGAGGCTGTGTCTTTGGTCGTGGTGGACATGGTGCATCCTCTGCAGGGGCACGTTTGTCCTTTCTAACTGGTGCTGGCCGTCTTAAGCAGCAGCAACATACAGAGGACTTGGTGGATTGACTAACCAGGCCATCCTCATCCTCCGAGTCCTCTGCCAGCCAGGCTTCTAGTGATTTACAGTCCACATCAGCTGCCAAAGCATCTAATGCAGCCTCCATGTCCACAGCTACTCCTGCCGTAGCCTCACTATCACACACGGAGGAGTCAGCTGAATTGTTTGACTACAATGAGAGTGACATGCTGCTTGAGGATGCGCAGCAAGTACAGTGCTCTGATTCAATCTCTGAGGTTGAGCAAGGGAGTATAATCAACCTAGAGGAAGGAGGTGCCAGTGATGACACACAAATAACTGGCACTCATGTTGCCCCAGCAGCTGCAGCATACGGCCAAGTTGGCTCCAGTGACGAGGAGATAGGGGATGAAGATGACATTGATGATGATGAGGTCACTGACTCCACCTGGGTGCCAGATCGAACTGATGAATCAAGTGAGGAGGAGGGGGAGGAGGAGGCACAGCAAACACGAGGCACAACATTCTCTGTGACCAACCGTAGCACTAGCCAGTCCAAGGCATCACATGTCAGAGCTGCTCCGGTGCAGAGCGCTGTTGTCTCGAACACATGCAGGAAATCTGCTGTCTGGGAGTTCTTTAAGAACTGTGCATCAGACCCCAGCGTTGCTATTTGTAATCTGTCGGAGGAGGCTGAAGCGTGGGATAAACACAAGACACTTGGGTACCACGTGACGTGCTTGAGGCGACATATGAACAAGTGCCACACATCCCGTTGGGGCAAAACTTTGCGTAGGTCCTCCTCCTCCTCATCTGTCTCTACCCACACGGTATGTCCTGCCATGCAATAGCCTACAACCTCCACCGACAGGGATGCTGCTACAGTAATGGATGTACCAGCAGGTCCTTCCTCACAATGTGACATCATGCAGTAGCTGAAGATTTACGCAGTCAGATTACGTTGCCGCAGCTGCTGCAGCGAAAGAAAAAATATAGTCCCAACCATCCCCAAGCACAGCGTCTAAATGCCAGCTTAGCAAAATTACTCGCATTGCAGCTGCTGCCTTTCCAGCTGGTGGACTCTGCTCCCTTCCGTGAATTTGCTGAATGCGCTGTACCACTGTGGCAGGTTCCAAAACGCCATTACTTTTCACGCAAGGCCATTCCAGCACTATACCAGCACGTGGAAGACAATGTTATCCAGTCATTGGGAAAGGCAGTCAGCAGCAAGGTGCATGTCACTTTAGACACGTGGTCCAGCAAGCATGGACAGGGTCGTTACATTTCCTTCACGGCACACTGGGTAACTCTGATTGCAGCTGGGAGGGATCCAAGACGGGGCTCTGTGCTGGAGCTTGTTCATCCACCACGCCTCCAGAAAGCTGCTTGTATGAGGTCTGTCTGCTCCACCACCACCACCTCTTCCTCCTCCTCCTCCTCCTCTGTCTCTGGTGAAGTGGCAGTTAAACCCACGCCTGACAGGGTCTACGCAATGGCTCAAGCAAAAAGATGCCATAATGTGCTTGAGCTGGTATGTTTAGGGGACAGGAGCCACACCGGGACAGAAATTTTGTCAGCTCTGCAGGGGCAGGTGCAGAGATGGTTAACATCACGCCAGCTTGAGCTGGGAATGATCATCTGCGATAATGGCAGAAACCTTCTCTCCGCCCTATGCAAGGGTAAATTGATGCATGTACCATGCCTAGCACACGTCCTAAATCTGGTGGTACAGCATTTCCTAACCAAGTACCCAGGGCTGCCAGAGCTTCTCATCCAGGCCAGAAAAGTCTGCAGCCACTTCAGACGGTCATTCCCAGCAAGTGTTCGCCTGGCAGAAATTCAAAGAGAATTCCACCTTCCCACAAACCGTCTGATCTGTGACATGCCCACCAGGTGGAATTCAACATTAGCAATGCTGCAGCGTCTGCACAAGCAGCAGAGGGCCATCAACAAGTACCTGTGTGAGTATGGCACAAGGACAGGTTCAGGTCAACTTGGTTTTTTTTCCCCCCGCAGTGGCTGATGATCAAGTATGCATACACTGTACTGTCACCATTTGAGGAGGCAACGAGGATGGTGAGCAGGGACAGTGCATGCATCAGTGACACAATTCCTTTAGTGTTCCTGCTGGAGCACACTCTGCGGGGAATTATAGATGTGGATCTAGAGGCAGAGCAGCGGGAGGAAGAGGAGGCCTTCCCTAGCTCTTAAGGCCCCAGTCTTTCCGCAGACAGCATTCCAGCGGGTCCTACTCAGATCAGACAGGAGGAGGATGAGGAGGAGGAGGACTATTTAAGTAGTGTGGGCATTTAAGGTGGGGATTCCTCAAGGCAGGGTTTTGTGTGCCCAGAAACAGAAGGGCTTGTGCGTGGCTGGGAGGAGGAAGTGCACGATACGGTCATCCTCATTGAGCAGGAAGACTCGGCAGCTAATGCCACCTCCAACCTACGCTGCATGGGCTCCCTAATGATGCAAAGCCTGCTAAAGGACCCCAGGATTCGTGCTATCAAGGAGAGGGATCATTACTGGTTGGGAACCCTTCTTGATCCACGATACAAGGGGAAAGTTGCAGAGCTCATCCTGCCCGCACAGAGGGAGCACAGGATGACAAAACTTGAGGACGCTCTAAAGCGAAAGTGTGTAACACCTTTCCAGGCACTGTTAGATTACCAAGTGCTACTGCTGACACACATGCTTCTGAGGCTGCAGGTGATCAGAGGAATAGCAGTGAAGGCCAGGGCCGCTTGACTGATGCATTTTTAATTTTTTTTAGTCCTCGACGCCCAGGGACGTCAAATGTAGGCACCCATTGCCAGCGTCTTCACCATATGGTGCAGGACTACCTAGGGGCAAGGGCAGACCTGGATACCTTTCCAGCAGATGATCCACTGGCTTACTGGGTGTTGAGATTGGATCACTGGCCAGAACTTAGCCAATATGCTATGCAGCTACTAGGTTGCCCTTCATCTAGCGTGCTTTCCGAAAGGACGTTCAGTGCCGCTGGAGGTTTTGTCACAGACAAAAGAGTGCGTCTGTCCACCGACTCTGTAGACCGGCTGACATTTATAAAAATGAATCAGTCCTGGATCAGCAGCTATCAATCCCCTGATGCTGAAGTAACGGAATAGATCGGGTATGTCTTCTGCATGCACAAAACCTCCAGCACTGAACTCTTCCACAATACCACAAAAGGGTTATGGTGTGAATGCACTTGCTGCCATGAAAGGCACAATATTTGGCTGCACTGACGCCTGTGACAGATTTATATCATTTAAATTTTTTGAACAGCAGGGTCCAACCCTGCACTCTTCCACAATACCACAGAGGGGTTACTGTATGATGATACTTGATGGCCTGGCACCAAAGGCACAATATCTGGGTGCACTGACGCCCATTACCAGATTCATATCTTTTTAATATAGGACCACATGGTCCACCCCTGCACTCTTCCACAATACTATAGAGAGGTTACTGTATGATGATACTTGCTTGTCTGGCACTAAAGGCACAATGTCTGGGTGCACTGCCATTGACGCCTGTATCCGATTCATATCCTCAGAGGGGTTACGGTGTGACGGCACTGTTGCCGACGCTAAAAGCCCAATTTTAAAGCACCTATTGTTACTTTCATCCAACAAGTTTCACAATAATTTAGCCAAAAAAAACACTAAACTTTTTCTGTGCGTCCTAAAATGTCTTTTCATACAGACTGCCGCCCAAAGCAGTTGTTTATGGATAGATTAAAAGAAAAGCATTTACCGTCATATGAAAAGTCATTTTTTTGTTTTTAAGTGTTTCTATACATCCTAGAAATCCGCCACTTCACGGGCAGGTTATGGGGACCTCCTAGGCACAATATTTGAAGGAATTTTTTCTTTTTTATTTTTAACCCTTATTTCATGGAAAACTCACTGTCCCTTTAAAAACGTTTTTTTTTAAACTTTTTGTCCTTGTTTCCTGTCCCCCAGGGCACTACCCGGACCCCCATACACCTTTTATGGCAAATATGTAGCATATATGCCCTCTTGGAGGGCAATCTAAAAAACTGAATTTTCAGCCCCATTGACTTGCATGGGGGTTCGGGTTCGGGCCCGAACCGAACTCGGGGGGTGTTCGGCTCATCCCTAGTACTGAATGCTGGGATCCATTCCCCAGAAATCCAACAGTAAATCTTCCAATAGAAAGGTGCCTCCTCAGAGCTCGCAAGTGCTGTCATTTTATGGTTTCTTGGACTTAAAAATAAGTGTGACTCAGGTTTGTAGTTTTCAGATGCCATGAAAATCTCTTTGTCGGTAACTAGGGGATTTATTTAATTGGATTGACACATTTCTAAAAAAAAATATCAGCTACTTTTGACTGATATATATTTTTAAAATATCAACAGATTTATTTAAACGCATGCAGCCACAGCTGAATTTCGGAAAAAGCCCAGTTTGAAAAAGATGGGCTGATAAAAAGCCAGAAAAAAGCAAAATTTTGGTCATTAGCACATTATTTAGCTCTGTATTGCCTCTGATTAACACTGGGACACGTTGGGATATTGTTGTTATTATTTAAATTTTTCTTTTTACAACTTCTATTTATTTATTTTTTTTACTTTTACTGAAAAGAAGTGTCCACCACAGAGGGGCATCTTGCTCTGTTAAACTTTTCTTTAATAAAAAAAATTATAAAAATAAATAAAAAGTAAAATATTTTTTATTTTATCACTTTTTTTTCTTTTTGCAAAATTTAATAAAATTAAATTACTTTTAATTTAGTTCACAATTTCACAAATTATTTTTAGGTTTACAGAAAAAAGTGTCCACCACAGTGAGGAACCTTGCTGTGTAAGGCTAGGGTCAGACGAACGCATTTTCACGTTGTCTGTGAAAAAGTGCGTTCGAACGAATGGACGCATTTTTTCACGGAGTACGCGAGAGCGGTCATACGATGCGCATTTTTCATCCGTGATTTTGTACGGATCATCAATAAAACACTTTGTGCATCTGAACGTTATGTTGGCCGGACATTAGCAGCGTCTGACATCTCCAAATCACACACACACGCCTCTAGCGGACGCAGCGCACTCTCTACGTCAGTACTAGCAGTTTAACGTTCTCGAAAAAATGCGTTCATTTTCCACTTGCGTTGCGCGGCCGGACTTTTGTGCGACCGTACTTCGTATATTGGCTGTCATTGCCCGTCATTTGCTGCTAGTGCGGCCGTGATTATGTGCGCCTGCACGCGCGTTCGCACTGCCTCAGTCTGACCCCAGCCTAAAACAAAACAAAAAAATATATAGCAAATAAAAAAAAAAAAAATTATTAAAACTAAATATAATTTAACGGTTAATGTTGTTATTCTAAATTTTTCTTTTTACAACTTTTATTTACATTTTTTTACTTTTACAAAAATGAAGTGTCCACCACAGAGGGGCATCTTGCTCTAATAAACAATTTTTTTTTAATAAAAAAAATTGTAAAAGATAAAATAAAATAAAAATATTTTATTTTTTATCTCTTTTTTTCACAAAATCTTAGTAAAATTAAGTTACTTTTAACTTAGTTAATTATTTATTTATTTTTTTTACATATTTTTTGTTTACAGAGAAAGGTGTCCACCACAGTGAGGAACCTTGCAGTGCAAAACATAAAAAGGATTATATATATATATATTATATATATAAAAAAGGAATTGCTATGCACTCATGTTCATACAATTTCAAATTGCCTGGTGCCTGCCACTTGGTTAGCCGTTATACATACTAGTAAGACGCAAGATGCGGCGGCACTCCAGGTCTGTTCAGCAAAGTTTCTTTATTGTGACACGAGTAGGGATGAGCCGAACACCCCCGTGTTCGGTTCGCATTCGAACTCGAACAATTTCAAAAGTTCAAGTTCGAACTCAAACTCGAACCGAACTCAATGCAAGTCAATGTGACTCAAAAGTTTGGTTTTTAAGAGTGCCCTCCAAGAGGGCATATATGCAAGATATTTGCCATAAAAGGTGTATGGGGGTCCGGGTAGTGCCCTGGGGGACAGGAAACAAGGACAAACAGTTTTAAAAAAACGTTTTTAAAAGGAACAGTGAGTTTTCCATAAAATAAGGGTTAAAAATAAAAACGAAAAATTCCTTCAAATATCGTGCCTAGGAAGTCCCCATAACCTGCCCGTGAAGTGGCGGATTTGTAGGATGTATAGAAACGTCGCCATCAGAGACCCACACACACACGACACCTAGCCACCCTTAACCCTTTCGCTGAGCGTGTCCTCCCTTTGCGGCCAGCGATTGGCCGGATTCCTGCCGATCGCTGTGCCCCCCGGTGCGGGCTGACATCCTCGATGTCAGCCCAGCCGCCGACACCATTAGATGTCATTGTGGTGGCGTGATGACATCTAATTCAGGGGCCCCCCGCGTGTGAGGAGGAGGTGCTTGAAAAGGAGGGGGGAGGTCCTTCGGACCTCTCTCCCTCCCGATCGCCGGGGTCCTGCGGCTGAAGGCAGGCACGGTTTGGAAGGGCACAGCCTGCCCTTCCAAAACGTGCCTGCCTTTAACCCCTTGGGTGCCGGATCACGATTCAGCGCCGAAAAGCGCCAAATCGTGACCCTCTCAGGGAATGCCCCCTGATGACTGGCGTCATCGTGCATAGCATGATGATGCCAGTCCTGGAGTTAACCCCTAACTGCCACCAATGGTGGAGATGGGGGTTCCAATGAACCCCCTATCTCCCGATCCGTGGCAGCTAGGTTAATGTTTGGTACTGTTGGATCGGCCAGAGCATGGCCTTTCCAACGATACCAAACATGCCCATGTAAAAAAAAAATTTAAAAAAATTAAAATTAAAATTAAAAATAAAAAAATATTTTAAAAAAAATTATTTTTTTTGCTTTGTTAATGCAGCAATATTGTTCCCATTTCAATTATAATGTGAACAATGATGCTGCACTAACGATTTTTGTATGCGGAGCGTTTGTTAAAAATCACGTAATTTTCCCCCCAAAAAAAAAGTAACGAGACCCCATTTCTAATTTTTTTAACAAGCGCACCCCATACAAAATATAACCGCAATTGCTCGCATGTTAAAATGGGGAAAAAAAACACTTTACTCGTTGTAAATTATTGAAAATTCATATTATATTGCATATTTTGTTAGAATATACAGACAGGACATGACGTATACATATAATAATGACATATTATGAATCTGCTGAGTCTGCTGGAAATAATGCTATATAATATGTCTGGGTCATATAATAAAATAAGCCTTAAAAACGCGTTTACACAAGATGAGTGAAACCAGTAAAAATTAGCTCAGCACAGAGGCGTGAAATGCCTCAGCAGCGAAAGGGTTAAGGGGTTAAAATGCACAGAGACTGGCTACTATCCTGTTAGATGAGGGAATGTATTATATGTATAAAGCAAGGTATATATGACAATGGATAGTAAGAGACTCTAGGGACTCAGCTTGTACCCTTTATGAGAGACATTTTCACGTTGTGTTGTGAATTCAGAAGCATACAGAGTTCATACATGTGCAGGATCCACACCCAATCTGCAGGCAATGTATCAAATTCATGAGACCAGACTAATTAGAAGCACATGTTATTTCCAAACACTAATTAACACCTGTTGTTTACGCCGTTTGAGGGCCCTGCTGTAAGCACAGGTCATTAAGGCTAGGGTCAGACGAACGCATTTTCGCGTTGTCTGTGAAAAAGTGCGTTCGAACGAATGGACGTATTTTGTCACGGAGTACGCGATAGCGGTCATACGATGCGCATTTGCGTTCGTGATTTTGTACGGATCATCAATAAAACACTTTTTGCATCTGGACGTTATGTTGGCCGGACATTAGCAGTGTCTGACATCTCCAAATCACGCACACTCGCCGCTAGCGGACGCAGCGCACTCTGTACGACCGTACTAGCGGTTTGACGTTCGACAAAATGCGTTCGTTTGCCACTTGCGTTGCGCTGCCAGACTTTCGTGCGACCGTACTTCGTATATTGGCCGTCATTTGCTGCTAGTGCGGCCGTAATTAAGTGCGCCAGAACGCACGTTTAAAGTGCGCTAGTCTGACCCTAGCCTTGGGTGAGAATATATCTAATAAACCGTTGCTTATAATATTCTGCAGTAAAGAGTCTCTTTATTGCTAGATTTTTTAAATATTTTTTAAGCACTTTTTATGCTTTTTTCAAACTCTAATAGAACACGCCAAAAAGTTCGAAGTTCGCGAACTTTCAAACTGCCGATGTTCGAGTCGAACTCCGAAATGATCAAACCGAACAGCTCATCCCTAGACACGACGGTCAACGTTTCAGCTCCTGTTTGGAGCTTTCCTCAGGACAATACTGTATTGTCCTGAGGAAAGCTCTGAACGAGAGCTGAAACGTTGACCCTCGTGTCTCAATAAAGAAACTTTACTGAACAGACCTGGAGTGCCGCCGCATCTTGCTCCTTACTAATATATATATATATATATATATATATATATATCTATCTCTCAACAGCAAGGATGCGAGCACTCCCAGGATTTTTCAAAATTATTTTCTTTATTTGGTCAAAAAAAATCAACGTTTCGGCTCACCGAGGAGCCTTCATCAGGACAGACATATACACAACAATATCCAATTTGAAGCCTTTGCTGAAGCACCGGGTAAAGTGAAATCTTATGGTGAACCGTGAGTGCAAAAACCTTCGTGTTTTTTATATATACAGTTGTGTTCAAAATTATTCAACCCCCAATGCTGTAAAGGGTTTTAGGGAATTTAGTGTACATTTGTAATTGTATTCAGAATGAAATCCTACAAGGACTTTTAAAAGAACCATATGCAACTAAAATGACATCAATTGGTTTTGTAATACAGTAGTAAATGTTTCTTTTGTGAATTCTTCATTGACACAATTATTCAACCCCTTAAAGACTACCACTCTGAAGAACAGAGGTTCATTCAAGTGTTTTCAATCAGGTATTGAAAACACCTGTGGATGTCACGGAGCAGCAATAAACCATAATAAGCACCAATTAGGCAGCTTTAAATTGACTGTGATACTCAGCTCCTTCTAGACATTTACTGGTGTGGTTACAAACATGGTGAAGTCAAGAGAATGGTCCAGGAAGACAAGAGAAGAGGTGATTACTCTTCACAGGAAGGGCAATGGCTATAAGAAGATTGCAAAGATGTTAAACATACCAAGAGAGACCATAGGAAGCATCATTCGCAAATTCAAGGCAAAGGGCACTGTTGAAACGCTACCTGGTCGTGGCAGAAAGAAGATGCTGACTTCGACTGCTGTGTGCTACCTGAAGCGTAGAGTGGAGAAAAGTCCCCGTGTGACTGCTGAGGAACTGAGAAAAGATTTGTCAGATGTGGGTACTGAAGTTTCAGCTCAGACAATACGGCGCACAATGCGTAATGAAGGCCTCCATGCCAGAACTCTCAGGCGCACCCCCTTGCAGTCTCCAAAGAATAAGAAGAGTCGACTGCAGTATGCCAAAAGTCATGTGGACAAACCACAGAAGTTTTGGGATAGTGTTCTGTGGACTGATGAAACAAAATTAGAACTGTTTGGGCCCATGGATCAACGCTATGTTTGGAGGAGGAAGAACAAGGCCTATGAAGAAAAGAACACCTTGCCTACTGTGAAGCATGGCGGGGGGTCAATCATGCTTTGGGGCTGTTTTGCTTCTGCAGGTACAGGGAAGCTTCAGCGTGTGCAAGGTACCATGAATTCTCTTCAGTACCAGGAGATATTGGATGACAATGTGAGGCAGTCCATCACAAACCTGAGGCTTGGGAGACGTTGGACCTTTCAACAGGACAATGATCCCAAGCATACCTCCAAGTCCACTAGAGCATGGTTGCAGATTAAAGGCTGGAACATTTTGGAGTGGCCATCGCAGTCACCTGACTTAAATCCGATTGAGAACCTCTGGTGGGACTTAAAGAAAGCAGTTGCAGTGCGCAAGCCTAAGAATGTGACTGAACTGGAGGCTTTTGCCCATGACGAATGGGCGAAGATACCCGTAGATCGCTGCAAGACACTTGTGTCAAGCTATGCTTCACGTTTAAAAGCTGTTATAACTGTAAAAGGATGTTGTACTAAGTACTAAGATTGAATGTCACTTGGTTGAATAAAACTGATAATGATGTGAGCACAGAAAAGACATTTGTGGTTATTTCATTATAAATGTTATGTTATATTTGTCTGACCTACACGTGCCTCTTTGATTTAATTGTAAGCAAGATGACTGAATGATCAAAATCAATGTCAAACTGGCCAAAACACTCAATTTCAGTGGGGGTTGAATAATTTTGAACACAACTGTAATATATATATATATATATATACACATACACTCTTTATCCTTTGGTTATTGCGTGGAGGCTTTTTATCTCAGTTTGTGCCCTCCACCACAACCCAAGCAAGTATATATCTAATGTAATTTACTTTTACAGAGAAAGGTCTCCACCTCAGATACCTTGTTCTGTAAAACTGAAAAAAAAGTTTTTGTTTTTTTAACTTTACAGAGCACGCTGCCCCCTGTGGTAGGCGCCTACTTTGCCTAATTGTACATCTGGCCCTGATGGTAGCCAAATGGTGAGACTGGCATTCCATTCAAATACTCTCCTGCATTTACACGCAAACCTTTATAGGTGCTAGAATTTTTTAGGTGTATTTCAGATTATTTTTTTTACAAGATGGTCATAAAACCACCATGGAAGGTTTCAGGAAAGTTCTGTTATAACGGCACATGTCGAGTCTGTAGGTGACCTGCTTGGGATTCTCCATGTGGAAGTTGCCTTGTGTTGTGTTGTTTTTTTTTCTTATCGGCAGACTAAATGGACCGCTTGATCTTAATCTGCCGTCACAACCTGCGACGCTCTGAATTAAACTTCCATTAACAACAAAGAAATAAAAATCAATGATACAATTTATTTAATGGCCACACAAAAAAAAAAAGTATCGAAATGCGTCGGTTTGGTAATGAGAGTTAATGGCATCTGACGGGCAGTATGATATGAAATTCGTGTCAGCCGTGGCTGTAAACAGACGAAGAAGAAGCGCCTCGTCTCTCAGGCTGTCACATTTTGCTTTTAGAATATAAAAACTCGATAACGGCGAAGACAGTGAAAGCTTTTCCCGACGCCACGAAGGTCCTCGATGCATTACAGCAAAACGGTATGTCTATAACACGTCAAGTGCCTCTCTATAAAAAACATTCAGATGGTAAACATCCTGGGGCAAGTCTATCTGGACACATGGGCTGGATTTCATTCTTGTTCACGGCCGATGAACACATATCGTGAGTGACTGGCACCACATCGACGACAACAGACCCAACAGCCAAAGAGAAGACGCTTCGTTGATTTGCAGTGGAGAGAGGTTTTCTGATTTTAGCGATCTTGAGGAGTTGTTTCATTTTTGATGTTTGTTGCTGTAAGACAGGACTGTCATACTCATGCACCCCCATGTTGACATGCCTACAATTCCCAGAATTCTTTGAATGCAATAGATACACATGGACTCATGGGAGTTGTAGTTCAGAAACAACTGGGAGATACCTGCATAGCCCAAGTATAGAGAGGAGCCCTTAAAAAGACACCCGCACACCCTGAATGTATGGAGGAACCCCTAAAAGACACCCACACAACCTGAATATATGGAGGAGCCCCTAAAAAGACACCCACACACCCTGAATATATGGAGGAGCCCCTAAAAATACACCCACACGCCCTGAATATATGGAGGAGCCCCTAAAAATACACCCACACACCCTGAATATATGGAGGAACCCCTAAAAAGGAGGGACATTTTGGGAGACAAGAGTGACAGAAGGGTCTGCGCAAGCCAAATTGTGATGCTTTAGCGGTATTATATATATATATATATATATATATATCTTGTGATATAGCCACTGCACATACAGATCAATGCTTCAGGCTTTTCTTTATTGTGCGGCCACGGTACATGCAGACTACTCCATAAACAAGAAAAGAAAAAAAAGAAAAAAATCAAAAGCCTCCTTATACAGAGCCGAACTAAACATTTGTCTCCCCTCAATACAACATTAGGCAGCTAAGCCGCTTACCAATAACCAAAACAAAACGTGCTTCCAGTAGTAGCTTCAGGGTTTTGTTTCCTTTTCTGCTGCACCCAGCACAAAGACTGCCTCGGAGGGGACCACCACACCTACAAAAGGCAAGGCAGTCTTAATCAAGCGTCAGCTGATAATTCACCCTATAGGGGGAAAGGGGCTTTCTCCTTCCGTCTGCTAACAAATCTGTGGTCTAGAACCCTGCCTGCCCCTAATCACACTGTCACTCTATATATACAATGTAACGTAGCGCTTTGCATGCTCTGTATACCTGCTCTCTCTGTATAAATACACATTTCCGTGCATAGGGGTCAAACTGAATCTGCAGAAATGAACACAAAACGACCAATCGTGCAAAAGAGAAAATTAAGCACTCTACTGAAGAAAAAGAAAAAACATTTAAACTGTTCCCTTTCTTGAATTTCAAGGGCTTTCGTTTTTAATTATTTTTTTTTCTCTCCCGCTACATTCCTATCTGCTTTAAGGGCACAAAGGATTAATGGAAGCAGACTTTAGTGCTGTGACCTTTACTTTGCATTAAAAATGCTTACTCGAGCAGTCTGCTGCGGACCCCGAGAGCAGCTTTGTGCTGAATACTAAAATCTGATACCATGTAACGTTTCACATGGATTTGTTAATAAAAAAAGGCAGCGTTTCTCTAGAAATTGCCACGGATTAAAAAAGAAAGACTTAATTCAGGTTGCAAATCAAATACAGAGAACAGAGGTAACGATGCTACAAAGGTGAGCGATTCGCCTCGGTCTGCGTCAGGTACAGGGAGGGCAGAGGGGAGAGAAGCCGGCAATAGACCTGCATTGTGTCTGGCATGAGCATATGCTACAATGTATAGTGGTGAAATGCTGCTACAATGTATAGTGGTGAAATGCTGCTACAATAGGGTCATTTCAGCTTTCGTTTATATACAGGTTTATTCAAAGAGAATCGAAAAGTCACAGTACGTTCGGTGACTTTTCGTTCGCTTCAATTCGGTGCGATTTGGCGATCCTGCGGTGTATTCAGCAAGCACCACAGGGCCGTCGTAGTGCAGGGAAAAGCCGCCAAAAAGCCCCCAAAAACTCACCGCAAAACCCGCCGAACCCTCACTAAAACCCACAAAACAGATGGATTATACCCACCGAATACGCCGGAGAAACCAAAGCAGCTGCCGATCACAGCACAGAGCAGCCGCCGGAAAAAGCCGACACCGCAGACGAATGAAGTGGAAAAAAAAACCAGTTTGCTTGAATGTTTGAAAAGTAAAACGCTGTTTGCAAAGAAACTACAGAACGAAAATGTCTGAAATTTACATATAAAATCCAAGGAATGATAATAAAAAGGGCTGTAGCAGAAAAACGAAAAAAAAAAAAAAAATATGATTAAAAAAAAAAAAAAAAAACAGAAAACAAATTTCACAAAAAAAAATACCGAAAAATGCCTAAAAGATCCTAAAAAAAAATCTATAAATAAAGAGACTTTTTGCTGCAGATTAAGGCTGGGGTCAGACGAATGCAGTGCGCATGTGCGTTCAGCCGTAGTAGCAGCAAATGACGTCCAATGACGGCCAATATACGAACTACGGCCGCACGGAAATTCGGCCGCGCAACGCAAGCGGCAAACGAATGCATTTTTTCGAGAACGTGTGTAACGGTGGGCTATAGCACTCACCTCAAAAAGCGTATAGGGATCCTTTAGGACAGATTTCTAAAGACCAAAAGACTAATAACGGCTGTAACCTGATCTCCCAAGCCAGGGAGTAACTGGACAGACCTGAAAGGGCAACTAAGCTCAATTGGCTTCAAGGCCAAAAGACAGCTTAGTGCAAAACACAAATACTCAAAAGAGAACAGATACAGAGACGTGATACATAAACAGAATAGGCAAGATAGTCGAGGACACACCTAACAAAGCAACGAAGCTCAATTGGTTTCTGGACCAAAATACTGCTTAGTGCAACACACTTCTAGATTAGAACATACAGTGTAGGAATGTGTATAACAGCCTGCAGGGGAGGCCTTCAGTCAGTGACTGGACTCTGTATTATGCAGTCATACAGAGTGGGAACATAATACAATAGCCTGCAAGACAGGCCTACAAGCAGAGCTTGGATACTGTATCTCCACGAAGATGCACAGATACAGACGGACAACCAGAACATATATTATGCAAGATGCAGGACAGGACTTCAACTGGACTCTAGAAGCACGCAGAACTGGATGCCTTGCGATTAGGACTCACAACCAGTTAAACGAACATCAGACATAAATCATAAGGCTGAACATAAACAAGACAGACAAGAACCATAAAGGCAAAACATACACAAGAACGAGAAGTACTAGGCAAAAGTACAAAAGGGATAATCAAGAGAGTGGTCAGAAGGGATAGCCGGGTCAAAACGTGATCAGGGTCCTCGAACAGAAACAGGTCAGCAACAGATAAATCAGAAAATATCAGGAACAAGACTCCACCAGACTAGACACCACAACAGTCCAAGCAGCACCTTCTCTCAACCTCTTTTAAAGGCTGATGGCTCCTTGGACTTATGCTTGGCTCCGCCCCCTCAGATGCCATTTTGCCAGTCCTTACTACTGGCAACAGGCTAGCCAGCGATGCCACCTGGTGCCCTGACCTCCCAGAGAGCGCTGCGGGGGCCATGGATGTAACAACGTGGAACCGCTAGTACTGACGCACAGAGTGCGCTGCGTCGGCATAGCGGCGTGTGTGCGTGATTAGGAGACATCAGACGCTGCACATGACCGGCCAACGTCACGTCCATTTGTTTTTATAGCTCCCTCAAATAATACAGCCGAAATTGCGCATCGTATGACCGCTATCGTGTCTTCTGTGAAAAAATGCGTTCGGACGCATCAATGCACTTTTCGACGGTAGGCGTGAAAAATGCATTCGTCTGACTCTAGCCTAAAAGAATAAACAGTTTATTAGATATTGAATTAAAACAGGAATATTTTTTTTTTTTTAAAGTTTACTTATTTTTTCTGTAACAGCCCTTTTTATTATCATTCATTGGATCTTTATATGTAAATTTCAGACATTTTTTCGCTCAGTAGTTTCTTTGCAAACAGGATTTAACTTTGAATCATTCAAGCAAACGGTTTGCTAATTTATTCACTGCCTTCGTGTACGGTGTCGGCTTTTTCCGGCGGCTTCGCTGCGTGTGATCGGCTCTTGCTCGGGTTTTTCCGGCGTCTTCGACGGGTTAATCCAAATGTTTTTGCGGGTTTTTGGCGTGCATTCGCCGGGTTCGCCAGGTGTTCGGCAGCTTTTCGGCAGCTTTTCCCTGCACTTCGACAGCCCTGTGGTGCTTGCTGAAAACACTGCAGGGTCGTCAAAATGGGAAAGCCGATTTGCACCGAATTGAAGAGAACGAAAAGTCACCGAATGTGCGGTGACTTTTCGAATCTCTTTGAATAACCCTGTATA
This sequence comes from Leptobrachium leishanense, assembly GCA_009667805.1. Taxonomy (NCBI): domain Eukaryota; kingdom Metazoa; phylum Chordata; class Amphibia; order Anura; family Megophryidae; genus Leptobrachium; species Leptobrachium leishanense. The sequence continues at coordinate 16,334,487 of CM019070.1, forward strand.
TGTGCAGGCAATTCAGCAACATTTGGCGAACTGCCTGCTCTCTGAATAGCCGAATGGCCAGGAAAGGTAACCGTAAGCTGAATTTCAGCGTTCGGTTACCTTTTGGCCACAATTCGGAGCTCTTTAAACTATTTAACCCTGATAGTCTTTCTGATAGTCTTTCTGTATGGTAAATTAATAAAGAGCAAATTAGACTAACATATATAGAATACCCCATGTCCCACAGCACGGAGCTTTCTCAATAAATCTTAATAATATTTTATTGAATCAACTTTTGGGTCTCGAAGGACTTTTTTTTCAAGACTTTTGGGACTGAAACGTTGATTCAATATTATTGAAATGTATTGAGAAACCTCCGTGTAGCAAAACAAAAGTTTTAGACTTTTTAAAAAAACAGATTTTTCTAAAATGAGATTTTGTGTGAAGGAGTCATTATCAGACTGGAGGAGTTTAAAGGGTGTCCAGGAGAAATGGGATTATTTAAAGGAAGCATTATTGAAGGCCACAGGAAATTGCATTCGGCTTGTTAGCAAAAACAAAAAAGGGAAGAAACCACTGTGGTACTCTGCAGAAGTGGCCAAAATAGTGAAGAACAAAAAGATAGCATTCAATAATTATAAAAAAACTCAGAGTGAAGAAGATAGGCAAACCTATAAGATTAGGCAGAAAGAGGCAAAGCAATTTATAAGAGCTTCCAAAGCACACGCAGAAGAGAAAATAGCTCAGTCAGTAAAAAAGGGGGACAAAACATTTTTTAGATACATAAACGAGAAAAGAAAAGTAAAACAAGGATTAGTTAGATTAAAAACAAAGGAAGGAAGGTATGTAGAGGAGGATAAAAGTCTCGCTGACTGCCTCAATGAATATTTTTGTTCAGTCTTTGCAGAAGAAAAGGAAGGAAAGGGACCTCAGTTAGGAGAGAACACTAAAGAGACATTTACATATCAGTTTACAGAGGAGGAGGTTCTACAGCAGCTGTCTAAAGTAAAGACAAATAAGTCAATGGGGCCTGATGGGATCCACCCTAAATTATTAAAAGAGCTCAGTGATGTAATAGCAAAACCGTTAACAAGGATTGGTTAAATAAATCTGTTAACGGGAGTCGTCCCAGAAGACTGGAAATTAGCAAATGTTGTGCCCATTTACAAGAAGGGAACTATAGGCCAGTTAGTCTTACGTCAGTAGTGGGGAAATTAATGGAAACCATGTTAAAGGAAAGGATTGTTGAACATCTAAAAACACATAGATTACAGGATCAGAAACAACATGGGTTTACCTCAGGGAGATCATGCCAAACTAATTTTATTGATTTTTTTGATTGGGTAACAAAAATAATAGACACAGGTGGTGCAGTAGACATTGCTTATTTAGATTTCAGTAAGGCTTTTGATACTGTTCCGCATAGAAGGCTTATCAATAAATTGCAATCTTTGAGTTTGAAATCCAATATTGTTGACTGGATTAGGCAGTGGCTGAGTGACAGACAACAGAGGGTTGTGGTAAATGGAGTTTATTCGGCGCAAGGTCTTGTTACCAGTGGGGTACCTCAGGGGTCAGTACTTGGACCCATTCTCTTTAATATTTTTATTAGTGATATTGCAAAAGGTATTAATGGAAAAGTATGTCTTTTTGCTGATGACACAAAGATTTGCAACAGGGTTGACGTTCCTGGAGGGATCAGCCAAATGACAAATGATTTAGGTAAACTAAAAAAATGGTCGGAGTTGTGGCAATTGAGTTTTAATGTGGATAAGTGCAAGATAATGCACCTGGGACGTAAAAACCCAAGGGCTGAATATAGAATATTTGATACAGTCCTAACCTCAACATCTGAGGGTTGGGATTTAGGGGTTATTATTTCAGAGGATCTAAGGGTAAGTAGTCAATGTAATAGAGCAGCAGGAAATGCTGGCAGAATGCTTGGTTGTGTAGGGAGAGGTATTAGCAGTAGGAAAAGGGAAGTGCTCATGCCACTGTACAGAGCACTGGTGAGACCTCACTTGGAGTACTGTGTGCAGTACTGGAGACCGTATCTCCAGAAGGATATAGACATCTTAGAGAGAGTTCAGAGAAGGGCTACTAAAATGGTGTACGGCTTGAAGGAGAAAAGTTACCAGGAAAGGCTTAATGATCTTAACATGAACAGCTTGGAAAAAAGACGAGACAGAGGAGATATGATAGAAACATTTAAATACGTAAAGGGAATCCACAAGGTAGAGGAAGGGAGTATATTTAAAAGGAAACAAAATAGCAAAACAAGAGGACATAGTCTTAGATTAGAGGGGCAAAGGTTTAAAAGTAACATCAGGAAGCATTATTTTACTGAGAGGGTGGTGGATACATGGAACAGCCTTCCAGTTGAAGTGGTAGAGGCCAAAACAGTAATTGAATTTAAGCAGGCATGGGATAGGCATAAGGCTATCCTAAACAAAAGATAAATCCAGGTAAAGTATCCATGTAATTGGGCGACTAGATGGGCCGAAAGGTTCTTATCTGCCGACATTTTTCTATGTTTCTATGTTTCTATGTATTCTATATATATATATATTAATTTACTTTGCTATTTAGTCCTGAGCAGCTGCTCTCCGTGGTGCTGAATAGGTTTCAGCTGCAAAGAAAGGGTCCCCTGTATCTTTTATTTTAATTGTTTTTGCTATTATTCATTAAAAAATAAAAAATAGAGATTAGTGACCCATTGGGGTAAAATTGGTATAGCCTGCACACACCTAGGTCCAGAAAGTGCCGAAGCGGTCCTATAGTAAGACCCGGCACAAATTCCTTATTACCAAAAATTGGGGTTAATGGGGACAGGAAGGAGGTTAAATTGCATTTCTCCGCTAACTTATACCAGATGCGAAGGAAATTCTTAATCGCAGAACAGGCTGTACATAACAACGGGCAACAATGACTGATGAAGGCATATGGCCGAAACGCGTCTCAGTAGTTCTTGCTATTTTATGCATTTATTTTAGATGTATTTTATCCATTAAATGTTTGGTATGTTACCTGTTGGGCCGCTCTTTGGAATATTGAGCCACTATATCCTGGAATCAACAACCAGAGGGGCATTTTTAGGTGTTTTTGCCTAAAAAAGAAACACCCATGCGTATGAAATGAGCCTAATGATCTGACAGGCTCCAACCTCAGTGAGTGCTAATTTGGCTGTAGTCTCTATACGATTTTTTAATATATAAGGAGTTATTGCGCTATGTGAGCGCTTGTTTTTTGTGCTCTCTTTGAGTGATCCACATTGCAAGATAAGAACAAGAACGGGAGAACACTGCGGGTTATTTCGGAGGATTACCCGAACATTACCCGAATACCGCTTCCTTTCTCGAGTTTTTATCTGCCCCACCTCTTGCTTGCATCGGACTTTTGTCTGGACAGTGGACATACCTAAACCTCCAATCCTGTATTACCGATAAGTAATATCCGAAGTTACTACTGTATATACATAAGGAAAATATTTTTTGCGCTATCTGGTGATCCTTGTTTGTTTGGTGTTCCCTACCTATCCATAACCATTGGTCGAGAGCATTGGGCCTCATAAGGCCCGACTCCAAGTCCACCCATCTTCGAGAGCCTGTCGGGGAATGCCATGCTACAATTTGGGCCAGTTGCATCATAATATGAAAGGAGTGAGGGCAACCCTAGCCCGCCCAATGCTCTCGAGTTATAGAGTGTATGTCTCGCCACCCGACGGCGACTCCCTGCCCATACAAACTGGTCTATTGCACGCTGTAACATATCGAATTCAGTAATAACGAGAGGGATAGGTAAAGTTTGGAAAAAATATAACAACCGAGGAAGCACATTCATTTTGATGCAATTAACCCTCCCTATCCACAAAATATTATGTTTATCCCCAATCTCTATAGACAAAATGGCTACTAGATGAGAAGTGAGAGGGCTATCATTCTTGCATCTGCGGCAATTACAATCTTTTGCTACGCGCCCCCATGTCCAAGCAGCAGCTGTGTCTAATCCAACATTTTATGAGCGCCTTTGTAAGAGTCGCACATACCCGAAGGGACTAAGATCTATATAATAAAACAGTTTTAAAGTCCGTCGCCGTCAAGCGCTAAGTGCGCATGCGCGACGGACATTTAAAAAGTGTTAGAAAAAAAAAAGCGGAGCCGTTGGAGAGGCGCGCGCCTCTCCCTGTCTCACCTCCTCACAGCTCAGTCACTGAGGAGGTGAGAGAGGCGCTTTGCGCGCGCCTCTCCAACGGCTCCGCTTTCTTTTGTTTTGCCTACCGACCGGGCCCTCAGCCCTGAATGCCGGCGTGCATCCCTGCTCGCCGAGGCTGGGCCCATGTGTGCCCACCGGCGAGCAGGGACTTGAAGTTATCTGACGACGGGCCCCCTCTGATGATGTCAGAGGACGCCCGCCGGCGGCCATCTTGAAGTCCCTGCTCGCCGATGGGCTCAGCCTCCGGCGAGCAGGGACTTCAAGATGGCCGCCGGCGGCCCCTCTGATGTCAGGGGAAGTACATCGGCGGCCATCTTTAAGTCCCTGCTCGCCGGTGGGCTCAGCCTCCGGCGAGCAGGGACTTCAAGATGGCTGCTGGCAGGCCCCCTCTGATGATGTCAGAGGAAGCCCGCCGGCGGCCATCTTGAAGTCCCTGCTCGCCGATGGGCTCAGCCTCCAGCGAGCAGGGACTTCAAGATGGCTGCTGGTAGGCCCCCTCTGATGATGTCAGAGGAAGCCCGCCGGCGGCCATCTTGAAGTCCCTGCTCGCCGATGGGCTCAGCCTCCGGCGAGCAGGGACTTCAAGATGGCTGCTGGCGGGCCCCCTCTGATGATGTCAGAGGAAGCCCGGCGGTGGCCATCTTGAAGTCCCTGCTCGCCGGTGGGCTCATCCATGTGAGATGGGCAGAAATATACCCATGTGAGCAAGGGGGAAATATATTCATGTGAGCATGGGGAAAATATACCCATGTGAGCAGGGGGAAAATATACCCATGTGAGCAGGGGGCAATTATACCCATGTGAGCTGGGGGCAATTATACCCATGTGAGCTGGGGGCAATTATACCCATGTGCACTGGGGCAAATAAATCCATGTGAGTTGGGGCGAATATACCCATGTGAGCTGGGGCCAACATATCCATGTGAGCTTGGGCCAAATATACCCATGAGAGCTGGGGGAAATATACCCATGTGAGCTGGGGGCAATATATTTACCCATGTGAGCCGGGGGCAAATATACCCATGTGAGCTTGGGGCAATATATTTACCCATGTGAGCTGGGGGCAATATATTTACCCATGTGAGCTGGGTGCAAATATACCCATGTGAGCTGGGGGTAAATATACCCATGTGAGCTGGGGGTAAATATACCCATGTGAGCTGGGGGCAATATATTTACCCATGTGAGCTGGGTGCAACTATACCCATGTGAGCTGGGGGTAAATATACCCATGTGAGCTGGGGGTAAATATACCCATGTGAGCTGGGGGAAAATATACCCATGTGAGCTGGGGGAAAATATACCCATGTGAGCTGGGGCCAACATATCCATGTGAGCTTGGGCCAAATATACCCATGAGAGCTGGGGGAAATATACCCATGTGAGCTGGGGCAATATATTTACCCATGTGAGCCGGGGGCAAATATACCCATGTGAGCTGGGGGCAATATATTTACCCATGTGAGCTGGGGGCAATCTATTTACCCATGTGAGCTGGGTGCAAATATACCCATGTGAGCTGGGGGTAAATATACCCATGTGAGCTGGGGGAAAATATACCCATGTGAGCTGGGGGAAAATATACCCATGTGAGCTGGGGGAAAATATACCCATGTGAGCTGGGGAAAATATATACCCATATGAGCTGAGGGCAATATATAACCATATGACCATATGTCTTTCCTTGATGTTGCTGTGCTTTCATTTCAGCGAACATTCATGCACACCTCACTTAACAATAGACTGCCCTCTGGGCAGGCTTTCCACCTAGTCTAGTATATATAGCGAATTGACATTGTTGTTGGACTGGAGAGAATTATCATATATTCGTGCATGGGAAAAAGATATAGGCGAAACATTGGACCCAGAAGACTGGCTGCCGGTTATATGGGACAGGTCATGCTCGGTGTCTGTATGTGCCTCCTTTCAAGAACAGTCGATTAAGACCATTATGCAATGGTATGTTACCCCGGATAAAATAACGCATATGAACCCAAATATCCCAGATGTCTGTTGGAGGTTATGTGATATGCGCGGTTCTTATTTTCATATGTGGTGGACCTGTCCGTTTATGGTATCATATTGGAGGGAAATACGGGATTTGCCGCAGTCAATATTGCATAAATCTGTTCCTATGGACCGGTGGGCATTCCTGCTCTCCAGACCGGTCACAGGGTTTACGTTTCATGAGAATCGGTTAATGGCCAAAACCACATTGGCTGCTAGACGAGCGGTGGCAGAGGTTTGGCGACAGCCACAAGTACCAAAGATGGCTAAAGTCTATGCTAAACTTAGGGATACCCGGGTTATGGACGAGCTGACTGCGTTGGTCCACTTTACATTACCTTCGTATAATAAAACAGAAAAATGGGGATAGAGATCTAGAAGGAACAGGAATGGTACATAGTATAATACTGTAAAAACAGTTGCAGTCACACGAAGCCTCTGTTAAAATCTCACTCACAAGATGTGGCGGGTATCAATGCATATAGCGTTATCTTTGATTAGCCCGAAATGCTATCCTGCGATCTCACCAGATTCCGTGTCACTCCACTGCTTCTTAGATGGATGCCAGGGCTGCACTCAGCAAGGAAATTCCACTTAGGAAAAAATTCACAGAGAAGGTTCAGCCAGACGGCAGAGATAAGGTGCAAAAAAGGATTTATTGGACCAGTTTAAAAAATCCAACGCGTTTCGTCAGCCATAGAGGCTAACTTCATCAGGGATAAGATACACAACACTCCCCCCCTCTTTTTATAGTCCAGAGGGGGGAGTGTTGTGTATCTTATCCCTGATGAAGTTAGCCTCTATGGCTGACGAAACGCGTTGGATTTTTTAAACTGGTCCAATAAATCCTTTTTTGCACCTTATCTCTCTATATGCATTGATACTCGCCACATCTTGTGAGTGAGATTTTAACAGAGGCTTCGTGTGACTGCAACTGTTTTTACAGTATTATACTATGTACCATTCCTGTTCCTTCTAGATCTCTATCCCCATTTTTCTGTTTTGTTTACTGTACGTCGTTTGGAGGAGACGCTTTAGAGATCTAAAAGGTTGTATACCACCATTTGCTTATTCACTTATAACCTTGGGAAAGAGCACATTTCTGTTTTTGTTGTGCTTCGTATAATAAAACCTGGGGGCCATGGCTGGAGTCAGGACTGTAGCGGGTTTATATATATTTTATTTTTTTTGCCTATTTTTCTGTTTTGGGTTTTATTTATACATATGTCTATAATATTACAGATGTCTATACGTTGTATATATTATAGATTTAGATGTGGGTTATTTTTGTTATCTGGCTTGGGCCCGAGCCTCATTCTCCCCCTTTTTTTTTTTTTTCTTTCTCTCTCTTTCTTTACGCTATTTCTTTAGTTAGGGATGTTAAAAAGAAAAAATGGATGCTTATGATGTGCCTTTGTAAGATAGTATGAATTAATTATTATACTAAGGCAGGGTGATGTCTGTATACAAGTGATGTACTTTGATATGATGTGCATTCAATAAATTATGTTGAAAAAAAAAATTAAAAACGAAATACGAATCGATCCGAAAAACGAAATACCGTCCAAATTAACTAATTGGTCCGAATACGAATGGCAGTAACATGATGCACAAACCGAAAATAAAAAAAACAGACCAAAACGATCCAAAACGTTCCGAAACGATCCGAAACGAAAAAAAAAAAAATCTGAATGAAAGATCTGAAACTAAGGCTGGGGTCAGACCAGCGCATTTTTAACGTGCGTTCTGGCGCACTTAATCACGGCCGCACTAGCAGCAAATGACGGGCAATGACAGCCAATATACGAAGTACGGTCGCACGAAAGTCTGGCCGCGCAACGCAAGTGGAAAATGAACGCATTTTTTCGAGAACGCAGAACCGCTAGTACGGACGTACAGAGTGCGCTGCGCCCGCTAGCGGTGTGTGTGTGTGATTTGGAGACGTCAGACCCTGCTCGTGTCCGGCCAACATAACGTCCAGACGCAAAAAGTTTCCTGGTTTGGATTCGTAAAACATCACGCACGAAAATGCGCATCGTATGACCGTTTTCGCATATTCCGTGAAAAAATACATCAATGCGTTCGGACGCACTTTTTTACGTTCGCGTGTAAAAATACTTTCGTTTGACCCTAGCCTTAACGAAAATTTGTCTGTGCACATGTCTAACACGTATTACTTATAATTTCCATGCTCTTTATCATGAACCACAAAAAAGAACATCCTATAGCGGGGAACCTAAAAGGTGGGCAAGCAGGACCAAGTAATCCACACGTCGGCCCCCTCTGGGCATGGCCGGCCAGTGCTACATCATAAGTTAATATGCAAGACAATGAATACAATGTAACGTAGTAAGATTTCATGATGTGTGCAAAATGATTCTGCATGTAAAGAGTTAAAATTGTTCCCCTGTGGCCGCTTTTGGTCATTTCTGTATGACTGGACAAGCTGCACATCGAGTCTTTTGATGGTAAATGAGCAAAAATAATGGGCAAGGTTTGAAAAAAATCCTGGTGCCAGGAATATTGCGAATGAGTTATGATGCGTGTTTTTCAGCGGCGCACATCATACTGAGAAATTTATATCTCATCAAGTCTCAAGTTGGCGCTTCATTGCTACGCCTAATCTGACTGGTAATGACCATTAAATGGATCGTTGAGCCGACGTGCTAACAATCGGAAGCCAACGAGTAATGCAGCATTGCCGCACGCAGTAACCCTTCGCTTATACATACACCACCAATGTCCAAGTTTGGCCCCCCGAGTGATGTTGGTGGGCTACATTTCCCAGAATTCTTTGTAAGCCGCTGGTTGTATCGGCCAATGATATTGTTAGAGTCAACGTTGATCCCCATGATGAAGCGTTCTCTATGGGTCGGCTCGCTGCACTCCAGTCTCTTTATATACCTGGATTACACATGAAACAGACTTTTGCACAGCATCGTCTGGTCATATTCTCGGGGCTACGATTTGGTTACCCATTGTTTAGACCAGTGTTACAAACCCTGATCCTCAGGTCCCCCTAACAGGACCGGTTTCAACGATCACCTTGGGGAAATACAGACTGAATCCTGCAATGACTGAGCAGCAAATCCTATCACCTGTCCTGTGCTTCACATGTCCTGCAAACCTGGCCTCTTAGGGGGACCTAAGGAGACGGTTGGGAATCATTGGTTTAGACCATGGGTCACCAACCAAGACTCCTCAGATGTTTAGAAACGACATAACCCATGATGCCTATAAAGCTCATAGAGTGTCTGAACATTAGGGGAATGTAGTTTCAAACAGTCTGCGATTCCAAAGTAACTGTCTCTGGTTCAGAACATCAAGACAAACGTCTTCCGGCACATTTATTTGTTTATTTATCTTGTCCTTTCATGGCACTTGCTTCTTATATATCGCTTTAGGAACTGTATTAAATACCATAAATATCAAGTCCAACCACACATGATCTAACAATGGAGCAGAGCGCTCGAGGGGAAAAAAATTGCTCCAACCCAACCCCCTTGACATGAAACATATTGAGGTCATCCAGAACCATTACCAGAAACAGAAATGTCTTACTTGCCCAATCCAGCGTAATCATTAGCTCTCAGTGCACTTTATGGGCTGGGTGGAGTAGAGGTAACATCACTGCTCTGCGTGGAGACACAGGTTGGAATCCCGGCAAGAGCACCTCTCCAGTAAGTGTCTTTGGGCAAGACACCTAGCGGTACATACTCGCCACCCAGGACACACTTGAAAACAAGAGAAATCTTAATGTATCCTTCCTGCTAAAATACTTTCTAAAAAAAAAAGAAAAACGGAGGCGATTGATCCTGTGACTATATAATTTTTCTTTCTTTTGGTGTGTGTCTGTGTGTGTGTCTGTCTGGTTATGTATGTGTGTCTGTCTCTGTGTGTATATGTGTGTGTCTGTCTCTGTGTGTATGTGTGTGTGTCTCTGTGTTTATGTGTATGTCTATGTGTGTGTCTGTGTGTCTGTGTGTGTTTGTATTTTTGTGTGTGTGTTTGTGTGTCTCTGTCTGTGTGTGTCTGTCTGTGCATGTGTGTCTGTGTGTGTTTGTGTGTCTCTGTGTGTGTGTCTGTCTGTGTGTGTGTGTGTGTGTGTGTGTGTGTCTATGTGATTATGTGTGAGTGTGTGTTGTTGGGCTGGATGCATTTGGTGGTTGCAGCCAACCCTTCGGGGAATAGGCGCGACCCCACCCCTCCTGCACTATGTATGTTTCAATGTACTTCCAGCCAGGTCATCCCTGCAGCAAGACTCCGCTCCGTGTCTTTGTTTTGATCCCAAAGTGGATTTTGTTTCTGGGGGAGCATAAATAAAGCCCCACCAGTCTACCTCATGTTTGACAAGCAGCATGAGCAGGTATGGTTTCATTTTGGTTAGGACTCGCCCTTATAGAGGTGCCGTGACGTTGGCGGACGAGCTAGTCTTATAATGGCCATTGATAAGAAACCAAACCTCTAATTGTGTTTAGTTTCACACGGTATAATTGGAGTAAGCGCAGATGACATTTTTTTCTTTGTTATGTTCTACACATGTTGTTGGGCTGGATGCATTTGGTGGTTGCAGCCAACCCTTCGGGGAATAGGCGCGACCCCACCCCTCCTGCACTGATTATGTGTGAGTGTCCGTCTGTGAGTGTGTCTCTGTCTTCCATTACATCTTTGGACGAATTAAAGTAGGTGTTGCCAACTGTGACCCTCCAGATGCTTTGAAATGAGATCTCAGGTAGGTACACATTAGATCAGTGTTTCCCAAACCTGTCCTCAGGACCCTCTGCCTCGCCAGGTTTGCAGGATATGTGAAACACAGCACAGGGGATATGATTTGCTGCTCAGTGATTGCAGGATTCAGTCTGCATTTCCCCAAGGTGATCTGCAAAATCTGGCCTGGTTGATGGTCCTCCCGAGGAAAGGTTTGGAAAACACTGCATTAGATTGCGCAGTTCAGGAACATGCAGAGGGACACAGTTTCTGATCCCTGCATTAACCCCTTAGAGACCGCGGACGTACCATGTACGTCACGGCCGCGGGTCTCTTTTAGACCCGCTGACGTACATGGTACGTCCTGCGGTCTTTTGAGCGCTGGAAGCGATCGGATTGCTTCCAGCAGCTCAAACGCCATTGCAGGCTGCCTGGGAGTCCAGGCATCCATGCAATGGCGGTTAGAAGTGCCGGGGCACCTTGTGATCGCTCCCCGGGAGCGATCAACATCCGGTTTGACCGGAAAGGTGCCCCGCACTTCTAGAGAGCGCTGGAAGCGATCGGATCGCTTCCAGCAGCTCCAGGGCCATTGCACGCTGCCTGGGAGTCCAGGCATCTGTGCAATGGCGGACAGAAGTGCCGGGGCCCCTTGTGATCGCTCCCCAGGAGCAATCAACATCCGGTTTGACCGGAAAGGTGCCCTGCACTTCTACAGAGTGCTGGAAGTGATCGGTATCGCTTCCAGCTGCTCTGAGTATATTGCAGGGATGCCTCGACATCGAGGCATCCTTGCAATATGTTTACCTGCCGCCGGTCCCCCCGAGCGATCACTTCCGGTAGCGGCAGGAAGTACTGAGTGCCACGAGGTATCGTGGCACTCAGTACAAAAAAGATCACATGAGTGATCAGGTGCTCTGCTGGGTGCCTCGAGGTGTAAAAAAGTGTAAAAAAAGAAAAATAAATGAATAAAAATGAATAAAATAAAATAAATGTGACAGCCAAGATGGCGCTGCCCTTCTAAGGGCAGGGTCATCTTGGGGCTGTGTGGGATGTTCCTAGCCTGCCTCATCAGAGAGGCAGGCTAGCAACATCCAATCAGAAGTTATAAAAAATCGAAATAAAATTTCTAATTTGTCAGGTCAGGTCAATATTTTGTAAATATTGGCCGTGACCTCTGTTATTCTCCCTCCCTCTCCTCACTTGTGTTTTGGTGAGCGAGAGAGAGAGATCAGATTTGACAGGTTAGAGATTTTAGGTAGATTTAGTGAGATTAGAAAAATTGAGGCAGATTTAGAGAGATTTTAGGGAGATTTAGAAGAATTGAGGCAGGTTTAGAGGGATTTAGAGAGATTTAGGTGTTTATTTGTATTTTCTTGTGAAACCCAACAGTTCTTCTAAGAACCAATAATCCACTTATATATATAATAATTATAAAATTTTATAATCTATATATTATATATAATGTCTGAGAGGGTGTACAGCGCCGAGGAGGCATATGCCATCCTGGCGTCAGAATCTGAGGCATCTGCGTCGGACTCAGACCCAGATTTTGACCCCGCTAACTGCTCAGAGACCTCGCTAAATACATCATCTACGCTGGCTGATGTATCTCCTAGTGATGTTTCTGATGCAGATCCTGGGCCACCACCTGCCAGCAGGAGACGCACAGCTCCAGCTGAGGAGTGGGTAGTGCCTCATCGCCAGAGGCCAGATATCCCTCCCAATATTGATGTTGCAGGATTTACCGCCACACAGTTTTTGCAGGTGTTTATGGGGGATGATTTGTTGGGCCACATCGTGGCCCAATCAAATCTGTATGCCCATCAGCATTGTGCTGCGAAGCCAGACTCCTACTTGGCAAGGCAGCAATGGACCCCGCTAGAGGTGCCAGAATTTCTGAAATTCTGGGCACTTACTATGCTGATGGGCATCATAAAGAAGCCCTCAATTCGCTCCTACTGGAGCAGTAGCCCCATCTGCTCTACCCCCATTTACCCCCAATCAATGTCACGTAGAAGGTATGAAAACATTTTGCGTTTCATGCACTTCAGTGACAACAGCCTGTGCCCTCCTAGAGAGCATCCCCAGTTTGACAGGCTGTATAAAATCCGCCCCCTGATTACCCACTTCGCCGCCAGGTTTGCAGAGGCTTATACACCTGGAAGGAATATCTGCGTGGATGAATCCCTAATGAAATACAAGGGAAGGCTGGGATTCAAGCAGTATATTCCTTCCAAACGCTCCAGGTATGGAGTGAAGGTGTATAAGCTCTGTGACAGCGAGAGTGGGTATACTCAGGCCTTCCGGGTGTACGAGGGAAAGGATAGTAGCCTTGACCCTCCAGGTTGCCCAGAACACATGGGAACCAGTGGCAAGATTGTGTGGGACCTACTTTTTCCCCTGATGAACAAAGGGTACCACTTGTATGTTGATAATTTTTATACGAGTGTCCCTTTGTTCAAGCTGCTGTATTGTTCTGATACAGCAGCATGCGGTACTGTTCGCAAGAACCGCGTAGGTTTCCCAGCACAGCTTGTCCGCACCCGGCTAAAAAGGGGGGAGACCTCAGCTCTGCGCCAAGAGGAGCTGTTGGCGGTCAACTACAGAGACAAGAAGGATGTATACCTTCTATCCACCATCCACACTGAGAGGTCTGTGGAGGTCTCTGTACGTGGCAGAGCTGAGCGCATCAGGAAGCCAGTGTGCATCAAAGACTATAACCGGCATATGGGTGGGGTTGATCTGGCAGATCAGCTGCTCCAGCCCTACCAGATTATGCGGAAGTCAAGGGCCTCGTACAAAAAGGTTGCAATTTACCTGATGCAAATTGCAACCCACAATGCCTTTTTGCTCTGCAAAAAGGCAAACCCCGGAGTGACGCTGTCCTTTTTACAGTTTCAGCTCCAGGTCATTTCGGGGTTTTTGTACCAGGATGCACCTGCTCCCCGGGCGGTGATGGGGGTCAGAGTTGGGGCTACACATTTTATTTATAAAATCCCCCCTACTGAGGGCAAACAGAAACCCCAAAAAAGATGCAGGGTGTGTTTCAAGAGGAGGCAGAGGAGAGACACAATCTTTTACTGCCCAGAATGCCCTGGACAACCCTGTCTGTGTCTTGGGGACTGTTTCAAGATATATCACACTGTGCGTGATCTGTGATTTTTTTTTTTCCCTTTCTATTTTTTTCTTACACTCTAGTTAGGGTCAGTTTAGTTTTTTTTTTTCTTTTACTGCACCAGACTTTTACATTTTATTCCTACATTTTTATGTTCTACAATTGGTGCTGTATTTTGCCAAAATCTTTGCACACCTATGCATGGGGGGCATGGGTGTACTCAGGAGACCTTGCAGAAAACAACCTGCAGAGTTTTCATGCAGTAACCGACAACAGTGTCTCCTAAATCACAATACCTTGCAATGCAAAATGCAATACCTTGGGGTGTCAACATAACAAATATAAACAATTTTCTGGCAATAATTCAAACTGGGGTATGCGGTAGACCTAAAACCAAAGATAGGCCATGCTGAAGAAATAATCTCCATTTCAACTCCAATGACAAAGTCATAAAAATTGTATTTGAACCTTCCCAAAATCCTGGCAAACCTATGCATGGGGGGCATGGGTGTACTCAGGAGACCTTGCAGAAAACAACCTGGAGAGTTTTCATGCAGTAACAAACAACCGTGTCTCCTAAATCACAGTCCAAAACTGATGTGGGTGTGAAAATGAAAAATGACCACCAAACAGTATCCAATTTGTTTGGAGCAAACGGTTGCATCCATGGCATAAAAACACTCCATTTACAATACTTTGGGGTGTTAGCTTACCAAATATATGCACGTTCATAAAACTGGGGTATGTAAAAAGGCCCCTAAAAAGAAGATAAGCAAAGAAGATACTGTATGTCAAATTAGAAAATTGACAAGCACATGTCAAACAATTGGCGTAGCACCCCAAAAACAACAGAACAAATCTATATATGGGTGGTATCACTTTACTCAGAAGATGTTGCTGAACATATTTTGGGGTGTTTTTTGGCAGTAACCCATAACTGGATTTGACAATTCATGTCTAAAGTACAATGTGTGTGAAAAAATAACACAAAAAGTGACTACCTGAAAATTTGACATAGAGCTAGTGCATGGAAAGTGTTAAAATACAACTCTTTGAAGTACCCTAGGATGTGCCCTTTCTAAAAATATATGGTTTGATGGGGGTAAATTACTTTGACCGGCTTCAAAAATGTCCCAAATAGGACATGGGTGCATGATGGCGAAATGTGAAAATTCCAAGTTGGAAAACTGAAATGCGCACCCCCCAAATAAGGCCTATTAGCCCCCAAATGACCTGACATACCTATACATGGGTGGTATCAATTTACTCAGAAGATGTTGCTGAACATATTTTGGGGTGCTTTTAAGTGGCAGTAAACCTTCAAGTTCACAGTACATGTATTCTTAAATTGCGTTCAAAAAAAAAAATCACCAAAACTTTTGTTTCTCAAACTTTGGCATAGATTTGTGGTAAAATGGTTTGCATGGAAAGAGTCAAAATACCCCAAGTTTAATACCTTGATTTGTTTACTTTAAAAAAATATGTATATGTGGAGGGTTATTAAGGAATTAGTGACAGATATCAGTGTTACAATGTCACTATCACTGGTTTTGAAAATAAACTCTTTGGAAATGGCAAAGTGCTACTTGCACTTATTGTTGCATAAAATAAGGAAAAAAGCGAGGAATATGTAAACATTGGGTATTGCTAAACTCAGAACTAAATTTAGAAACTACTGAGGAATTACATTTTTTTGACGGTTGTTGATACATAAGAAATTTTGGGGTTAAAGTTCGAAAAAGTGGTGTTTTTTCAATTTTTTTGTCATATTTCACACTGTTTTTTATAGTAAATTATATGAAATGATGAAAAAAATGGTATCTTTATAAAGTCCATTTAGTGACGAGAAAAACAGTGTAAAATATGTGTGGGTTACATAAACGAGTAAGAGGAAAATTTGTCCTAAACACTAACAGCGCAGAAACGTAAAAACAGCAGCGGTCACTAAAGGACGGATTTGTGTAAAACCGCCCGGTCACTAAGGGGTTAAAGGGACACTGTATGCACTGCTCAGAGCTCTGAGCGTCCTCAGCCCTCTCACTGATCTGGTAAGGATCTTGGAGGACCAATTCAGCCGTCACAAACATGGCTTAGCTCCTCCATGAAGCTCTGGTCAGCTTGGGCTAACTTGAGCTTCCGGCTCTTGGTGCAGCTGGTGGTCACCAGTTTGGTTCCATCATCCTCTCTTTTCCAGCAATTGGATTGGCTGGAGCATTCAGTCCCCCTGTGGGTAAGAGACAAGACCTGGCATTGTGAAAGACAGGAGAATGTCATGTCCGGAAGACTAAGACCGCACTGCACTGGAAAGAAGGTATGTTTTAACAGTACCTAAAGGGTTAATGAGAATGGGCGGTGTGCAGGATGTTCGGAGGGGTTAATGTTTAACACTTACATTTCTCCCTCCTCCTGTTTTAACCCTAGACAAGCAGGGTTATTCAAAGAGATCCGATCTGGCCTGGAAATGTAACCGAACTCTGAAATTCAGCGTATGGTTACATTTCCTGGCCATTCGGCTATCCAGAGAGCAGACAGTTTGCCAAATGTTTTTTTTTTTTTTAATTTTTCTGTAACAGACCTTTTTATTATCATTCCTTGGATCTTATGTGTAAATTCCAGGCATTTTCATTCAGTAGTTTTTTTGCAAACAGACGTTTCTATTTTCAAACTTTCAAGCGTACTGTTTTGTTTTGTTTTCACCTCGTTCTTCTGCGTGTCGGCTTTTTCCGGCAGCTGCTCTGCGCTGTGATCGACGACTAGTCGGGTTTCTCCGGCGTGTTCGGGCGTCGTTAATCCAGCTGTTTCTGCGGGTTTCAGTGTGCGTTCGGTGAGTGTTCGGTGGGTTTGTGGCGGGTTTTCCCTGCGCTACGGGGACCCTGCGGTTCTTGCTGAATACACCGCAGGGTCGGTGAAATAGGATCACCGAATCGCCGCGAAGCGCAGGGAATGAAAAGTCGCCGAACGTGCGGTGACTTTTCGAATCTCTTTGAATAACTGTGATAGTATCGTTTTAGTAGTGCAAGTCCTCTGCATCTACCAGGCCTGCCGTATGTGCAGTATATTTCAATTTTCTGCTGGTGTCTGTTTATTCTTCACTGGAGGTTTCATATTATAGAAGTTTGGTGTTTATAAATACAAGCTATTCTCTTGTGTCCGTCCTCCTTCTCCGTCCTCACCTCCTTCTTACCTTCGCGGATCTTTTTATACCTTGCGTCTTGCATATAACTAGATACCTCAACCCATGAAAAAAAAAAAATATATATATATCTTCTTCCCCCCCGTCTCTCGAATACAATGTATCCCTCTTCATACAAAGATACAGAGTGGAATATAATCTGCCCAATCACAGCTCACTGCCTTTTACCATAGAAAATCTTTAGGGAAGGCTCTTAAGGGGGGATGAACCCTCCCGACAGTTACGCTGATTAAACAGACAGCGGCGCGCACTTAGTCTACATGGTCATTGAAGTTGCCGGATAATGCGCGGACGGCACAAAGTTTAGCCAGGAAGCCAAAAATGAAATGCTTTGTAGAGCTGGTTGATTTCCCTCGGGAACGGAGACATCAAGGAAGAACCTGCATTGGTAGGTATTAATCAACGTTTTCAAAAGGTAGAAAAATCACTGATAATAAAAGATCCCCCACCCACCCCTTTCCGAAAGGCTCTTGTAATTATATTGCGGTTTTATTTAAAACAATCCCTTTAATGTCTGACGCTACAAAGGGAACACACACAGAACACAACTTCACTGCAAGTGGATACGTCGGTGGAAATAAAGGGATAGTCAATGCGCGCCGATGTAGGTGTTAGAAGAATAAGGCTCCCTGGGTATCGGAGAGCTCGAACGATTCACTCTACGATGACAAGACCTTCCTCCACCAGAAACCGGGCGGCTTAACAGTTCAAAGCCTGCGGCCGCCGCGGAGCATTGATGGTGGAGAAAGCTGCCAATCACTAATTTTCACTTTACAAATGGTGGGATTTTTTTTTTCCCTGAAGAGGCACGAGTCAAGTCTCTGATCTGCATCCCTAATGGATCTTCACAAGACAAGCTATTTCATCTTCCTGGAGATGTTCATTAGCAATCAAAGAGAGGAAAGTGTTCCTCGGCCCTCAGAAGACAACCGTTGGGTCAGGTCACGTTCTCAAGGCAGTCTCCAACGCAGATGGGACTTCTTTTCTTTTTATTATTGTTTTTACATTTCTTTTTATTAAATTCCCTAGTGGGACGTTCAGCCGGATCATAGACTGGATCTCTTCAGAACGTTCCGCGGAATGTAAGACAGATTGCGAGCTATTTCCGGAACTTCAAAACAGCCCTAGATATCTTTATTGGTTAGATCGATATGTCGGTCCCTCGCTTTTCATCCCTCTCCATCTCCATGTAAGAATCAGAACGCGTCGCGCCCTGGAGGTTTCCTATGTCAATCTTGGAGACAATGGTCCGTGTTCTCCGTTTAATCACCAATATTGCTCGGAGGTCTTGACATTCCACCTTAAGCATTTTGTGTTATGAATAAATACAAAGCACGGCTGTAACTTGTGGATACATTTGGTCGATTAAAGGGACACTCATCCTGAACGCTTTATTGTTTTAAAGTGGTCAGGAGTGCCCCCCCTTCTCCCACCCTGCTCCCCTGTTCTGGTTTTATTGCTGGATGAAGGGGAGGAGTTTCCCCCACCCAGCGTCACCAGCAGCCGAGATTTGTTAATTTCCCACCTCAGACCGTACACTAGTGATGCTGGCCAGAGCTCCTCTCCAGTAAGTGACCTTGGGTGAGACACCTATGGATACATACTTGCCTACCACACAATGGGCCCTATTGCATTCTTCATGTTAAAACGCTCGCGCAGCGCGTGATTTTTTGCACAAAGTGTTAAACGTTAACGCCCGTAAATTAATGCTGGTATTACCATCCTTGCGCATTTTTCCATCCGTCGATAAATTGCGCACGTAAAACCGACGCGCAAGCAATAACGTTGCGCGCCGAAATCAGTGTGCGCAATGTTTTTTTCACACGATTCAGCCCCGTTCACACTGTACGATTTATCGCGTGGATTTTGCCGTGACGTCGCATCAAAATCCACGCGACGTCACGCTAAGTAGCTTCTCCAATGCATTTCAATGGAGCTGTTCACATCTTGCCGCGCAACGTCGCGCCATGTCGCATGTCACGCGTCACGGTAGCATGTCGCTGGTACATGACCCTATTCTTACAATTTGCGATTTTGCGATTTGCATTGGTGGTGCTTTGCAAAATCGCGCAAAACCGCAACGTCGCGCGACATTATCGCTCTATGTCGCAAATATGAAAATCTCAAAATTTTCAAATCGCACAGTGTGAACGGGCTAAGAACCACAATTGTCTCACGTTAAGTTCTTGCGCTTGTCAAAATCAATCTGAGTATATATGCCGCAGCAATAATAAAAACACGCACAACTTCTCAAGGTTATTGTTTGGGTATGTGTAGAATGTGTAACTATACTGTGCTGTATTTTTATTTTCGGGCTGGTTTATTTGGGTTCGGCCAGAACGTCCAGATTTGCCATTAACACCAGCTTTTCAAAGACGTTAAAATTATGTGCGCAAACGCCAAATTTTGCGCATAGATTGTAATACCATCCGCGCAACAGCGCACAAACGCATTTGCGCACACAATGTTAAATATAGGACTCGCGCAGTACATTACGCTCGCAAAGGGTCCGCACAGGGTCACTCGCGGTAGTCGTTAACGCACTTTTTTTGCGCGGACATTGTAATACGACGTTCAGCGCAAAGAGTTTTGCCCCTCGCGTTAATACGTTTTTGCGCACACGTTTACGTTTGCGCAAAGAATGTAATAGGGACCAATATCGGCTCTGGAGTCCAGTGTCAACATCTCTGCTCTTCGACGATCAAAATCCCGTTCAACACATCCCTCAAACACAACTGGAGAAGCGAGTCTCAACTTTACGAGAAACAGGTTCAACCTAACCCCCAGGTCACTGCTCTACAATCATGGAAAGACGACTCGATCCCACTCAGAAGACGCCACCAGCGAGTGTCCTTGGGCAAGACACCCAACGATATGGATGCGCCAACCCCACAAAACACTTATACGTCTCATAGTTTGTAAATTCCCTTGGGAACAGGGTCCCCTGAATCAGGTCATCATCCATGTGTGGAATTCCAATGTATCGACCCCTTGTACACTGATCTTGTAAAGCGCGGCGGAATATGCGCTGCGGAATATGTGGCGCCTTATAAATAAAGGATGATAATAATAGTGATATTGGATTCCAATATTGTTGAATGGATTAGGCAGTGGCTGAGTGACAGACAACAGAGGGTTGTGGTAAATGGAGTTTATTCGGCGCAAGGTCTTGTTACCAGTGGGGTACCTCAGGGGTCAGTACTTGGACCCATTCTATTTAATATTTTATTAGTGATATTGCAGAAGGTATTAATGGAAAAGTATGTCTTTTTGCTGATGACACAAAGATTTGCAACATGGTTGACGTTCCTGGAGGGATCATCCACATGACAAATGATTTAGGTAAACTAAAAAAATGGTGGGAGCTGTGGCAATTGAGTTTTAATGTGGATAAGTGCAAGATAATGCACCTGGGACGTAAAAACCCAAGGGCTGAATATAGAATATTTGATACAGTCCTAACCTCAACATCTGAGGAAAGGGATTTAGGGGTTATTATTTCAGAGGATCTAAGGGTAAGTAGTCAATGTAATAGAGCAGCAGGAAATGCTGGCAGAATGCTTTGAAATGCTGGCAGAATGCTTGGAAATGCTGGCAGAATGCTTGGTTGTGTAGGAGAGGTATTAGCAGTAGGAAAAGGGAAGTGCTCATGCCACTGTACAGAGCACTGGTGAGACCTCACTTGGAGTACTGTGTGCAGTACTGGAGACCGTATCTCCAGAAGGATATAGACATCTTAGAGAGAGTTCAGAGAAGGGCTACTAAAATGGTGTACGGCTTGAAGGAGAAAAGTTACCAGGAAAGGCTTAATGATCTTAACATGTACAGCTTGGAAAAAAGACGAGACAGAGGAGATATGATAGAAACATTTAAATACGTAAAGGGAATCCACAAGGTAGAGGAAGGGAGTATATTTAAAAGGAAACAAAGTAGCAAAACAAGAGGACATAGTCTTAGATTAGAGGGGCAAAGGTTTAAAAGTAACATCAGGAAGCATTATTTTACTGAGAGGGTGGCGGATACATGGAACAGTCTTCCAGTAGAAGTGGTAGAGGCCAAAACAGTTATTTAATTTAAGCAGGCATGGGATAGGCATAAGGCTATCCTAAACAAAAGATAAATCCAGGTAAAGTATCCATGTAATTGGGCAGACTAGATGTGCAGAAAGGTTCTTATCTGCTGACATTTTCTATGTTTCTATGTGATGTCACAATATTAGGGTTACCCCTCTTATAGGCAAGAAGCCTATTCTGCTTTATGAAGAAGTCTCCCTTTACAGGATGATTCTCTCCATACAGAGTTGTTGTGTCATTTGTAAAGTTTTGCATGGCTTCTGAGCTGTGAAATCTTCCCAGAGATGACAGTTTCTCTTTAACGCAGGCTCCTCCGGTAATGAAGCCGGTTTAAACCAATTGCTCCCCTTGTTCTCTTTAATATGTCACTGTGTGTTCTGGCTGCTTTGTCTGAGCTTTTAACATTTTGACAGTGCCTGTCACCACAATCAGACGTGCAGACACAGAGAGGAGTGTGATATAATTACCTTTTATCATTTTAAATACTTTTAGTCTAGTCGCAAAATGCTCAGGGATTTTACAGAGCGAGTTATTGTAAAAATATCCTGCCGGAATTGTAAGTGACTAACAATGTCATCCGTACACTATATTCTGCGTATAATCACTAGATCATTGTGCAGCATCAGTCGTGTACCATATTCCGAAAGATACAATAGGAAAAAATGATATTCAAACCCACCATTTCATTCATTTTAGAAAAAGAAAGAAATAAAAAAAGCTTGGGTGTCACAGTCTCATATTTCTAGAAGGGAATCAATGCCATGGAACAACGGATACTGTTCACAGAACAGATATATAGAGCGAGAAAGAGAGAAGGAAGGTGAGAGAGTGAGAGGAAAGGAGAGAGAGTGAGAGGGAAGGAGAGAGAGCAAGAGTGAGAGGAAAGGAGAGAGAGAGAAGGTGAGAGAGAGAGAGGGGAGGAGAGAAAAAAGAGAGATCCCTAAAGGTCCTAGACATCAGGGGTTATTTTTAGGGTTAGGGTTACGTTTGGACTCAGGGTTGTTTGTAGGGTTAGAAGGTATATCCGACTTATAAACTTTAGCATCAAACATGGTATATCTAAATGAAACTTTAGCGTCACACATGGTGTATCCGACTGAAACTTTACCGTCAAACATGGTGTATCCGACTGAAACTTTACCGTCAAACATGGTGTATCCGACTGAAACTTTAGCGTCAAACATGGTATATCCAACAGAAACTCTAGCGTCAATCAAGGTATATCTGAATGAAACTTTACCGTCAAACATGGTATATCCAACAGAAACTCTAGCGTCAATCAAGGTATATCTAAATGAAACTTTACCGTCAAACATGGTATATCCGACTGAAACTTTAGTGTCAGACATGGTATATCTAAATGAAACTTTAGCATCAAACATGGAATATATCCATCAGAAACTCTAGCGTCAATCATTGTATATCTAAATTAAACTTTACCGTCAAATATGGTATATTCAACTGAAACTTTAGTGTCAAACATGATACATCCGACTGAAACTTTAGCGTCACACATGGCATATCTAAATGAAACTTTAGCGTCACACATGGTATATCCGACTGAAATTTTACCGTCGAACATGGTGTATTCGACTGAAACTTTACCGTTAAACATGGTATATCTAAATGAAACTTTAGCGTCAAACATGGAATATCCAACAGAAACTCTAGCGTCAATCATGGTATACCTAAATTAAACTTTATCGTCAAACATGGTATATCTAAATGAAACTTTAGCGTCAAACATGGAATATCCAACTGAGGGCACTATTCCCTAGTAATCACTAGACATGTGCACAGCACAAAATTTCGTTTTGAGCTAATGGATTAGTCCTAAAATGCAATTTATTTAGTTACTAAAGAAATTTGTTTTCAGTTCTTTAGTATGAAAACTAATTTCATTCATCCGAAAACCAATGGATACAATTACTATTGTAGTGGCTCCTCAGAGGGCTGAGATCTCTGCTTGTTACAGTATCTCTCACTCTCAGCACAATGTGGGCCATATTACATAGTTGGTGCTAACATAACCAGAGCTGTTGTAAACTTCCTTAGAGCCATTATAGCCTATGGAGGTTTTCAGTTTACAACAGCTCTGGTTAAGTTAGCACCAACATTGTAATACTGCCCCGTGTCAGGCAAAGCTGTTACAGTAACTGACTGCTGCTCATCACAGCGCTCAGAGTTTCAGTAAAACTAGTAAATAATATTTTTATATATAAGAGGTTAGAACAATATTATTTCCTTGTTTTACTGAAACTCTGAGCGCTGTTACAGTCAGTTACTGTAACAACTGAGCCTGATACATTGTACTGAGAGAAAATGTAACAAGCAGCCGATCTCAGCGCTCACAGCCACTGGATTTAAAGGGCTGGAAAAAAAGGATCCTCTCTGTATAATGTTTAGAACATCCTCCTGCATTAATTAATACCCCTCTCTGTATAATGTATAGAACATCCTCCTGAATTAATTAATGTCCCTCTCTGTATAGAACATCCTCCTCAATTTATACCTTTCTCTGTATAATGTATATAACATCCTCCTGCATTAATACCCCTCTCTGTATAATGTATAGAACATCCTCCTGCATTAATTAATGCCCCTCTCTGTATAGAACATCCTACTGCATTAGCATGTGGAGGGTGCAGAACTTCGGATGTTGCGATGTTGCGCTCTTCATTGCTGGTCTCCTTCACTCATCAATGTAATATCACAAAAAGGACTGAAACTAAAATGTAGTGCATTTTATTTTAGTTTCTTTCGTTTTTTGTACTGAGCAGTTTCGTTTCTCTTGAGTCATACTAAAACCAAATTATCCCAAA
Source organism: Leptobrachium leishanense (assembly GCA_009667805.1). Lineage (NCBI taxonomy): Eukaryota > Metazoa > Chordata > Amphibia > Anura > Megophryidae > Leptobrachium > Leptobrachium leishanense. The sequence continues at coordinate 16,358,595 of CM019070.1, forward strand.
ATTCTGACTAAATAGTTTTAGTACTAAAACAAATGCACATGTCTAGTAATCACTAGCTGTAGCGTTCAGGTTAGTAACGTGTCAAGTTTAGTGACTTTAATGCATGCATTACAGTACATCCCTAACGCTAAATCGCGGGTTGTTTGTAGGGTTGGTTTTTAGGGTTAGGATTACTAACAGAGGTTGATAAGAAACAATTGCAAACAGAAAAGCCATTTTTTCTGGATTATTACAGGTCTATTTTATTCTAAAAGGGGACATTTTGGGAATTCGGCTGTGGTTGAATCCATATGATAGAATCAGCTGATGTATCAAAAGAAATTATGGTCAAAAATCGACAATATTTTTTTGAAAAAAAATCAGTGGATGGAAATAAATTGAAACCAGAATTTCTCAAGAAAATGATAATCATGACCTGAGCTAAAGATTTACAGTTCCTTGTCTCAATGCTTAGCAAGAAGCCTGGGTCAAGAGTCTCCATTGATCCAGGAGCTAAGACTGAGGCCAAACAGCGGTCAGGGCTGAAGTCCCACTAAAATGGCGGCTCATGCCAGGGACTCCTGACAGGATATAAGTAGTTCCAATGGTACTGATCAACCAAATAGGAAAGAGTTATACTCACCACACTCAAGGCGAGCAACTCTCTCTGGACATAGGGCATTCCCTTTCTGTCAAGGGTTTCCAGGTAATGCTGTAGGCGAGTGTAAGTGTAAGGATAACAGTAAGAAAATTGATAGACGTCTTCCTCGCGGTCAAAGCAGAAAGCAAACGACATGACATAGTTCTTGTGATGGTCTGGACAGCGGTAGTAATAGACATTTTTGGAGGGCAGCCTTTGCCTGTAATTACAGAGAAGTCACATTAGTCCATCATGAGGATACAATATTAAAAGTCAAACATGGTATATCCGAATGAAACCTTTTTTTTTTTTTCGAGAAAGGATTTTACCAGGATGGATACATTGAGATTTCTCTCGTTTTCAAGTATGTCCTGGGTGGCGAGTATGTACCGTTAGGTGTCTTGCCCAAGGACACTTACTGGAGAGGTGCTCGCTGGGATCGAACCCATGACTCCACAGGCTCTCTCCATGCAGAGCAGTGATGTTACCTCTACTCCACCCTGCCGGTACTTTAGCGTCAAACATGGTATATCCGACTGCAAGTTTAGCATCAAACATGGTATATCCGACTGAAACTTTAGCGTTAAACATGGTGTATCCGACTGAAGGCATTATTTCCTAGTGAACACTAACTATAGTCCTCCGGTTAGTAACGTGTCAGGTTTAGTGAATTTAATGCATGCATTACATCCCTAACACTAAACCTATGAAAAATCTGTTAGAGCGTCAGTGATTCTTCTGCGAGCTTAGACTAAGGTCAGACAAAAGCATTTTTAACGTGCGTTTAACTGCACGAAATCACGGCCGTGCTAGCAGCAAATGACGTCCAATGCCGGGTAACATACGAAGAACGGCCGCACGAAAGTTCGTCCGTGCAACGCAAGTGGCAAACGAACGCATTTTTTCTAGAACGTCAAACCGCTACTACTGACGTACAGAGTGCGCTGCGTCCGCATAGCGGCGTGTTTGTGTGATTGGGAGACGTCAGACGCTGCTAATGTCCGGCCAACATAACGTCCAGACGCAAAAAGGGTTTTATTGTTGATCCTTACAAAATCACGGACGAAAATGCGCATCGTATGACCGCTATCGCGTATTCCGTGAAAAAATACGTCCATTCATTCGAACGCACTTTTTCACGGACAACGTGAAAAATGCGTTCATCTGACCCTAGCCTTACTGTACTTTGTGCATCCTATACTTAACACGGGGAGCACAATCAGTAATTAGCTTTAGGATTACAAAGTCCTAATGCTAATTATCGCACTATTGCGGTGACGAAAATGTTAACCACAGCTAGAAGCTTATAATAACTGTTACCGCTTCTGCAGAATCATTTAGAACCAGCTGAACCCTCCCCCAATTCATCCCTCGGCGAGCACGCTGGCTCGATCCACTTGTTCTTGCCGCTGGGAGCAGAGTGAGACTGGGGACAAATAGTCCCCAGTCTCCCTCCATTAATCAATCACACAGGGCTCACAGCTCACTATGTAACCCTGTATGGAGTCCGATGGACTCCAGGAGGTGATAATCGCTGCAGTGCCGAAGCGCTGCCGCAAGCATCATCTAGGGTAACGCTACGTTCCGGGGCAAGGTAATTAATTAGCGTCTGGAATAAGGTGTTAAAATGGGGACGCTACCGGGAAAACTGCACTCCATAGAGGGAATTGGAGCGCTTAATATTATTTTTCCTTTTTATATGAATTACTTCAAACAAAGAAAAAAACAGCAGCACGTGTTTTATAATGTGTTTCATAATGTGTTTTATAATGTGTTTTATAACGTGTTTTATAACGTGTTTTATAAGCTGTTTGATAATTTGTTTGTTTATGATACACAAGTAATCTAGTTACAGTTTATGTACATGGTAGTGTCCCTTTAAGTTTCAGCACTCTCCGAGTTCCTTAACCGTATAATGTCTGGATTACCCTATAAACTCAAAGTGAACAAAAACTAATTATGAGAGCGCTGTAAAGTCCTGCATTAACATAGGATTTCAAGTTAGTTCATCAGCGCCATCACTATCATCGGCCGTATTGTATATACAGTTGTGTTCAAAATTATTCAACCCCCACTGAAATTGAGTGTTTTGGCCAGTTTGACATTGATTTTGATCATTCAGTCATCTTGCTTACAATTAAATCAAAGAGGCACGTGTAGGTCAGACAAATATAACATAACATTTATAATGAAATAACCACAAATGTCTTTTCTGTGCTCACATCATTATCAGTTTTATTCAACCCCCAAGTGACATTCAATCTTAGTACAACATCCTTTTACAGTTATAACAGCTTTTAAACGTGAAGCATAGCTTGACACAAGTGTCTTGCAGCGATCTACGGGTATCTTCGCCCATTCGTCATGGGCAAAAGCCTCCAGTTCAGTCACATTCTTAAGCTTGCGCACTGCAACTGCTTTCTTTAAGTCCCACCAGAGGTTCTCAATCGGATTTAAGTCAGGTGACTGCGATGGCCACTCCAAAATGTTCCAGCCTTTAATCTGCAACCATGCTCTAGTATACTTGGAGGTATGCTTGGGATCATTGTCCTGTTGAAAGGTCCAACGTCTCCCAAGTCTCAGGTTTGTGACGGACTGCATCACATTGTCATCCAATATCTCCTGGTACTGAAGAGAATTCATGGTACCTTGCACACGCTGAAGCTTCCCTGTACCTGCAGAACCAATACAGCCCCAAAGCATGATTGACCCCCCGCCATGCTTCACAGTAGGCAAGGTGTTCTTTTCTTCATAGGCCTTGTGCTTCCTCCTCCAAACATAGCGTTGATCCATGGGCCCAAACAGTTCTAATTTTGTTTCATCAGTCCACAGAACACTATCCCAAAACTTCTGTGGTTTGTCCACATGACTTTTGGCATACTGCAGTCGACTCTTCTTATTCTTTGGAGACAGCAAGGGGGTGCGCCTGGGAGTTCTGGCATGGAGGCCTTCATTACTCAGTGTGTGCCGTATTGTCTGAGCTGAAACTTCAGTACCCACATCTGACAAATCTTTTCTCAGTTCCTCAGCAGTCACACGGGGACTTTTCTCCACTCTACGCTTCAGGTAGCGCACAGCAGTCGAAGTCAGCATCTTCTTTCTGCCACGACCAGGTAGCGTTTCATCAGTGCCCTTTGCCTTGAATTTGCGAATGATGCTTCCTATGGTCTCTCTTGGTATGTTTAACATCTTTGCAATCTTCTTATAGCCATTGCCCTTCCTGTGAAGAGTAATCACCTCATCTCTTGTCTTCCTGGACCATTCTCTTGACTTCACCATGTTTGTAACCACACCAGTAAATGTCTAGAAGGAGCTGAGTATCACAGTCATTTTAAAGCTGCCTAATTGGTGCTTATTATGCTTTATTGCTGCTCCGTGACATCCACAGGTGTTTTAAATACCTGATTGAAAACACTTGAATGAACCTCTGTTCTTCAGAGTGGTAGTCTTTAAGGGGTTGAATAATTGTGTCAATGAAGAATTCACAAAAGAAACATTTACTACTGTATTACAAAACCAATTGATGTCATTTTAGTTGCATATGGTTCTTTAAAAAGTCCTTGTTGGATTTCATTCTGAATACAATTACAAATGTACACTAAATTCCCTAAAACCCTTTACAGCATTGGGGGTTGAATAATTTTGAACACAACTGTATGTTTATCATTTTTAATATATTTTGTCTTTTTTATTATTATTTGTAAGTCTGCTCGTTTGGAGTTTCCTTCATTCTTCTAACTAACACGGACTCTCTCTGCTCAGCAACTCAAGGACCTTTATCTTCAATTTGTTCCATCTTCATTACAGAAGTTAAACATCTGCTTTATTATCTGCTGTGACACTGGCTCTTTCACAGCCTCTGGCTAATATGTCCAACCTTGTTTCCCAAGCCATCTGGCAACAAGGTTCGCATGCATTGTGCCTCAGCCATTCTGTCCTCTGTAACTCTCTTAAAGGCTTTCAATGAAAAAGAGAATCTTATGTTCTGACTGCAAAAAAATAAACAAAACAAAAGATGATAACATAAAGGCTGCAGAGCCGAAGCGAAAACAAATAAAAGATGTATTGATCCCATTTAAATACATTGTAACTGTTATTATTCGTCATTAAAAGGTTTGAAAATCACCTGCTTGGATTATTTTTTTATAATATACAGTATGTTAGAGTTCATTCACTTTTGATGTGTTACATACACATTGGGGCTTGATTTTCATTTGGCCTGATAGCCAAAATCAGCCCCCTTTCCGGCCACGTCTAGCCCAATTTTCACTTCGAGATATTCAGATTTTGGCTGACCAGCATTCCGATTCCCGACAAAAAATTTGGTTCAATATCGGCTCTCACTGCTATAATTTTTAACGGAAATATTGGTTATATTAATTCAATTCAAATTCATTGGTATGCCATATTTCAAAAATATTACAGATTTATTTATTTATTTATACAGTATTTTACCAGGAAGGATATTCCACAAATGAGAAACCAATCAGCCCGCCAACAATGGCAGAGAAAGATGTGACCATGAATACATGGAATTCCCACATTTTTGATTTAAGGGGTTATTCAAAGACTGCAGAACTTGCCACCAAATTGCACCGAATGGTGAATTTCACTGTACAGTGCAATTTCGTGACAATTTGGCTATTCAGAAAGCAGGCAATTCGCAAAATATTTTGCGCTTTTTTGTCAGGAAATAGGGTGGCTCCAGATTTCTGAACCTACAGGTTTCTGAGATGTAAACCAGGCCCTGCGCAGCATATTCCCCATTCAAACCCCAGAGAAGGCATTATCTTTCTGCAGTATCTCAGCATAGCCTCCAACTCGTACTCATTGAACGTTGCTTCAGCTCATTTTGCTGTTTAACTAAAGTCTCTGTTTGCATCTTCAAGCTCCTAATGAAATCTCACGAAGATAAAAGCACTATTTATATTTCCTTTTAGTTCTTTATATAAAAAAAAAAAAAAAAAGTTAACCCTTTGGGCACAGCCTCAGGCTCTGAAACCACATTGCAGACACGCTTGGGAGTCCTTGCATACGTTGGAGGGTTAAAATCCTGAATCCCTAAAGCTCCCCTATTCAGACTGGCATCTTCTAAAAATAATGATATGAGGCTTTCTCTGCCCGCTAATCTATTCTTATCTTTCCTAGCACTTTGTAACCACTAATCTATTTAAGTGAGTCATGGGGAGACAGTGAGTTTAATGTTAAGATATACCAACAGCACAGTTTTTACATTGTGAAAGCTAATAAGATTGTGATGTTATCCAGGCATTAGAGAAAAAGGAAAATCACTGCGCTGGATCTTCCTCTTTGCGTTTTTGCTAAGCCAAAGACTTTGCGCAGTGTTTGAATTAACCTTTATTGTCCTTTACATAACTGCTCTCCTATTCGCTTTCCTTTTTTTTTTTCCTTAACCATTTTTATTATTAGTGTTTTTTTATTTTATTTTCTTAAATTCCAGTGCCGTCTGCCTTCTGGTAAAGGACAACCACACACTGTGACAGCAGCTGCTCCTATTAATTTAAAGCCATTAGAAAAATTAAAATTAAAACCAATTTACATTGGCTGCTTTATAGCCGGAGAACCGTTTCAGTGTGATTGTTCCCCCTGGTTATGGACAGTAAATAAATAAATAAATATCCCAGGCTAGCGCGTGCTGCCAGCTGAATACTAAAACGTTTAGAAGCTGGCGCGGTGCTGCCACACTCCGAGCGGAAGAAAGCGGCTTACGGAGGGTGTGCGGCAGCTAGTGGAGATCCCTACATCTGGTTACATTGTAAACGCGCAGTGATGTTTGTCAGAATTCTGATTCCAACATTCTCAACATAGAAGTGATACAGGGTCGCATTAAGATCTCTATGGGTCTGGAACTGAATTGTTTTGGTGGTCTTTTTTTGGAATTTAGTGAAAAGAAAACATATTTTAGGTTATTTAATAGTGCAGATAAGGGTATATCTAACCAGGCAGACACGGGTATATCTAACCAGGCAGACACGGGTATATCTAACCAGGCAGACACGGGTATATCTAACCAGGCAGACACAGGTATATCTAACCAGGCAGACACGGGTATATCTAACCAGGCAGATACGGGTATATCTAACCAGGCAGATACGGGTATATCTAACCAGGCAGATACGGGTATATCTAACCAGGCAGATACGGGTATATCTAACCAGGCAGATACGGGTATATCTAACCAGGCAGATACGGGTATATCTAACCAGGCAGATACTGTGTGAGGACATTTCCATTCAGAATTCAATCATTTAAAGTGTGTAAATTATTTTATATCACAATTTATCATCAAAACCTTTGTGGTAATATATACAGGGTTATTCAAGGAGATTCGAAAAGTCACCGCATGTTCGGTGACTTTTCGTTCTCTTCAATTCGGTTCCTTTTGCCGATCCCATTTCGGTGACCCTGCGGTGTATTCAGCAAACACCACAGGGCCCCCGAATTGCAGGGAAAAGCTGCCGCAAACCCGACGAAAACTAACCGCAAAACCCGGCGAATGCACGCCGAAAACCCTCAAATGGGTCTGGATTAACCTGCCGAAAAACCACGGAAAAACCGAGCAGGACCGATCACACGCAGCGAAGCCGCCGGAAAAAGGCGACACCGCAGACAGAGTGAAGTGAATAAATTAGGACAACAGTTCGTATGAATGTTTGAAAAGTGAAACACTGTTTGCAAAGAAACTACTGAGCGAAAATGTCTGAAATTTTCACAGGAGGTCCAGGGAATGATAATAAAGAGGGCTGTTACAGAAAAAATAAGTAAGCTTAAAAAAAAAAAAAAGAATTGGACTTTTAAAAAAAAAAAAATCTGAAAAATGCTTAAAATATCCTAAAAAAAACTATAAATAAAGAGACTTTTTACTGCATAATTTTATAATGAACGGTTTATTAGATATTAAATTAAAATGGGAATATTTTTAACATTGAAGCCTATGGGATTCTCCTGAATAAATTTGCCGAATTAAACCACCGAATAGCAGGGCATTAGGGGAACCTTTCACTGCTGGTTTGTGTTCTCTGAATAGCCGAAGCATTGCTTCTCTATGGGGATTTCACTGCCCTCGAACAGGCACCGAACAGGCACTGTATGTGCAGGCAATTCGTCAGGATTTGGCGAATTGCCTGCTCTCTGGATAGCCGAATGGCCAAGAAAGGTAACCGAACACTGATTTTCAGCATTCGGTTACCTTTCTCAAGCAATTCGGATCTCTTTGAATAGCCCTGATATTCTATGGGGCACTCTCGTTACAAAAAAAAGTGAAATGGGAACCCGTTACGGCATTTTTCTGAGAAAATACACAATTTTAACCAATATTTAAAAAAAAAAAAATATTCGCTTGTATTTTAGAGTATGTTGTTTTATGAATAATATGACTATGTATAAAACACTGACCTTGCTCCCAGCGTGGTAAATGAGAAGGTGAGTAATGGCAGTGGTATTGCTCATTTTATATGTGGCAAATGGACAATGCCATCGCTTTGTGACAAAATTTAAATTTAAAAAAAACCTTTTTTTCTTCTTTTAGAATTTACATGGTCATGTTTGGTATCATTGAAAAGACCAGACTCTGTCCTGTCCATTGACACCTCGCTTTACCTTGTGCGGTGTAAAGATTAGAGATGCAGGGTTCCACAGTCGTCGATCCCAAGTGCTACTCGCTGTAGTGAAACGGTTTAGGTTTTTGAAGGAACAATACGTAATAACAGATTGTGCCATCGCCTCCACACTTGTTGGTGACATGAGAAATGAGATGGTGCAGCATCATTGTTCACTTTAAAATTAAAAAGTGAACAATACTGCTGAAAGAAATATTTATTATATTATTTTTATTGCTACATAAAACTTGGTTATATTTGGTATCATAGGAAAGGTCATGCTCTGGCATTTCCAATGATACCTCAAATGCCCCTGTAGGTGCTATGGAGTCGGAGATACAGTGGTCCAAATGCCCATCAATACAGACATACAGGGTTATTCAGAGAGAGATGAAAACCAGGAGAATTGGCAGGAGTAGAGAACAATCTAGACCAAATAGCCGATTTGGAAATTGAGATAAATGGGAGAATTTTTCTCCCATACCACAAACTCATCTCGACCCCACTCAGCCACTCACAAAATCGTGCTCACTCCCATTCCATTAAGCTGGCTATATACTTACTCCTCCTCACTCAGCCAACGCAATCACTGTCATCTCACTTAGCCAGCCACACTTCCACACATTCTATGCCATCCCGACAGCCAACCACAAATTAATCTTTACCTCACTCAGCCAACCATACTCTCACTCCATTCAAAGCATCAAATGAAGTGTTGTTGAACATTTTGAGGAAGTCAAGCATTTGCTTCCTACCTTCACCTATATTCCCACCCCTTCCAAGCTACAGGAAATAATGGGCTTGTGTCTTATTGGGGGAGTGAGGAAGTCCCACAAAGGCTCCTTTACCTTTCAGTTACAAGCATTTATAAAGCACCAACAAATTCTTTAGCGCTGTATAATGGGAGAGACAGAATGATGAATATACATACACGTTACACACCCGGAACAGTAAGAGGGAGGACCCTGCTCGAGAGCTTACAATCTAAGAGGAGAGGGGCGATACAGTAGGTGAGGGTACCTGGAGTATGTGAAGTATCGGGGTGCACGTGGGCTGATTGGGAAGATGGAGTAAGTAATGTGCACTCAGTGTGGAATTATGGAGTGAGCTGATAGGCTTCTCTAAAGTAATGGGTTTTCAGAGACTTCTTGAAATACTGGAGAGACTGGGAGAGTCTGATGTTATGGCGGAGGGTGTTCCATAGAAAGAGGCGGCTCGGGAAAAGTCCTGAAGGCGGGAGTTGGGCGTGAGGGTATGAGGAACTGATAGTGTCAGCTCATTGGCCAAGCGAAGTGGTCGGGATTAGGGATGAGCCGAACACCCCCGAGTTCGGTTCGCATTCGAACTCGAACTTTTCAAAAGTTTGAATTGGAACTCGAACACGAACACGAACTCAATACAAGTCAATGGGACTCAAAGTTTGATTTTTAGAGTGCCCTCCAAGAGGGCATACATGCTAGATATTTGCCATAAAAGGTGTATGGGGGTCCGTGTAGTGCCCTGGGGGACAGGAAACAAGGACAAAAAGTGAGGCCTAGCTCCGGTGGGGGCCGCCATCTTGGATGGCGGCTCCACCCCCGGGTCCCCCCTCACTACCTGACATCCTCACACATAGCGTGATGACGTCAGATAGCCGGGGAACCCCTAGCTGGCCGGAATCCCCTGGTGGAGATAGGGGGTTCATTTGAACCCTGATATCTCCAGAACCGTGGCAGCTAGGGGGTCATGGAGGGTGTCAATCGAAAGGCCTGAGCACGGCCTTTCGAATGATACTCAACATGGCAAGGTATAAAGTTAAAAAAAAAAATTGGTGTTATTTGTATTAATGCAGCAATATTGTTCACATTTAAATTATAATGTGAACAATGATGCTGCACTAATGATTTTTTTCTATGATGTGTGTTTGCTAAAAATTACAAAATTCCCCCCAAAAAATTTAATAAGTCCCCATTTATAATTTTTGAACACGCGCACCCAATAGAAAATATAACCGCAAATGTTCATGTGATAAAAGGTGAAAAAAAAACACTTTACACGCTGCAGATGATTAAAAATATAAGTTTTGCCGAGTCTGTCGGAAAGAACGATATATAATATGTCTGGGTCGTATAATAAAATGTGGCTTCAAATCTCGTTTAAACATGATGAGCGAAAGCGGTAAAAATTAGCTCAGCACACAGTGGTGAAATGCCTCAGCAGTGAAAGGGTTAAAGGAACAGTGAGTTTTCCATAAAATAAGGGTTAAAAATAAAAACAAAAAATTCCTTCAAATATCATGCCTACGAGGTCTCCATAACCTGCCCGTGAAGTGGCGGATTTCTAGGATGTATGGAAACATTGCCATCACAGACCCACACACGACACCTAGCACTCCTAGTCTGCATACAATGTATCAAATTCATGAGACCGGACTAATTAGAAGCACATGTTATTTCCAAACACTAATTAAACACCTGTTGTTTACGCCGTTTGAGAGCACAGGTCATTTAGAGGTGAGAATTAGACATGTGCATTCGTTTTAGTACTAAAACGATTTCGTCCGAATTTTGGGATAATTTAGTTTTCGTATGACTCAAGGGAAACTAAACTGCTCAGTACAAAAAACGACAGAAACTAAAATAAAGTGCACTACATTTTAGTTTCAGTCCTTTTTGTGATATTACATTGATGAGTGAAGGAGACCAACAATGAAGAGCGCAACATCACAACATCCAAAGTTCTGCACCCTTCACATGCCAATGCAGTAGGATGTTCTATACAGAGAAGGGCATTAATTAATGCAGGAGGATGTTCTATACATTATACAGAGAGGGGTATTCATGCAGGAGGATGCTATATACATTATACAGAGAAAGGTATAAATTGAGGAGGATGTTCTATACAGAGAGGGACATAAATTAATTCAGGAGGATGTTCTATATATCATACAGAGAGGGGTATTAATTAATGCAGGAGGATGTTCTAAGCATTATACAGAGAGGAGCCTTTTTTTAAGCCCTTTAAATCCAGTGGTGACTGTGAGAGCTGAGATCGGCTGCTTATTACATTATTTCTCAGTACAATGTATCAGGCTCAGGCTAGGGACAGATGAGCGCATTTTCTGCGGCCACCGTCAAAATGTACGTCGATGCGTGCGCACGCATTTTTTCACGGAATACGCTTAAGTGGTCAGACGATGCGCAATTCTGGACGTATTTCATGACGATGGGGTGAAAAGAAGTCTAGGGAAATCCGGCTGTTTGAACGTTATGTTGGCCGCACACTAGCAGCGTCTGACATCTCCTAATCACGCACACACGCTGCTATGCGGCCGCAGCGCACTCTGTACGTCAGTAGCAGCGGTTTAACGTTCTCGAAAAAATGCGTTCATTTTCCACTTGCGTTGCGCGCCCGGACTTTTGTGCGACCGTACTTCGTATATTGGCTGTCATTGCCCGGCATCTGCTGCTAGTGCGGCCGTGATTATGTGCGCCAGAACGCGCGTTCGCACTGCCTCAGTCTGACCCTAGCCTCAGCTGTTACAGTAACTGACTGTAACAGCCCTCAGAGTTTCAGTAAAACAAGGAAATAATATTGTTCTAACCTCTTATATATAGAAATATTATTTACTAGTTTTACTGAAACTCTGAGCGCTGTGATGAGCAGCAGTCAGTTACTGTAACAGCTTTGCCAGACATGGGGCAGTATTACAAAGTTGGTGCTAACTTAACCAGAGCTGTTGTAAACTGAAAGGCTATAATGGCTCTGGGAAGTTTACAACAGCTCTCGTTAAGTTAGCACCAACTATGTAATATGGCCCACATTGTGCTGAGAGTGAGAGATACTGTAACAAGCAGCGATCTCAGCCCTCTGAGGAGCCACTACAATAGTAATTGTATCCGCTGGTTTTCGGATGAATGAAATCAGTTTTCACACTAAAGAACTGAAAACGAATTTCTTTAGCAACTAAATAAATTGCATTTTAGGACTAATCCATTAGCTCAAAACGAAATTTTGTGCTGTGCACATGTCTAGTGAGAATCTTTGCACCTAGAAATTTGTTTTTAATTCAATATCTAATAAACCATGCTTATTATATTCTGCAGTAAAGAGTCTCTTTATTTCTAGATTTTTTAGTATTTTTTAAGCATTTTTTATACTTTTTTCAAATTTATTACTTTTTTTCGAACTCGAGCTGAACACGCCAAAAAGTTCGAAGTTCGCAAACTTTCGAACTGCCGATGTTCGAATCGAACTCCGAACTGATCGAACCGAACAGCTCATCCCTAGTCGGGATTGGGATGTACCTGCTAATAAGGGAGGAGATGTAGGCAGAGATGCAGTTATGGAGAGCTTTGTATGTGAGCACCAGCATTTTGAAATGGATTCTATAGGAGACAGGAGCCAGTGTAGAGATTGATGGAGCGGTGAGGTGCGAGAGGTGCGGGAGGTGAGGTGGATGAGTCTGGCATCATAATACAGGGAGCCTGTGATAGCAATCTCATGAAGGAAGGGAGATTGATTCCCTCATGCAAATTGTGTCCACTCTTCCTTAAGAGCCTCTCGTTTTAATGGTCCTGTCTAGTTTGTAATGGTTATATAATTTAAGCCATTAGAATCATTTTCCTGCATCTTCTTGTTTCAGCTGTCGCGGCTCGTGTCAAAGTCAACGGAATTCAAAGTAATATGACGGTCTGGTGATAAAACAAATAAAACTGCGGGAACTTGGAAAGATCGATGGGAGAGAAAATTAGCAATGATGTACCCTGAACCGGATCGGTGACAGCGAGAATGATTACAAACAGCAGCTCCAGTGATGGCATGAAGGCTGGTGATCATTTCCAGACATTACAGCGTCGCAGCCAGGGAATGGTTAAGTGGTTTAGTAATTTTATACATGTAACAAGGCCAAGGATAAAACTTCAGAACTTGTTGATGAAAGTATCAGCTGATTCAATGCTTCACTCTGATAGAAAGATATTCATACCCAGTTAGACATACATATATACAGTATATAAAATAAAAAGAGCTAGCACTCTGAGGTCTCAAGGCCTCATACTTAAAAACAAAACAAAATATGTATCAATTACAAAAGATCAATGTTTCAGGTCTCTATTGGAGCCTTCTTCTGGAGATACCAGCATCGAGTGCCAGGTTCCATGCATTGTTTTTTTAATAGACAGGGACACTGATATGATGAGCTGATTAATACTGATCTTCTTGATTACACCTTTCCAAGACATTTTTGTTGTGGCATTATGATCACCATAGACACACAAAGCAGGTGCACCACTGGTTAACATGCTACTCTTTATATGAATATATGCAGATAAATAGAGAGAGAGAGAAAGCGACAGATATATATAGAGAGAGAGATAAAGATAGGGATAAAGAGAGAGAAATAAAGATAGAGACAGAGAGATATAGATAGATAGATAGATAGATAAATATAGACAAAGAGAGAGAAAGACAGATATATATAGAGACAGAGAGAGATAAAGATAGGGATAAAGAGAGAGAAATAAAGATAGAGACAGAGAGAGATAGATAGATAGATAAATATAGACCGAGAGAAAGAGAGAGAAATACAGATATATATAGAGACAGAGAGAGATAAAGAGAGAGATAGAGACAGGGAGAGAAAGATAGAGACAGGGAGAGAAAGATAGAGAGAGATAGAGAAAGAGACAGAGAGACAGGGAGAGAAAGATAGGGATAAAGAGAGAAAGAGAGAGAACGAGTGAGATACATATAGAGACAGAGAGAGAGAAAGATAGAGAGAGATAGAGAAAGAGACAGAGAGACAGGGAGAGAAAGAGACAGAGAGACAGAGAGATAAAGATAGAGGGAGATAAAGATAGAGACATAGAGAGGCAAGGGGCTACATTACATTGTTGTTGGTGCTAACGTTAGCGCTCACCTGCGTGAGCATTAACATTAGTCACGTGTCTACCGTATATCATAAAACAGACACTAACAGATAAACAAAAATATAGATATTTACTGAAAGATACAGATATAGATAGATAGATTGAGATACGTGTATAGATAGATAGATAGATACTGAAAGATACAGAGATAGATAGATAGATATATATAGATAGATAGATAGATAGATACTGAAAGATACAGAAATAGATAGATATATATAGATAGATAGATAGATAGATAGATTGAGATATGTGTATAGATAGATAGATATATAGATAGATACTGAAAGATACAGAGATAGATAGATAGATAGATACTGAAAGATACAGAGATAGATAGATACTGAAAGATACAGAGATAGATAGAGAGATAGATACTGATAGATAGATAGATACATATAGATATCTACTGAAAGATACAGAGATAGATAGATACTGAAAGATAGAGATAGATAGATTTATTTATTTATTTATTTATAAAGGATTTTACCAGGAAGGATACATTGAGATTTCTCTCGTTTTCAAGTATGTCCTGGGTTCAAGAACAGATACTGAGAGATAGATAGATACTGAAAGATCTATGACAGGGAGATCGTAGGAGCAGCAGCACTGAGAATGAGCTCCTGAAAACGTCCCCATTTCATACCTTATAATGAGCAGAATTGAAGGATTTAACCAGGAAAACAAACTAGGAAAACAAAGACTTCATACAAGATGACAAACAAGCAAAGAATATTCAATGAAGAGATAAAAGAAAATTAAAACTAAACAAGGGAAAACAACAAGTCCATCCAGAATACCAGCACCATAAAGCACCAGATTCCAGCAAACTCCAGAACAAGGTAGGACCATCCTCCCACAACACCAATAACCCACAAGATTATCAAATTTATATAGAAACATCACTTTTGAAACATACAAATACATTCAACATGGAAAACTGCACTTTAAAAAGACAGAACAAAGACTCCCGCACACAAGCCACAGGCAGCAGGGGGTCCGACACCTTGGAGTTTGTTTACACAAAAACAGAAAAGAGCAACCAGGCAAAAAAAGCCATAAAAAAAGAACAAATTGAACAAAATCCAGAGACTCTGCTGACTTCTCAAATAATGACCAGTGTCGGATGAAAACAAATGTATTATTTCATACGGAGAACACTGAGGCCTGGCATAGAGCTTTCTGCAAATACTACAATAATATTAAAAAAGGAGGTATCAACGGGGGCCGCCAGATCAGGGTCACGGATGAGGAAAATAAAGAGTGTAATGTACTCGCCGTAAATATTTATCACAATGGCACCATCATGGTACAAGGCACGGAGACCCATTTAGAGGAATTTGAGCAACTCTTCCCTCAAATTAAAGAACAAGCCAAAGACATCAAGGACCTTGAAAGTCCAGCTAGTAAGACCTGTGAGGAACACATTACAGCAAAGAAATCCCCCAGAGACATGTCTGCATTATGCCCCAGTCAAGATCTCCCCTCACCTGAAATCCTCAGAGACTGCATATCCCAATTAGAAAGAGACTTCATTCAATTCAAGGAACAGCTTCAAAGGGAACCAGGTGACAGAAATGCAGATTACCAACTCAGAGAAGAAATTAACACCCTGAAATCTGAACACAGGTCTGCCATACAGGACATCCAACTGAAGATCCAAGAACTTCAAGAGGAAAATATCCAGCTGAGAGAAGAGATGAGGGAACTTAAAACACAAACACAGCCCATCAACCAGGAGAGAGAATCAACAATGATTAATATAGACAAAGTGCCTGAAAATGAACATGAGACAAATAAAACTCCATACATCAACAACACAGATCAGTGACAGCCAAAACCACTCACAAAATCCTGAACCCACAACCAGCCGGCCAACAAATCCCAGACAACAAACCCCTGAAACTGTAATAATAATGGATTCAAATGGGAAGTACTTAAACACAAGAAGGCTCTTCCCAGGAAAAAACGTCACCAAAATCCATTGTGCTACCATTGAACAGACAATGGAAGTCCTCACAAATCCATACTTCACGAACCCCAAACAAATCATCATACACACAGGTACGAACAACATTCAGACAGAACAGAAAGGCATTGCAGACAAACTGTCACAACTAACAGATACTGCACAGCAAAAGTTCCCCCACTCCAAAATAATCCTATCCTGTCTACTTCCGAGGAAGGACATATCGAACCACATCATCCAGAACATCAACACAGAACTGGCGGCTAAAACTAGCTCAAAGCCCAACATTCATCTGGCCCAACACCCTTCCATAACCCCTGAACACCTCTACGATAACAAACACCTCAACAAACAAGGGGTGAGTCACCTGGCAAGAGAATTTAAAGACATTGTACTGAACAGAACCCATATCCCCGAACCTGGCACAAACCAAACCCAAACTAACACAACAACAACCACCACAAGATGACCTCAAACCGCACCGCACCAAGACAAGAACACCACATTTAAACCAAGAACAGGACAAAACAGATGGCAGGAATGGCGGAAACCACCCGCCCCAAGATGGACATCAAGACCTCCACAGAACAGAGACTTGGAGGAGATACGGACCCTCCTCGGCACACTATACAACAAATTAATGTGAATTGATCTCATAATGAACTACAATGACAACCATCCACAACCTGGTTGTCCCATGTAATTTTGCTCATTACAAGGTATAACAACATAAAATGACATCACTAACAATCAGTAGCTGGAACATTCAGGGTCTGAATGCTTCAGCCTTTGGATCCAAAGTAAACGATCCAGACTTCAAACATAGACTGCACAACGTGGACATACAAATCCTGCTGGAAACATGGAGCACAGGATGACCCACAAACACCTGTGGGCTACAGAGAATTTTCCGTGCCCGCCCAGAAGGATAAAAGCATCAAACAGGGTCGCCATTCAGGAGGAATATTAATCTGGTATAAGGAGGAGCTACACGAGAACATCAAAGCAATCAAGAAAGGAGACAGCCACATCTGGATAAAAATAAGTAGCTCCATCCTCACCTCTCAGTCAGACATCTTCCTATGTGCAGCTTACATTGCACAACCAGAGTCTCCATACTCCAAAACAGACACCTATGAGGTGGTACAGAGTGAGGCCTCCCACTTCCAGTCCCTAGGACACGTGCTTCTCTATGGAGACCTCAACGCCAGGACAGGAAGAGAAAAGGACTATGTGACCTCAGATGGGAACACATACATTTTGGGAGCCGCAAACTACTGTCAGGAGTCAATACAGGTGCAAAGAAACAGCTATGACAATACAACCAACAAGAGTGGAAGAAAATTGCTGAATTTGTGTCGGAGTCTCGGGCTTTACATCCTTAATGGCCGCACCAAGGGAGACTCTCTGGGAAGGTATTAAGCTCCCATGTAGGAAACAGTGTGGTCGACTATGCAATCACGGATATGAACTCCACTCACATCAACGCCTTCACCGTCACCCCACAAACACACCTGTCAGACCACAGCCAACTACTGCTTTATATTAAATCCTCAAACAAACCATCCTCAAAACCCCATCAGAGTGGACTGTACAACCTCCCACCATCGTTCAAATGGACCAGACACTCTACTATAGCCTACAGAGAGGTCATCAACAGACCCGACATCAAAGATCAGCTAACAGTCTTTCAAAACCATACCTATGTACTAAGTCCCCAGGGGGTGAACCAAGCAGCAAAGGACCTCCACAGCATACTACACACCATCGCAGAGACCTCCAACATTAAAAAAGTCAACTTCAAGAAATCATCCAATAAACAACCCAATAAATGGTTTGACAAAGAATGCAGAACACTAAGAAACAACCTACGAACAGTCTCAAATAAAAAACACAGAGACCCCGACAACATTGACCTGAGGATCACACATGGTGTCCTGCAGAAAAACTATAAACAAATCCTCAAAAAGCAAAAACAAAACCTCATCTCCCAAAACCTTCAACAACTGGAAGAGGCTCTTCAGGATAACTCTTTCTGGGAAACCTGGAGTCAAATCGGCTCAGGATACAAGAAAAAACACCTCCACATCCAAAATGGCAACATCTGGTTCAACTACTTCAAGAGCCTGTACAAAGACATTCCCAAAGAGGTGCTAACTGGTGAACAGGAACACATCATCAGAAGACTACATGAACTGGAGGAAAAAAAATCAAGGATTTCCAAAACCCGTTAGATACACCCATTACACCAAGAAGTAGCAGAAAAAATTCAAGATCTGCGAAGTAAAAATGCCAGCGGGATGGATGGAATTCTTCCAGAGATGATTAAACACGGCTCTCCAGAAGTACACACCGCAATATGTAAAGTTTTCAACCTGGTCCTGAGCGTTGGATTCTACCCTCAAGTATGGAACCAAGGCCTCATAACACCCATCCATAAGAGTGGAGACCAATATGATCCAGCCAACTACAGAGGGATATGTGTCAGCAGCACACTGGGAAATCTGTTCAATAGCATCCAGAACAAAAGAATCCTCAGCTTCCTGACACAGCATAACGTCCTCAACAGAAGCCAAGCAGGGTTCATGCCAAACCATCGCACTACAGATCACATCTACACCCTGCACAGTCTCATCAAGGACCATGTCCACAATACAAAACATGGGAAAATATTTGCTTGCTTTGTGGACTTTAAGAAGGCCTTTGACTCAGTGTGGCACCCAGGCCTTTTCCTCAAACTACTGGAGAGTGGAATAGGAGGGAAAACATATGACGTCATCAAGAGCTCATATAATGAGAACTTCTGCAGCATAAAGGTGAATGGGAAGAGAACAGAGTACTTCCGACAGGCTTGTGGAGTCAGACAAGGCTGCAGCCTAAGTCCAACCCTCTTTAACATCTACATCAATGGACTGGCTGAAGCTCTAGAATCCTCCTCAGCACCAGGACTAACTCTACATGACACCAAGGTGAAGTTCCTGTTGTATGCAGATGACCTCCTATTACTGTCACCAACAGAGAGAGGTCTACAAGACAGCCTGGAAGTGCTGGAAAAATACATTGCGGCATGGGCACTACCCATCAACCAAAAGAAAACAAAGGTCATGGTTTTCCAAAGGAAGAACGCAAAAACCAAGAGTTCCTGTTTCACACTTAATGACTGCACTATTGATGTAGCCAACAGCTACACATACCTCGGCCTAGAAACAAACCGATCGGGAAGTTTCAAACCAGCCATAGAGGCCCTAAGAGACAAGGCGCGTAGAACCTTCTATGCCATCAGGAGAAACCTCTACAAACTAAAACCGCCTGTAAGAGTCTGGCTTAAAATCTTTGATAGCGTCATCACTCCAATCCTCCTTTATGGCAGTGAAGTATGGGGCCCCATCACCTACCCTGACCAACCCAAATGGGACACCAGCCCAACAGAAATATTCCATCTGGAATTCTGCAAGCACCTCCTCCAAGTCCATCGGAGCACCTCTAACAATGCTTGCCGGGCCGAGCTGGGCAGACTCCCCTTACTTCTTGCAGTACAGAAGAGGGCGCTATCATACTGGGACCATCTAAACATCAGCAACCTCAACTCATACCACCATAAAGCCCTACTGGCCAACAAGGACCATCCAAAACCATGTGGGCTGCAACAACTCATATCCACCCTGATCATCCAAAGCCCCCATGAAGGCAACCTGACAAAATATCAAATAAAAGGCCCTAATTAACGATTCCAGGGAAAACTATATCCGAGAATGGAGACATGATATAGCAAACTCCAAGAAACTCACCATTTACCAATCCTTACAGAGGGAATACAAACTGGCCCCATACCTGGAGGTACTACAAGACCCCAAGGACAGACAGATCCTGAGCCGGTACAGACTGAGCGCCCACAGCCTGGAAATTGAATCAGGGCGGCATAGACAGACCTACAAGCCCAGGGAGAATAGACTGTGCCAGCATTGTGACCAGGAGGCCCTGGAAGATGAGGTCCACTTCCTCCTACAGTGCCCCAAGTACTCAGCACTGAGGGAAACTCACTTCCAGAGACTCTCCGCTCTCATCCCGGACTTCACCTGTATAGAAGAGACGAGGAAACTCCACATCATACTTGGAGAAGAGGAGCCGGCGGTGAAAATATCTGCCCAATACGTCACAGAATGTCACAGACTGAGAGGAACATGAGAGATCCTGGACTTATAAATCCCCAACACGGACTTGCCCCCATCCCCCTTCACATTATCCCTTACCCCTGATAATGTCCATGGACTTGCCCATTCCCCTCCCATATATATGTTCCACTACCCCCCTCCTCCCCATATGCTTTGGCAATGCTAAAATGTATTTGGTCCTGCCAATAAAGCTTATTTTGATTTGATTTGATTTGATTTGATAGATAGACACTGAAAGATAGATAGATAGATAGAGATACGTGTATAGATACTGAAAGATACAGAGATAGATAGATAGATAGATTGAGATACGTATATAGATAGATAGATAGATTGAGATACGTATATAGATAGATAGATACTGAAAGATAGAGATAGATAGATACTGAGATATAGATAGATACTGAGATATAGATAGATAGATACTGAGATATAGATAGATAGATAGATACTGAAAGATACAGAGATAGATAGATAGATAGATAGATAGATAGATAGATAGATAGATAGATACCGAAAGATACAGAGATATAAAAATAGAAAGATAGATAGATACAGATAGATACAGAAAGATAGACACTGAAAGATACAGAGATAGATAGATACTGAAAGATACAGAGATAGATAGATCAATAGATACTGAAAGATACAGAGATATAAAAATAGAAAGATAGATAGATACAGATAGATACAGAAAGATAGACACTGAAAGATACAGAGATAGATAGATACTGAAAGATACAGAGATAGATAGATCAATAGATACTGAAAGATACAGAGATATAAAAATAGAAAGATAGATAGATACAGATAGATACAGAAAGATAGACACTGAAAGATACAGAGATAGATAGATAGAGATACGTGTATAGATAGATAGATAGATAGATACTGAAAGATACAGAGATAGATAGACAGACAGATAGATAGATACATATATATATAGATAGAAAGATAGATACAGAAAGATAGACACTGAAAGATACATAGATAGATAGATACCGAAAGATACAGATATAGATCGATAGATACTGAAAGATACAGAGTTATATAGATATAAAGATAGATAGATACAGATAGATACAGAAAGATACAGAGATAGATACAGATAGATAGATATATAGATACAGATAGATACAGATAGATAGATAGATAGATACAGATAGATAGATAGATACAGATAGATATGGGATAGATAGATAGATATGGAGATAGATAGATAGATATGGGATAGATAGATAGATAGATGGATGGATAGATAGATAGATAGATAGATAGATAGATAGATAGATAGATAGATAGATAGATAGATAGATAGATAGATATGGGATAGATAGATAGATAGATATATAGATAGATAGATAGATAGATAGATAGATAGATAGATATGGGATAGATAGATAGATAGATAGATATGGGATAGATAGATAGATTGCATCTACAGTATATCTATCTATCTTCCTTAATAACATAACTTATCACTTTGGGATTAAACCTATGTGAAGGTGGGTGCTGTAATCATTTAACGACCCCCCCCCCATGCCCACAGACATCTCACACTATAGGGACCCCAAGCCAAGAACATCTCATGGAAATCTTTTTGGCACAGTTCGCTGAAGCCATTGCAGACACTGAGGATTAATAGTGTAGCTTTTGTTATTGCCATCATTAATTAGAGGACTCTCGCACAATATCCTCATCTTTTGTTGCCGGGCGACCCAAAACAAAGCCTTCCTACCGCCAGACGCTTCTAGTCTCTTCTCTGAAGGAAAATTCCAAAGAGTTTCTTGAAGTGAAAATAAAAAGTATCTCTCGGAAAGAGAAGAAAACAAGCGATGGAGGTTTGTGATGTTAATTAAAATTACAGAGCAAACTTCTGAAGCCTCCGGTTATCTTCATCAACGACAATAGTCCATGTGAGCGAAGGAAATGAATGGGAAGATGTTCAGTAAAAGTCTGGATAAAACGTATTTACGGCTCAGCTTGACTACCTGCATCAACATGAGCTGGAATAAAATGCTTTTATGTGCAGATAATCATGAACACACAGAACTTTATGGATTAAAATGCAGAGAAATGAGAAATAAAGAAAGCGATACATTATAATAAAACACACAACCTTCAGAGAGCCGATCTGGCCCCGAAATGTCACCGAACAGGGAATTTCCCCGTACAGTGACATTCAGGGCCATTCGGCTATTCAGAGAGCAGGCAGTTCGCCAAATTTTGGTAAATTGCCTGCAAGTACGGTGCCTGTTCAACGGCAGTGAAATCCCCCATAGAGAAGCAATGGGTTATCTATTCAGAGACACTGAACAGCAGGGAAAAGTTGCCGTAAGTGCCCTGCCGTTCGGTGGTTTCATTCGTCAGGTTTATTCAGGTGAATCCCATAGGCTTCAATGTTAAAAATATTCCCGTTTTTATACAGTATCTAATAAACCGTTTATTATAATATTCTGCAGTAAAAAGTCTCTTTGTTTATTGATTTTTATAGGATCTTTTAGGTATTTTTCAGAATTGTTTTCAGCATTTTTTTTTCTGTTTTCTTTTTAACCCTTTCGCTGCTGAGGCATTTCACCCCTCTGTGTGCTGAGCTCATTTTTACCGGGTTCACTCGTCATGTTTTTACGCAATTTGAAGTCACGTTTTATTATACGACCCAGACATATTATACAGTTGTGTTCAAAATTATTCAACCCCCAATGCTGTAAAGGGTTTTAGGGAATTTAGTGTACATTTGTAATTGTATTCAGAATGAAATCCTACAAGGACTTTTTAAAGAACCATATGCAACTAAAATGACATCAATTGGTTTTGTAATACAGTAGTAAATGTTTCTTTTGTGAATTCTTCATTGACACAATTATTCAACCCCTTAAAGACTACCACTCTGAAGAACAGAGGTTCATTCAAGTGTTTTCAATCAGGTATTGAAAACACCTGTGGATGTCACGGAGCAGCAATAAAGCATAATAAGCACCAATTAGGCAGCTTTTAACTATAAATGTTATGTTATATTTGTCTGACCTACACGTGCCTCTTTGATTTAATTGTAAGCAAGATGACTGAATGATCAAAATCAATGTCAAACTGGCCAAAACACTCAATTTCAGTGGGGGGGGTTGAATAATTTTGAACACAACTGTATATCCTTTTTTACGGCAGACTCGGCAGATTCATAATATATCATTATTATATGTATACGTCATGTCCTGCCTGAATATTATAACAAAAAATGCAATAAAATTAGAATTTTCAATCATCTACATTGTGTAAAATGTTTTTTTTTCACATTTTATAATCCGAGCGTTTGCGGTTTATATGGGGTGCGCTTGTTAAAAAAAATTAGAAATGGGGACTCATTACATTTTTTTGGGGGGAAATTGCGTGATTTTAAGCAAACACCCACCATAGAAAAAATTGTTAGTACAGCATCATTGTTCACATTAAAATTGAAAGGGGAACAATATTGCTGCATTAATAAAAGGAAAAAAACTGTTTAAATTTTTTAATTATTATTTTTTTAATTATTTTTTTCTCTTTACATTTAACAAGATCATGTTTTGTGTCATTGGAAAGGCCATGCTCTGGCCGTTCCAATGATACCAAACATTAACCCCTAGCTGCCATGAATCGGGAGATAGGGGATTCCAATGAACCCCCTATCTCCACCATAGGAGGCAGCTAGGGTTAACTCCCAAACTGACGTCATCGCACTACGTGCAATGAAGCCAGTAGGCAGGGGGAGATCCCGGAAGCTCCGGGAGGGGACCGCGATCCAGCGTTTGTTGGCGCCGAATTGCGATCCAGACCCAAGGGGTTAAAGGCAGTAATCACTTGGAAGGGCAGGCTGTGCTCTTTCAAGCGGTTGCTGCCTTTTGAGCGTGCCCCTTATGGATGGCTAGGGAGAGAGGTCCAAAGGACCTCCCCCCTCCTGTTCAGGCACCTTCCCCGCACTGGCCAGCGGGTTGGCGGCGACGTTCGACAGCCGATTCACGGCACTTCAGGTATCCTGCGGTGAATGCTGAATTCGCTGAGGGGCAGCGAATCAGACTCGCCAAACTGGGCCGAATCATAGAGTACCGAAATGCTGATCTAGTTTCGGTCCATAAAAAAATGGACACCTTCCCTTACCTCATGCCATTCTTGAGAAAATAAACGAGCAGTTTGAATTGTTTCATCGTTCCTGCTCAGCGCTCACAGCCGGGGCCAGCGCCTGCAGCCGGGGATTATTCCCAAACTCTCTCAAAACGGAACTCTTTATAGCTGTCACAAAACGGGAAAGTGCGACACTCATTTACTGCCAAAATATTTATGGAATCTCGATCTCGTCTTCCCTCACCTTGTGCCATTCCTGAGAAAGAAACCGATAAACGAGCAGTTTGAATTGTTTCATCGTTCCTGCTCAGCGCCCGCAGCCAGGGCCAGCACCTGCAGCCGGGGATTATTCCCAAACTCTCTCAAAACGGAACTCTTTATAGCTGTCACAAAACGGGAAAGTGCGACACTCATTTACTGCCAAAATATTTATGGAATCTCGATCTCGTCTTCCCTCACCTTGTGCCATTCCTGAGAAAGAAACCGATAAACGAGCAGTTTGAATTGTTTCATCGTTCCTGCTCAGCGCCCGCAGCCGGGGCCAGCGCCTGCAGCCGGGGATTATTCCCAAACTCTCTCAAAACGGAACTCTTTATAGCTGTCACAAAACGGGAAAGTGCGACACTCATTTACTGCCAAAATATTTATGGAATCTCGATCTCGTCTTCCCTCACCTTGTGCCATTCCTGAGAAAGAAACCGATAAACGAGCAGTTTGAATTGTTTCATCGTTCCTGCTCAGTGCCCGCAGCCGGGGCCAGCGCCTGCAGCTGGGGATTATTCCCAAACTCTCTCAAAACGGAACTCTTTATAGCTGTCACAAAACGGGAAAGTGCGACACTCATTTACTGCCAAAATATTTATGGAATCTCGATCTCGTCTTCCCTCACCTTGTGCCATTCCTGAGAAAGAAACCGATAAACGAGCAGTTTGAATTGTTTGGCGATTCCTGCTCGGCGCCCGCAGCCGGGGATTATTCCCGCGCACTCTCCAAACTAAACTCTTCTATTATTTCTTAAGCTGTCTTTGTATATTTGACACGCGCGCTCAATGTTTCTATTAAAATCGATAGCATCCCCTGGTAAATGACTACATGCAAGCGTTATGGAAAGTAGCAATTCATAGAGCTATATGAAAGGACAGATCAATATCATTCCTTAAACAGCGTTCCTCCGAGGTTAAGTGCACACTTTGTTACATGTGCATCAATATGTCTCACTCATTACATAGGATGACAAGCAGACGGCGGATCGATGGGGTGATCATAGGCACACAGCGTGCATACCAGAATGCAGTTCACCAAATTACAGCTGGAACCCAAACCGAGTCAGAGAAAGACTTTAATAACCGGTATCATGTTTTATTATTTCTCTCCTGCTGAAATTGTGAAGGGAGTTAATCCTGGGGGGTGGGGGGGGTAGCTGGTTATGATTTATTCGTGGGTTGCTGTAGAGAGGTTTTGTTCGGGGAGGAGAGTGTTAATCCAAAATCAAAGCCATAAATCCAATATATAATCTTCATTCCAGGCACCACCGATACCGTGTTACCACTAACCCACCCCAATACCTTCCGATCGAACACAAAAACATCATATACCACCCAAGCAAGCTGACGGTAGGGATGTGCGTTTCGGGTTTCGGAATTTCGGAATTTTCACAAAATTTCCAGATTCGTGTCCTCAGATTCGGCCGAATTTCCGAATCGGGTCGGACCCGAAAACCGATAGATCTGAAAAGTTTTCCGAGCCGAAACGAAAATTTTTCGGAATTTTCGAATGGACTTGAAATGTATCAAATCGAAATTTATTTTTGCTCTATTCATGATTTCGGTTCCATTCATGATTTCGGTTCCATTCGTGATTTCGGTTCCATTTCGGTAATTCTGGAAATCGTATATTTAACTATTATCGGTTATATCGCTGATTCTGTAAATTTTGTATTTGTAAATGCGTATCACTTGTTTCTTGTGGCATTCGGGTCAGTTTAGCGTTTTTTCAATTGTTTTGTTCATTTTTTTTGTTCCTTGGCTTTCATACCATTTTAATATGATTAAATAAAGTTGTGAAATGTATATTCAATTATTCATAAGAAAAAAAGGATCTTTATTTAATAAAAAAAAACACGATAGAATCGCCAGAATTATCATAGACACTTTGAAACGAGGAGAACAGACGTTGCGAAAAAATGAAAATTTCCGAAATTTCCAAAAAGTCGATACAAAAAACGAGCAAAGTGACCCGAAAATACGAAAAATGGTCGATATTCCGGAAAAAAAATGTACACGAAAAACGAACCGAACCGAACCGAATCGAAACAGAAATCGGTCGAAACGAGCCGAATCGAAAAGTTTAACCACTTCAATGCTAAGGACGCGCTCAGCGCGTCCTCAGCATTGCCCCTGGTATGCGGAGGACGCGCTGAGCGCGTCCTCGCATTGGGGTCAGCGTTCGGCGGGTACCGGCCGATCGCTGGCCCCTCCGGTGCGGGCTGACATCCTGGATGTCAGCCCGGCATCCGGAGCAGTGGCCGCCATTGTTATGTGTCATCGCGCCCCCGCGATGACACATAATTCAGGCGCCCCCCCCGCATGTGCGGAGGAGGCGCCTGAAAGGGAGGGGGGGGAGGTCCTTCGGACCTCTCTCCCTCCCGATCGGCGGCTCACAGGGGCTTAACCCAGGCATCATTTGGAAGGGCACAGCCTGCCCTTCCAAATGATGCCTGGCATTAACCCCTGGGGAGCTGGATCGCAAATCGGCGCTGAAAAGCGCCGATTTGCGATCCTTCCGGGAGCTGGCCGACATCTTGGATGTCGGCCAAGCTTCCGGGAACTCCCCCAGAGGACTGGCGTCATCGTGCGCAGCACGATGACGCCAGTCCTAGCATTAACCCCTAACTGCCACGAAGTGTGGAGATAGGGAGTTCCAATGAACTCCCTATCTCCCGATCCGTGGCAGTTAGGGGTTAAATTTTGATATCGTTGGATCGGCCAGAGCATGGCCGTTCCAACGATACCAAACATGAAAGTAAAAAAAATGTAAAAAAAAAAAAAAAAAATAAAAATAAAAATAAAAAAAAATAAAAAAAAAAATTAAAAAAAAAAATAAACACTTTTTTTTTTTGTTTTTTGTTTTATTAATGCAGCAATATTGTTCCCATTTCAATTATAATGTGAACAATAATGCTGCATTAACGATTTTTGTATGCGGTGCGTTTGTTAAAAATGGTGTCATTTTCCCCAAAAAAAAATGTAACGAGACCCCATCTCTAATTTTTTTAACAAGCGCACCCCATACAAAATATAACCGCAATTGCTCGCATGTTAAAATGTGGAAAAAAACACTTTACACGCTGTAAATTATTGAAAATACATATTTTATTGCATTTTTTGTTATAATATACAAACATGACATAACGTATACATATAATAATGACATATTATGAATCTACCGAGTCTGACGGAAAGAACGATATATAATATGTCGATGTCATATACTAAAATAAGCCTTCAAAACAGGTTTAAACATGATGCGCAAAACAGGTAAAAAATGACCTCAGCACAGGGGCGGGAAAAGCCTCAGCAGCGAAAGGGTTAAACATCCGAACAAATCGAACCGAATCGAGCCGAAAAAAAATCGGTGCACAAGCCTAGCTGACGGCTGATGGATTGGAGGCTAAATAATCATTTATTTTAGGACAGTGGAGGAACACTAGTATTTTTTTGTTTTTTGTATTTAGCACCAATATGTGAAAAAGCGAAAAATCTAACTAATTTGTCAAAAATAGAATATCCTGTAAAAAACAAAGAAAATGCATTTATCCTTTTTTTTAATGAAACTGAATAATACACTTTTCCTTCCTTTTTAAAAAAATGTTGGGTGCTTGAATCCCAATACTAATCTGTAAAAATTATTATAAAATAGTATGTTATAGTATTGATCATGTATATTTTTATTTGGTCTGATGTACGCCCTAGACATGTGCACAGCACAAAATTTCGTTTTGAACTAATGGATTAGTCCTAAAACGCAATTTATTTAGTTACTAAAGAAATTCGTTTTCAGTTCTTTAGTATGAAAACTAATTTTATTCATCCGAAAACCAGCGGATACAATTACTATTTCAGTGGCTCCTCAGAGGGCTGAGATCGCTGCTTGTTACAGTATCTCTCACTCTCAGCACAATGTGGGCCATATTACATAGTTGGTGCTAACTTAACCAGAGCTGTTGTAAACTTCCCAGAGCCTTTATAGCCAATGGAGGTTTTCAGTTTACAACAGCTCTGGTTAAGTTAACACCAACATTGGAATACTGCCCCGTGTCAGGCAAAGCTGTTACAGTAACTGACTGCTGCTCATCACAGCGCTCAGAGTTTCAGTAAAACTAGTAAATAATATTTTCATATATAAGAGGTTAGAACAATATTATTTCCTTGTTTTAATGAAACTCTGAGCGCTGTTACAGTCAGTTACTGTAACAACTGAGCCTGATACATTGTACTGAGAGATAATGTAACAAGCAGCCAATCTCAGCGCTCACAGCCACTGGATTTAAAGGGCTGAAAAAAAGGATCCTCTCTGTTTAATGTTTAGAACATCCTCCTGCATTAATTAATACCCCTCTCTGTATAATGTATAGAACATCCTCCTTAATTAATTAATGTCCCTCTCTGTATAGAACATCCTCCTCAATTTATACCTTTCTCTGTATAATGTATATAGCATTAATACCCCTCTCTGTATAATGTATAGAACATCCTCCTGCATTAATTAATGCCCCTCTCTGTATAGAACATCCTACTGCATTGGCATGTGGAGGGTGCAGATCTTCGGATGTTGCGATGTTGCATTCTTCATTGCTGGTCTCCTTCACTCATCAATGTAATATCACAAAAAGGACTGAAACTAAAATGTAGTGCATTTTATTTTAGTTTCTTTCATTTTTTGTACTGAGCAGTTTCGTTTCTCTTGAGTCATACTAAAACTAAATTATCCCAAAATTCTGACTAAATCGTTTTAGTACTAAAACGAATGCACATGTCTAGTACGCCCTGATATCTTGTTTTTTCTTTTGAACTTGTAGAATATATATATATAAATATTGGAGTTTTTTTTTATTCCAGACACTACTATCATATTAATATTTGTTGTTCAGTCGCTTTTTTATGCCACAATAAGAAGATATAAAAAATTATAAAAAAAGATATACAGGGTTATTCAAAGAGAATCGAAAAGTCACATGTTCGGTAACTTTTCATTCTCTTCAATTCGGTACGATATGGTGATCCCATTTTGGCGACCCTGCAGTGTAATCAGCAAGCACCACAGGGCCGTCGTAGTGCAGGGAAAAGTCGCCGCAAACCCGCCGAAAACTCACCGCAAAAGGAGGGCGAACGCACACCGAAACCCACAAAAACATCTGGATTAACCCCGCCGAACACGCCGGAGAAATCTGAGCAGGAGCCGATCAAAGCGCAGAGCAATCGCCAGAAAAAGCCGACACCGCAGATGAATGGAGTGAAAAAAAAAACAGTACGCTTGAATGTTTGAAAAGTGAAAAGCTGTTTGCAAAGAAACTACAGAACGAAAATGTCTGAAATTTACATATAAAATCCAATGAATGATAATAAAAAGGGCCGTTACAGAAAAAAGAAAGACGATTAAAAGAAAACGGAAAAAAAATGTTTGCAGAAAAATCCCCAAAAATGCTTAAAAGATCCTAAAAATCTATAAATAAAGAGACTTTTTACTGCAGAATAAAATAATGAACGGTTTATTAGATATTACATTAAAACGGGAATATTTTTAACATTGAAGCCTATGGAATTCGCCTGAATAAACCTGCCGAATTAAAACACTGAATGGCAGGGCAATTCGGCAACTTTTCACTGCAGGTTTGTGTTCTCTGAATAGATGAAGCAGTGCTTCTCTATGGGGATTTCACTGCCCTCGAACAGGCACCGAACAGGCAACGTATTGTCAGGCAATTCGCCAGGATTTGGCGAACTGCCTGCTCTCTGGATAGCCGAATGGCCAGGAAAGGTAACCGAACGCTGATTTTCAGCGTTCGGTTACCTTTCTCCAGCAATTCGGATCTCTTTGAATAACCCTGATATTAAATAAAAGACATATTTCTAAAAGTAATTCACAATTATATTTAAAATGTAAGTTTGAAAATAAACTTATTCCCTTTATTTTGCTGACTCGGCAGGTGTAGCTAATTTCCAAACTGAAGAGATTGTCTGAAAGACCATTTATTTGCAGCTTAAAAACTAAAATAAATGTAAAAGGTTTTGAGAAAAATCAGAAAATGTCGATTTGTGTCATTTGCATGTCTTACCCAGAGTTCCTTGCTGCATATGGGGAACGTAGCACAGGAGCTCTGTGATGCAGTTCTTTGAATTGCTGTGATGTGCAAATGGCTTCTGCAATAATAAACCTTATTGGTTATTGCGTGGAGGCTTTTTATCTCATTTTTTGCCCTTCACCACAACCCAAGCAAGTACTATAGATGGATAGATACAGGAAGACGGTGTCGCGTCTGAGCCCTACCGGAGCGGCTGCAACCACCAGACATAGCCAGCCCAGTAACATGTATAAAACATAACGAGAAAAAAAAATATATATATATATATATATAATATACCAGAGGAGCACCTACCATTGACCGCATGAAGATACTCCAAGGTGTTGCAGGACTTGTGGTGACGTGTATATATATATATATATATATAAAAGACCAAAATCCAGACGCACGCGGAGACTTCTTTTCAAAGTTTAAGTAAAATAAAACTTTATTCTGGCATCGAATTTCAACGTTTCAGTCCCCAGAGGGACTTTCCTCAGGAATAGCCAACATACAAAGAAAGACATATATACACATCGAACAATTAAGCTCCCACAGATGTGTCTACCCTGCAATCACAGAGCAGGCGTGGACATACTCTGCAAGCCAATTAACCAAAGTAATAATGCAAAAAAAAGGAAACATAAATCACAATGACACCTCAAAAAGAGTCTAAGAAAAAAGGAGAAAGTCAACATGTAGGATACAGTGATACAATATTCCAGCTACATTTAAAGAGAACATATTAGCATCTTAGTATAGATATAGCAGTGTAATTAACATAGCTAGGAATAGTAATCCATATATGGCAAAAATATACAGGGTTATTCAAAGAGATTCGAAAAGTCATCGCACGTTCGGTGACTTGTCGTTCTCTTCAATTCGGTTCCTTTTGCCGATCCCATTTCGGTGACCCTGCAGTGTATTCAGCAAACACCACAGGGTCCCCGAATTGCAGGGAAAAGCTGCCGCAAACCCGACGAAAACGAACCGCAAAACCCAGCGAATGCACGCCGAAAACCCTCAAAAACATTTGGATTAACCTGCCGAAAACCACGGAAAAACCCGAGCAGGAGCCGATCACCCGCAGCGAAGCCGCCGGAAAAAGCCGACACCGCAGACAGAGCGAAGTGAATAAATTAGAAAAACAGTTTGCATGAATGTTTGAAAAGTGAAACGCTGTTTGCAAAGAAACTACTGAGCGAAAATGTCTGAAATTTACATATGATCCAATGAATGATAATAAAAAGGGCTGTTACAGAAAAAATAAGTAAACTTAAAAAAAAAAAAAAATTGGACTTTTAAAAAAAATAAAAATCTGAAAAATGCTTAAAATATCCCCAAAAATCTATAAATAAAGACACTCTTTACTGCAGAATTTTATAATGAACGGTTTATTAGATATGGAATTAAAATGGGAATATTTGTAACATTGAAGCCTATGGGATTCTCCTGAATAAATTTGCCGAATTAACCCTTTCGCTGCTGAGGCTTTTCACACCTCTGTGTTGAGGTCATTTTTACCAGTTTCGCTCATCATGTTTAAACGTGTTTTGAAGCCTTATTTTAATACATGACCCAGACATATTATATATCGTTCTTTCCGTCAGACTCGGTAGATTCATAATATGTCATTATTATATGTATACGTCATGACCTGTCTGTATATTATAACAAAAAATGCAATAAAATATGTATTTTCAATCATTTACAACGTGTAAAGTGTTTTTTTTCACATTTTAACATGCGTGCAATTGCGGTTATATTTTGTATGGGGTGCGCTTGTTAAAAAAATTAGAGATGGGGTCTCGTTACATTTTTTTTTGGGGAAAATTACACGATTTTTAACAAACGCACCGCATACAAAAATCGTTAGTGCAGCATCATTGTTCACATTATAATTGAAATGGGAACAATATTGCTGCATTAACGAACCAAAAAAAAGACAAAAAAAATGTTTATTTTTTTTTTATAATTTTGTTTTTAAATATATATATTTTTTTATTTTTAATTTTTTTTTTAAAAAAAAAACTTTTTTCACTTTCGTGTTTGGTATCGTTGGAACGGCCATGCTCTGGCCGATCCAACCATACCAAACTTTAACCCCTAGCTGCCACGGATCAGGAGATAGGGAGTTCATTGGAACTCCTATCTCCACCGTTGGTGGCAGTTAGGGGTTAACTCTAGGACTGGCGTCATCGTGTTATGCACGATGACGCCAGTCCTCAGGGGGAGTTCCCGGAGGCTTGGCTGACATCCAAGATGTCGGCCAGCTCCGGGAAAGGATCACGAACCGGCGCTTTTCAGCGCCGATTCGCGATCCAGCTCCCCAGGGGTTAATGCCAGGCACCATTTGGAAGGGCAGGCTGTGCCCTTCCAAATGGTGCCTGGGTTAACCCCCGCAACGCCGCCGATCGGGAGGGAGAGAGGTCCGAAGGACCTCCCCCCTCCCTTACAGGCGCCTCCTCCGCACATGCGGGGGGGGGCGCCTGAATTAGGTGTCATCGCGCTGCCGTGATGACACCTAATTTCATCGGCGGCGGTTCCGGATGCTGGGCTGACATCGAGGATGTCAGCCCGCACCGGGGGGGCCAGCGATCGGCCGGAACCCGGCCGAACGCTGACCCCAAAGGGAGGACGCGCTCAGCGCGTCCTCCGCACAGCAGGAGCCATGCGGAGGACGCGCTGAGCGCGTCCTCCGCATGGAAGTGGTTAAACCACCGAATGGCAGGGCATTAGGGGAACCTTTCACTGCTGGTTTGTGTTCTCTGAATAGACAAAGCAGTGCTTTTTCATGGGGTTTTCACTGCCCTCAAACAGGCACCGAACAGGCACTGGATAGCCGAATGGCCAAGAAAGGTAACCGAACACTGATTTTCAGCATTCGGTTACCTTTCTCAAGCAATTCGGATCTCTTTGAATTACCCTGATAGTATTATACTAAATGTGCACAGAGTTACAGCCATACAATGAACTGCCCTTTATTGAGATCCATGTAAAACACATATTTAGGAAGACCAAATAGAAAAAATAAATTAAAAAAATAAATTAAAAAAGTTTTTTTATTGGTTAAAAACAATTGCCTAGGAGGACTTCACACCCAGAGAGGGTTTGTAAGACAAATATTGCATATATCGCTGCTTTTTAAACAAACTAACGTAGGGGCAAAAAAGGGATATAAGAGTTCTTCTCATTAAGACCACGCGGGGCAAGTGAGTCCAGTGTGAAAATCCAAAAAGATTCTCGCTTGAGAAGTTCTTTAGCGCGATCACCCCCTCTCACAAGCGGGGGGATGTGGTCAATAGTAGGGATGAGCTGTTCGGGTTCGGACAGTTCGGAGTTCGACCCAAACTTTGGCAGTTCGAAACTTCGAACTTTTTGGGTGTGTTCGGTTCGAGTTCGAAAAAAAAAAGAAATTTTGAAAAAAGTATAGAAAATGCTTAAAAAAAATACTAAAAAAATCTAGAAATAAAGAGACTCTTTACTGCAGAATATTATAAGCAACAGTTTATTAGATATTGAATTAAAAACTAATGTGTACGTGGAAAGATTATCAACTCTAAGGCTGGTGTCAGACGAGCGTAGTGTTCACGTCCGTGATTGCGCCTAAAAGTACGTCCGTGATAGCATGAAAGAAAGCCCATCGGAGCCTGACACATGAAGTACGTCCGCACTGAACTGTGGACGCACAACAACCGAGACCCACGGACGCAAGGCAGGCAAGAACGTACAACCCCTAGAACGGCCGCACAAAGTGCGCTGCGTCCGCAATGTCCGCATAGCTTTGTGTGTGAGTGATGGAACGTGGTCAGACGGACTGCATTTATACGTCCAGCATTTTTCACGGACAAAATGGTTTTGCTTTTTATTTTATTTTTCCTCCTACATCCGTCAAAATATACATCAGTGAATAAATGGACTGTGTGGCCACTACTGCATCTTCCGTACTGACGTACGTCCGTGTGCACAGAAGCACAGTCCGTAGAAATCACGCTCGTCTGACCCTAGCCTAAATGACCTCTGTTCACAAACGGGCATAACACCAGGTGTTTTTGGTCTGGTAATCAATTTGATACATTGTACACTATACTGAGGGGGTGGGGTGGTGTCTGCTTCTGATTGAGATTTGGGAATTCATTTCCCTAAAACATCCTAATATGCTGCATTTAACCCTTTCGCTGCTGAGGCTTTTCACACATCTATGCTGAGGTCATTTTTACCGCTTTCGCTCATCATGTTTAACCGCGTTTTGTAGCCATATTTTGATATATGACCCAGACATATTATATATCATTCTTTCCGGCAGACTTGGCAGATTCATAATATGTCATTATTATATGTATACGTTATGTCATGTCTGTATATTATAACAAAAAATGCAATAAAATTTGAATTTTCAATAATTTATTATGTGTAAAGTGTTTTTTTTTCACATTTTAACATGCGATCGTTTGCGGTTATATTTTGTATGGGGTGCGCTTGTTAAAAAAAATAGAAATGGGGCCTCGTTACATTTTTTTTGGGGAAAATTTTGCTTTTTTTAACAAACGTACTGCATACAAAAATCGTTAGTGCAGCATTATTGTTCACATTATAATTGAAATGGGAACAATATTGCTGCATTAACAAAACAAAAACAAAACAAAAAATTGATTATTTTTTTTTTAGTTTTTTTTTAAAATATATATATATATATATATTTTAAAACATTTTTCATGCTCATGTTTGGTATCCTTGGAAAGGCCATGCTCTGGCCGATCCAACAATATCAGACATTAACCCCTAGCTGCCACGGATCGGGAGATAGGGGGTTCCAATGAACCCCCTATCTTCACCATTAGTGGCAGCTAGGGGTTAACTCCAGGACTGGCGTCATCGTGATATGCACAATGACGCCAGTCCTCAGGGGGAGTTCCTGGAGGCTTGGCCGACATCCAAGATGTCGGCCAGCTCCAGGAGAGGATCACGATCCGGCGCTTTTCAGCGCTGATTCGTGATCCGGCTCCCCAGGGGTTAATCACAGCCACCATTTGGAAGGGCAGGCTGTGCCCTTCCAAACGGTGCCTGGATTAACCCTCTGCCCTCCGGTGATCGGGAGGGAGAGAGGTCCAAAGGACCTCCCCCCCTCCCTTTCAGGCGATTCCTCCGCACATGCGGGGGGGCGCCTGAATTAGATGTCATCGCGCTGCTGTAATGACATCTAATTGCTCTGCCGGGGTCCTGGAGTGCTGGGCTGACATCCAAGATGACAGCCCGCACCGGGGGGGCCCAGCAATCCGCCGGAATCCGGCGGATTGCTGCCTCTTGTGCATGGACGCGCTCAGCGCGTCCATAGCACAGGAGAACCACTTGGCTGGACGCGCTGGGCGCGTCCATAGCAGCCAAGTGGTTAACTGGTGTTTGAAAAAAATTCAAAATAACATCTAAGGCTAGGGTCAGATGAGCGCATTTTGTACGGACTGCATATATTCAGGGTGCGAGCAGGTATGTAACAGAGCTGCAAAGTTATAAAACACCCTGAAATGAGTTTTTAAACAATAACAAACGTTAGAAATCGCTCGCTGTAAAATATTTATACTTTTTCAAAATTACATTTTATTTGCATAAATAGCCCAAGGTCAGGAGTGGTCATCGGGTACACCGGGCAAATGCCTGGTGGGCCGCAGTGATCATGGGCTGCAGCAAAACCCAAATCCTAGCCATGACTGGCCCAAATCATGCATAGATCTTCCCAAACTCAGCATAGGTCTTCTCAGCATCACTCACACCAGGTCCAGCACATGTATACTATATTCATAGTCATTTTGGTTCCTCTCCTCCCGAACATGGTTTCCTCCATGTCTCCTTTATTGCTGAGACATGGATGTCACGTTTATGCCTGCGCCTACATGTTCTGTGCCGTGTGTTTTGCATCCTGTGTTATATATATATATATATATATGTCCATTTCTTGGTAGTGAAGGGGTTAGGGTTAAATCAGGCTTAATATTGCCGCGTTAATCTGAAAATCACCGTGAGTAATGCTGCTGATAGCGCACTTGTAATTTGGAAGAAAATCAAAAGATTATTCTCGTTATGAAGCAGAAGCTGAAGCTGGCAGGATTTTTATATATTTTTTTATTCATTTTACCCCCAACGTCTGCTGTAAAAATAACCCGTTAAAAGCAGCCGGAGCCGCCGTGCTATTCCTCAAAAGCAGAACACCCGGGTGCTGAATAAATGAATACGACACACAGACTGCCAGCACTCCGAGCCGCCGCGACTCGCACATCCAGTGTCTGCGGTGCGGCATTTTATTTTAACCCATCGTTCCCCGCACTTGTGCATTATCTGGCTTTTTTTTTAACCATTCTTCTGCAGATTGCAACTTCAACTTTAACCCTTTGTTGCCGGACAGATGCTGCAATGAAACATCAGCAGGGATGCACGAAGCAAAAATGCGACAGGCGGGAGGATGGTTTCAGTGATTTTAGATTAAAGGGAAGCAATGAAATACCCATTAACCCTGAGGCTAGGGTCAGATGAGAGCATTTTGTACGGACTGTGCGTCCGTGCAGTACGGACGTACTTTCTGACTGATGACAAGGTAGTGGCCACACAGTCCGTTTTTTTTGACTTACGTATTTTTTGACGGATGTAGCAGGGAAAATAAATTAAAATGAAAAAACATTCTGTCCGTCAAAAATGCTGGACGTATAAATGCAGTCCGTCTGACCACGCTCCATCACTCACACACAAAGCTATGCGGACGTTGCAGACGTGGCGCACTCCGCACGTCCGTTCTAGCAGTATTACGTTCTTGCCTAACCTGCGTCCGTTTGCCGCGTCCGCCATGCATCCGCACTTCTGTGCGGACGTACTTCGTGTGTGGGGCTCCATTGGTCAGAATGCGATGCTGCCACGAACGTACAAATGTGCGGCAACATGGACGTGATAACTGCGCTCGTCTGACCCCAGCCTTAAGCAATGTTATTTTTCACCTCGGGATTAAACATTCACAGGGTTATTCAGAGAGCGGTGAAAAGCAGGAGAATAACTGGAGAAGTGAAAATTCTAGGGCAAAATAGCCAAACCAGAAAAATTCTCCCATTTATCTCACTTTCCAAATTGGCTATTTGGTCTAGATTGTTCTCTTCTCCTGACAGTTCTCCTGGCTTTCACCTCTCTCTCAGGGTTGTTCAGAGAAAGGTGAAAACCAGGAGAATGGCAGGAAAAGAGAACAATCTGGACCAAATAGCTGATTTGGAAAGTGAGATAAGGCTAGGGTCAGACTAACGCATTTTTCGCAGCGACCGTCAAAAAGTGCGTCCGATCGCATTGCCGTATTTTTTCACGGAATGCGCGAAAACTGTCATACGATGCGCATTTTTGTGCGTGATTTTTTTTACGGATCCAAACCAGGAAACTTTGGGTGTCTGGACGTTATGTTGGCCAGACATGAGCAGGGTCTGACGTCTCCAAATCACGCGCACACGCCGCTAGTGGACGCAGCGCACTCTGTACGTCCGTACTAGCGGTTCTGCGTTCTCGAAAAAATGCGTTCGTTTGCCACTTGCGTTGCGCAGCCGGACTTTCGTTCAACCGTACTTCGTATATTGGCTGTCATTGCCCGTCATTTGCTGCTAGTGTGGCCGTGATTAAGTGCGCCTAAACGCATGTTAAAAATTCGCTAGTCTGACCCCAGCCTAAATGGGAGAATTTTTCTAGTTTGGCTATTTTGACCTAGAATTTTCCATTCTCCAGTCATTCTCCTGCTCTTCACCGCTCTCTGAATAACCCTGACAGGGTTATTCAGAGAAAGGTGAAACTCAGGAGAATGACTGAAGAGAAAATTCTAGGTCAAAATAGCCAAACCAGAAAAATTCTCCCATTTTTCTCACTTTCCAAATCGGCTATTTGGTCTAGAAGTTTCCATTCTCCTGCTTTTCACCGCCAAAAAATCTGTAAACTTTTTCTATGTGTCCGAAAATGTCTCCTCTTTTCATACAGACTGCCGCCCTAAGCAGTTGTTTATGGATAGATTAAAGGAAAAGCATTTACTGTCATTTGAAATGTCATTTTTTTGTTTTTAAGTGTTTCTATACATCCTACAAATCCGCCACTTCACGGGCAGGTTATGGGGACCTCCTAGGCACGATATTTGAAGGAATTTTTTGTTTTTATCTTTAACCCTTATTTCATGGAAAACTCACTGTCCCTTTTTTTTTAAACTTTTTGTCCTTGTTTCCTGTCCCCCAGGGCACTACCCGGACCCCCATACACTTTTTATGGCAAATATCTTGCATATATGCCCTCTTGGAGGGCACTCTAAAAACCGAATTTTCAGCCCCATTGACTTGTATTGAGTTCGAGTTCGGGTTCGGATCCGAACATTTGGAAAGTTCGGGTTTGGCTTCGAACCGAACTCGGGGAGTGTTCGGCTCTTCCCTAGTCAATAGCCATCACTCGTAGGCTGGACAAATTATGTCCAGCCTCACAGAAGTGGCGTGCCACTGGTTGTGGGTTATCATGCCCGTTTAGGCTAGGGTCAGACGAACGCATTTTTCACGTTGTCCGTGAAAAAGTGCGTTCGAACGAATGGACGTATTTTTTCACGGAATACGCGATAGCGGTCATACGATGCGCATTTTCGTCCGTGATTTTGTACGGATCATCAATAAAACCCTTTTTGCGTCTGGACGTTATGTTGGCCGGACATTAGCAGCGTCTGATGTCTCCTAATCACGCAAACACGCCGCTATGCGGACGCAGCGCACTCTGTACGTCAGTAGTAGCGGTTTGACGTTCTAGAAAAAATGCGTTCGTTTGCCACTTGCGTTGCGCGGACGGACTTTCGTGCGGCCGTCCTTCGTATGTTACCCGGCATTGGACGTCATTTGCTGCTAGCACGGCCGTGATTTCGTGCGGCTAAACGCACGTTAATAATGCTTTCGTCTGACCTTAGCCTTAATGCTGCCCTAATGGCCGACCTATGATTTGCCATACGTTCTCGTAAATTATTAATGGACTTCCCTATATATATTTTACCACAGGGACATGAAATCTTATAGACAACAAAGTCAGTTTTACAGGTAATTCGGTGTCGAATTCAGTACCTGGTACCACTGTAAGGATGAAAAAACACTTTTCCCTGGTTTAAAGAATTACATGTAGTGCATCCCACACACCCGAAACAGCCCGGGTTTGAAAATGGATTATTAGATGAACAAAAGTTATATGTGTCCGTATGGACCAAAAAGTCCCGTAAGTTCTTATTTCGTTTATAACAAATCATAGGGGGGACAGAAGTGTCAATTTAGGATAATTTATCATAGGATCATATATATATCATCAAAAAGTCGGGATGTGCGTTTCAGGTTTCGGAATTTCGGAATTTTCACGAAATTTCCCGATTCGTGTTTGCGGATGCGGCCGAATTTCCGAAAATGTTTAGATCCGAAAATGGCAGATCCGAAAAGTTTTCCGAGCCGAAACGAAATATTTTCGGAATTTTCGAATGTACTTGAAATGTGTCAAATCGAAATTTATTGCTTTGAAACGAGGAGAACAGACTTTACGAAAAAACGAAAATTTCCGAACTTACGAAAAGTCGATACAAAAAACGAGCAAAGTGACACGAAAATACGAAAAACGGTCGATATTCCGGAAACATGTACAATTCCGAAAAACGAAAATTTTCCGAAATTACGAAAAGTCGATACAAAAACGAGCAAAGTGACACGAAAATACGAAAAATGGTCGATATTCCGAAAAAATATGTACACGAAAAACGAGTCGAGCCGAACCGAATTGAAACAGAAATCGGTCGAAACGAGCCGAATCGAAAAGTTTAAGAATCCGAAAAATCGAACCGAATCGAACCGAAAAAAAAATCGGTGCACAAGCCTATCAAAAAGTAGTGCACTCCTGGAGTCTTTTAATTATATGTTTTTTTATTGTTGTAGTACAAAAATCTATGTTTCAGTCCCACATAGGACTTTTTCAAGATGAAAAAGTACTTTATGGGACTGAAACATTGATTTTTGTACTACCACAATAAAAAAAATATATAATTAAAAGACCCCAGGAGTGCACGACTTTTTGATGAGTTGTATGCCCTCGGCAGTGGTCAGCACCGGAGCATTTAGAGATGGATATCCTGGCTGAGGGTCCCTTCGTGAATCTTGAAATATACACACACATATTTATGTTCGCCAGCATCTTGTGCCATATTATGCTTTTTTTAAATATGACTGTGCAAATAAATGGAAGTCTGAGGATTTTTAATGTAAAAAAATATTTAAAATAGATACATTTAATAATTATTAATTATAATTCAAATCAATATTTTTTATAATAAAATTAATTAATTTTTCCTGCCACTGGATCCCCACAGATTATATTTTTGGGGTGTAATCAAATCCCCGGAGTTGTTAGGTTTAGTAATAATAATGATAATAATAATAATATCACCGGCAGTGACATGACATCTCCCGGAAAGTGCAAATCTTCTTCTGTTGAACTTTTTTGGGTTGCAAGTTTCTGGTGAGATCTTGTGGGTCAGTTGATTTAAAACAGAAACTGAATAATCCACATAACAAAATAAAAACAGTTCATGAGGAATTAGAGTATAGGTTTGCTGCTTATTAATATTTATTCATAATTAATAAAAAAATAATAATATACATTATTATTATTATTATTCTTTATTTATAAAGCGCCAGCATATTCCGCAGCGCTGTACAATAAACACAGTATAGACAGGGTTACAATACATTGAACAACATTTGACAAACAGTACAGGAGGAGATGAGGGCCCTATTCCCGTAGGAACTCACAATCTGGGAGGGTTGGGGTTGGAAACAGGAGGAGAGGACTGTAAGGTGAGAGTGATTGATGGTTGCGTCAGTGAGTTGGGTGGTCGCTTCCCTAAATAGGAATGTTTTAAGACAATTCAGGAGGAGTTTGAGTAAACATATGCGGGTTATTAACATATATTCCTAAATTATAGGGATGTGCGTTTCGATTCGGACCGATTTGTCTTTTTTCACGAATCGGACCCATTCAGTGCTTCGGATTTGTCCGATGTTCCGAATCGGATCGGCACCGAAATACACAGCATCTGAAATTTTTTCTGATCCGAAATGAAATAATTTTGTTATTTCGTATGAACGTGAAATTTGTAAAATCGCAAGTCATTTTCGTTCCATTCGTGATTTCGGTTCCATTTCGGTCATTTCGGACATCGTATTTTTCGTTTCCATTGCTGATTCCCTAATTTTGTATCGTTTCGATCAATTCGAATCAATAGTCAAAACGAATAGACACTTTGAAATGAAGAGAACAGACGATCCGAAAAGGCCGAAAATTTCCGAAATCACAAAAAAAGTCGATACGAAAAAACGAGCCGAAACGGAAATTTTAAAAACCTGAACGAGAGGAACCGAAATGAATGGAAAAAATAAAATCGATGTACATCCCTACTACATTATATTAATAAAAAATTTATAATAAAAATACACATTACAAACCGAAGGAAATTCTTGTGGAAATAGAGTATACATATTGTATAGAGTATGTATATTATATGCTTATTGATGTGTATTCATATTTTCTATACGTATATATTTTATCATACACATTAGATTAGGCTTGTGCACCGATTTTTTTTTCGGTTCGATTCAGTTCGATTTTTCGGATTTTTAAACTTTTCGATTCGGCTCGTTTCGACCGGTTTCTGTTTCGATTCGATTCGGCTCGATTTGTTTTTCGTGTACATTTTTTTCGGAATATCGACCATTTTTCGTATTTTCGTGTCACTATGCTCGTTTTTTGTATCGACTTTTCGTGATTTTGAAAATTTTCGTTTTTCGGAATTGTACATGTTTTCGGAATTTCGACCATTTTTCGTATTTTTGTGTCACTTTGCGCGCTTTTTTATCGACTTTTCGTGATTTCTGAAATTTTCGTTTTTTGGAACGTCTGTTCTCCTCGTTTCAAAGCAATAAATTTCGATTTGACACATTTCAAGTCCATTCGAAAATTCCGAAAATATTTCGTTTCGGCTCGGAAAACTTTTCGGATCTGCCATTTTCGGATCTAAAAATTTTCGGAAATTCGGCCGCATCCGAAAACACGAATCGGGAAATTTCGTGAAAATTCCGAAATTCCGAAACCCGAAACGCACATCCCTAAAATAAATCTGGCCGTTCTGTTTATCCATTTATCTTCTCTCCCTCCCACACACCCGTGCCCAGGGTACAGTGCGGCAGGATTGTGTTTACCGTACTAAAAGTAGGCTAACTGCCAATTTCTCGACCTTTTCCGAAGGTTTTCTCTTTACTTCAATCGTGTTTGTTGTTTTAAGTGGAGCACCTCACACTAGAAACAAATTCTAAGGGCACCAGAAACTAAAGTACAATTACACATATTGGACGATTTCATTTTAAATGGCTCCACTTCACCGTAATTAAACCAGGGTCGAGGTTTTGTTTTTTTGGAACGTCTGTTCTCCTCGTTTCAAAGCAATAAATTTCGATTTGACACATTTCAAGTCCATTCGAAAATTCCGAAAATATTTCGTTTCGGCTCGGAAAACTTTTCGGATCTAAAAATTTTCGGAAATTCGGCCGCATCCGAAAACACGAATCGGGAAATTTCGTGAAAATTCCGAAATTCCGAAACCCGAAACGCACATCCCTACATTAGATCAGATGTGGGCAACTACGGCCCTCCAGATGTTTTAAAACTACATTTCCCGTGATGCTCGGCTGCTCATTAGGTTTGCAGAGCCTCAATGGAGATATAGTTCCAAAACATTTGGAGGGCCAGGGTTGCTGACCCCTGATTCAATATTACAATGTGTCCTTTTGCTGCCCTGTCCTGGGATACTTGTAAATAATAGAAATACTAGTATATATATTATAATACACATTACAGAGTAAAGGGAAGTCGGGTGTAATCAGTATAGAATGCTTATTTATATATTCATAATTATATAAATATATATATATAATATAATATAGTAATGCCCGTTACAAACTAAAAGTCAGATGGAATCATAGTATAAATTTGCTGCTTATTGATATATTCATAATTTATATAAGTATGTATATATATATATACACATAAGGGCTGCTATATTGGTGAAACTAGCCTTAAACTAAATCTCAGGATAAACCTGCACAGACACTCCATCG
Source organism: Leptobrachium leishanense (assembly GCA_009667805.1). Taxonomy (NCBI): domain Eukaryota; kingdom Metazoa; phylum Chordata; class Amphibia; order Anura; family Megophryidae; genus Leptobrachium; species Leptobrachium leishanense. The sequence goes on from CM019070.1 coordinate 16,402,499, forward strand.
AGAACCACCAAGAAAATACATATTGTACCCCAGTGGGACATCACTTCAATCTAACAGGCCACTCCATCCAAAACCTCAAAATTAAAATCCTCAAAGGACATTTTAAAGACCACCGTGAACGCAAAACGTATGAAATGAAAATTATCACATATTTTAACACTATACATGCTGGACTCAATGTCGATTCTGGGTTTTTAACCCATTATCATAACGTCACTTAACATTCTAGATTCTGTCTGATGTTTTGTTTTTTCTTAGTTTCCTTCTTTTTTTTTTTTCATGTCTCTTTCAGCCTTCACTGTTTTGTGTTTTTGTTTTTTTTCTTTATCCTTTTTTTTTTTTTTCCTTTTTTCATTCTATGATCTTATCTCTGTTGTTTTATTATGGGCCCAAAATCCCTCATGCGTTTATTTTCCCATTTTGAACATACCATTTGACTCTCACTTTTTACGACATCTAATACCCCCACCCATGTGACCCTTAATGTCCTAATGTTTAATTCTAGGAACTGATCAGTAAGCTTCCAGACCTGAAGAAGAGAGTAATCCTCTCGAACGCATGTCTTTTAAAGGTAACGTTAGTCCAATAAAAAAGGTATCACTACGTACTGCTATACTCGTGATTATATATATAATATATATATATATATATATATAATTAATTATAATACACATTACAGAGTGAAGGGGAATGGGTGGAATCAGTATAAAATGCTTATTTACGTATATATTCCTAATGATCAGGTCTATTCACTAAAGGTGAAACTCAGGAGAATGACTGGAGAAGCGTAAATTCTAGGCCAAAATAACCAAACCAGAAAATTCTCCCTTTTATCTCACTATCCAAATCGGCTATTTGGTCTAGATTGTTCTCTTCTCCTGCCAATTCTCCTGAGTTTCACCTTTTAGTGAATAGACCTGTATATAAATATATGTATATATAATATAGTAATGCACGTTACAAACTAAAAGTCGGATGGAATCACAGTATAAATTTGCTGCTTATCGATATGTTCATAATTTACATTAATATACATTTTATTAATACATCTTACAAAGCAAAGGAAAAGCCGTGTTTAATTCAGAGTACGAATTCGCTGCTTAGGACCTAAATAAAGCTGTTGACGCGCATCGAACGTGAACTTAATATCTTTTCCCTGTGTTCTCTACAAAATAAAAATATTCCCCTGCTAAGCACTTCTTCGATATATATATAAAAAAAAAGGAATCTGTTTAGAAAGCCGCTAATGGTGTTATCCGACGCGCTGAATTGCTGATATGAGAAGAAAAGGCTTCAGTCTTTTGAGTGGTCAAATGAATATTGCCAATACGCCCAGAGTGCGAGCCAAAGGTGCGAGGATCAATAATCAAAAGTGACAGGAAGAAACAGCTACGGAGAAAACGCACGGAGAGCGGACGCTCCTTTAAATCACCAGCGCATTAATCTACTAACCCTCGCAGGCCTCACCTTCCCCGAGTTACAGTAACAGCAGGTCCATGACTAGTGATTATATTATTGAGCGGCGCAGTCCGCTAGCGTTGCTGTCATTATAGCTTCTCATTAAACGTTCCTCCCACAGGAAAATATAGCATTTACTAAGCAGTTTGAGAAAGGAATTGACTGCCCTTGAATCTAAAGTACATAATCCCACAAGCCTGCGTTACCTGATACAAAGAGACCTTGTCGATACTACAATGTCCGAGGGAAAAAGGATCTATGCTGGCAAAATAGATTGTAAGCTCTGCTGCGCGTGCTCCGTGAATGTGATGTTGTTACTGTTTATATTGTATGAATTATAATGTAAAGTGAGCTCGGGCATGTGAGAAAGCTCAATATGCCAATGCCCTTTCCTTGCTGGACCCCCGAGTTCTCCCCAGCTAGACTTTGTGCCTTTCTCCAGTCCTCAGACGAAGCTCAAGGACCGGGACACGTAGAGAGCTTGCTAGCATCCCCTAGAAATAAAACGAGGCTGTATATATGGAGGATTGCAGGGTCAGCATGGAACAGACAGACTGAACACCTTTATTGAATATATATAATATATATTGTTTGACTGTGTTCGACTGTTTATCGTATCGATTCGGTGGGTTTATCGGCGGCGTTCGGCGGATCGATTCAGGGACCCCGCGGTGATTGCTGAATTCCTCACCGCAGGGTTGGCAAATTGAAGTGCGCACCCTCAGTTCTTTAGGGGAAAGGGGGCACTCCATATTTTTCTGCCTAGAGGCACCTGAGATGCACGTCCGCCACCGGTTGACAATGAGGATTTTAGCTTTGGCTCTCTACCAAGACTTTAACATTATAGACATCGATAAAGCCACTTAAGGTCGTTCCGTTCACCTGAGAGAGTAATTATCCTTATTATCCATATAAGGATATGCCTCTTTGCCTCTCCTTGGCTGAAAAGCAGCAGGAGGGGCTTGGAGCTGCTCAGTAGAGCGGCCTTTTGGTACATGTTAGGTAGGTACTAACTCTGTAAAGAGGTGCCATGAAGTGGCGAGTGAGCTTACGTTGCAATGGCCATTGAAACAAACAAAAACCTCAGTTTTGTTGTACATGGAACACATAGAAACGAGCGCAGATGACACCTTTTTTCCTTGTTATGTTTTATACATTAACTGGGCTGTTACTCCTGGCAGTTGCTGCCGCTCCGGTGAGTATGGGCGCGACGCCATTTTTTCTGTATTTATGTATATCATGCTTGTAACACCAGTCCGTCGTTCTGCAGCTGTTCCTCTTTCCATGTTTTTGTTTTTAATCCCAAATGGGAAGTGTTTGGTGCGTGTATAAATAAAACCCACCATCTTTGCCTCTCCTTGGCTGAAAAGCAGCAGGAGGGGCTTGGAGCTGCTCAGTAGAGCGGCCTTTTGGTACATGTTAGGTAGGTACTAACTCTGTAAAGAGGTGCCGTGAAGTGGCGAGTGAGCTTACGTTGCAATGGCCATTGAAACAAACAAAAACCTCAGTTTTGTTGTACATGGAACACATAGAAACGAGCGCAGATGACACCTTTTTTCCTTGTTATGTTTTATACATTAACTGGGCTGTTACTCCTGGCAGTTGCTGCCGCTCCGGTGAGTATGGGCGCAACGCCATTTTTTCTGTTATTATCCATATAGTCAAGATTTTTAATTTCAAATCTTGAAATAATATGGAACCCAACAAGAGCTGTCATTCTATAAAAGACCCTGAAGCTCAATTTTGGGCTTTCTTCTTGCTTGATCCCTTCCCTACTAAGTGGGTTTCCGAAAAACCATTGTCAGGAAGCAGTGTTTTTTTGGAAAATCATTTAAATTAATTATACAGTCAGAAATAATTGGGAATATTCCCAGTGTATTCCTTACTGTAATAAGATATTTGGCAGTAAAATGTCGCCATCTGCTGGCCAAAGGGAGTTACTGCAGTTAAGGTCTCTTACAGGATCAGCTGGGGTGATGACATTCAGACACATTCCAAACTGTTTTTTAAAAAAAGTGGACATGGTGCCTTGTGTTTTATCAGCTGGGGAAGATCTATGAGGACACTCATAACCACTTTATCCTCCTGGCAAGGACTGCAAGGACTACGAGGATCCTTACACGAACAGTGTAAGATCCAGATTGCAGACCTTCCCACATTACCATCTTTCCCATTCTGACCACAACAGCAAGAATCACCTCTTCACTTCACACCCATTTGTTTAACTCAAAAGGCATTTTCATATCTGAGTCGTCTCTAGGTCCCCTTCCCAAAATCAGTCCCTATACCCATTGAAAATCACCAGATGGCTCAATGCAAGTCTACGAGAGCACCTCACTTGTCTGTGGTGCCTTGATTCATCACCCGACCACTATCACTGTCCAGGTTCCCATGCAAAGTAATGCGTCAGGTTGGGAAGTTTATATGTGTACACGGAATCTTTCTGTATGTTTGTAAATAGAATTTCTGTGCTGCAAAAATATTTTTGTCCAACTGTCGTCATAGAGAACATTTCTTATCCAAATGGACAAAAAGCCCAGAGAATCGACTACATTGTACCTTGAGACATTGCCAGTAAAATGAGCAACAGAAAGAGGAGGCGGACCGGTCACAGAGGGCTCGAGTGCAACAACGTTTCGGTCCTGCACTCAAGACCTTTCTCAAGCCCGAGTGCAGGACCTATTGGCTGAGTTACATCCAGTAGGGATGTGCGTTTCGGGTTTCGGAATTTCGGAATTTTCACGAAATTTCTCGATTCGTGTTTTCGGATGCGGCCGATTTTCTGAAAATTTTTAGATCCGAAAACGGCAGATCCGAAAAGTTTTCCGAGCCGAAACGAAATATTTTCGGAATTTTCGAATGGACTTGAAATGTGTCAAATCGAAATTTATTGCTTTGAAACGAGGAGAAAAGACGTTCCGAAAAAACGAAAATTTCCGAAATCACGAAAAGTCGATACAAAAAACGAGCAAAGTGACACGAAAATACGAAAAATGGTCGATATTTTGGAAACATGAACAATTCCGAAAAACGAAAATTTCCGAAATCACGAAAAGTCGATACAAAAAACCAGCTAAGTGACACAAAAATACGAAAAATGGTCGATATTCCTAAAAAAAAAATGTACACGAAAAACGAGTCGAGCCGAACCGAATCTGAAATCGGTCGAAACGAGCCGAATCGAAAAGTTTGAAAATCCGAAAAATCGAATTGAATCGAACCGAAAAAAAAAATCGGTGCACAAGCCTAACATCCAGGTGGTGTTTTTTTTTTGGCCAGGCAGGGTAGTTGATAGAGAAGAGGTCCACGCGTTTGTGCAGTTCTTTATTAGTCATCATGTCGCTGTCCATTAGGCTGAAAAACCAAACTGCAGAAACCACCAAATCTGTTTCAAAACAATGAAGGAAAATTCATCCATAAAATATAAATATAAACAAAGAAAACACTAGCACAGATAATGCTTCCCACATGTCAGGTCTGGAGATAATTTCTCTGCCTCCAGTGGATTCCCACCAATTTCCAGACACTTTCAAAGTTGCAGGGTCCTATTACATTCTTCGCGCATACGTTTGCGCCAGCGCAAAAACGCATTAACGCGAGGGGCAAAACCCTTTCCGCTGAGCGTCGTATTACAATCTCATCGCAACAAACGCGCATATACGTCTACCGCGGGTGAACCTGCGCGAACGCTGCGCGAGTTTACTGTACTGCGCGCGTCCTATACTTAACATTGTGAGTGCAAATGCGTTTGTGCGCTGGTACGCGGATGGTATTACAATCTATGCGCAGTTTGTAACGCACAGCCTTTGCGTGCATAATTTTAGCAACTCCTAAAAGCTGGTGTTAATGGCAAATTCTGTCAACCTGCCGAACCCAAATACACCAGCCCGAAAAAAAATACGCAGCAAAGTATAGTTACACATTCTACTCATACCCAAACAATAAAATATAGAAGTTGTGCGTGTTTTTTTATTGATGCAGCATATATGCGCAGATTGACTTTGACAGGTGCAAAAACTTAACGTGAGATAATTGTGGTTCTTAATTCTGATTGGCTGAATCGGGTGAAATAACAGTCCGCACACTGATTTCTGCGAGCAACGTTGCTGCGTGCGCGTTTTTGCGCATCCGTTTTACGCGCGTTATTTTTTGACGGATGAAAAAATGCGCGAGGATTGTAATACCAGCGTTGATTTACGCTTTAACGTTTAAAGCTTAGCACAAAAATTCACGCGTTTACCATGCGTTTTTGCGTGAAGAATGTAATAGGGCCCAAGGACTTTCATTGTAACCCTCCGCCATTAGCAATTCAATTCTGTGGTTGTAACAAAGTATTTCTTGCACTCTCTGCAGCCTTGAAATAATGAAGACGAGGCCTAGAAATAAAATCCTTGAGAAATTGGATTTAAAAAAATATTATTTTCCTGGTTTTTTTTTAATACAAAATGTAGAAAAAAAAAATAAAGAACGAGTAAAAACAATAATGTATATAATTTTAAAGAACAACTTCTACTACAGTGATAAATAAATATATATTTTTTACATTATATTATGTTCCCATATTTACACCTTCTAAAATACAAGGCATCAGCAGCTCGGCAGCAGTGGAATCTGCATTTCTGTCTATTGGGGGCACTGTAGTTGTGACACGATAAGTAAGAGAAACATTTGTTTCTTTTGTTTGCTTGTGGGCTATATGTCATAATATATTGTTGGTGGATCTGTGTCAGGTCTCGAAAGAGTTATGAAGGGAACTACAGAGCAACAATAGGAAATGAAAAGAAATGAAATGAAAGGGTTTACATTCATCAGAACAAATCTGCTCATAGCGCCAAATGCAAGGCTTCTAAAATAACAATAAGACATTCAACTTGCAGCGAAAGCTACTATAATTTAACCCCTTCACTCGAGTATTCTCAAGGGGTTATTCAGAGAGAGCAGAACTTGCCACCGAATTGCACCGAACTGTGAATTTCCCCGTACGGTGCAATTTCGTGGCCATTCGGCTATTCAAAAAGCTAGCGATTCGGCGCCAGTGAAATTCCCCATAGAGAAGCAATGGTTAATCTATTCAGAGACACCGAACAGCAGAGAAATGTCAGTGAAACGCCCTGATGTTGGGTGGTTTCATACGACGGGTTTAATCAGGTGAATCCCATAGGTTTCGATCTAAAAAATATTCCCGTTTTTACTAAATATTTATTAAACTGTTTATTCTTTTAATTTGCAGCAAAAAGTATTTTTATTAATTTATTTTTTAGGCATTTTTCGGCAAAATCTATATATATAAAAACGTTTGTCCGTCGCCGCCCATCCGGTTTCTGTTGGTTGAGCGCGCATCCAACAGAAGCCGGATGCGCTGCTTCGAACAGAAAACTCCCAATCCTTCCCTCACACGCCTGCTTCGGGCGCACTGACCTGCACTGCAGCTCCCGGTCAGCCCCGGCTCTCTAATCGGCCAGCTCTGTAATCGCCGGCCGCCGCTCTTGAAGGGGGTCCTCTAGAGCCCTCTGCAGTGCCTGTTTTAGAGGGCCGCGTCTGCCTGATCCAGCCAGTATGCGATTCAGGCTGGCTGGATCAGGCAGACCGGGCTCTCTAAAACACTGTAGAGGGCTGCCCGCTGGGGCCTCGAGAGGACCCCCTTCAAGAGCGGCGGCCAGCGATTACAGAGCTGGCCGATTAGAGAGCCGGGGCTGACCGGGAGCTGCAGTGCAGGTCAGTGCGCCCAGAGCAGCCCCCCCTCCAGCTGAGTCTGATGCGGGCAATAAATGAGGGACCTACCTGCACTGTGGGACAATAAATGAGGGACCTGTCTGCGCTGTGGAACAATAAATGAGGGACCTACCTGCACTGTGGGACAATAAACGAGGGACCTACCTGCACTGTGGGACAATAAACGAGGGACCTACCTGCACTGTGGGACAATAAATGAGGGACCTGTCTGCGCTGTAGGACAATAAATGAGGGACCTACCTGCACTGTGGGACAATAAATGAGGGACCTACCTGCGCTGTGGAACAATAAATGAGGGACCTACCTGCACTGTAGGACAATAAATGAGGGACCTACCTGCACTGTGGGACAATAAACGAGGGACCTGTCTGTGCTGTGGGACAATAAATGAGGGACCTACCTGCACTGTGGGACAATAAATGAGGGACCTACCTGCACTGTGGGACAATAAATGAGGGACCTACCTGCGCTGAGGAACAATAAATGAGGGACCTACCTGCGCTGTGGAACAATAAATGAGGGACCTACCTGCACTGTGGAACAATAAATGAGGGACCTACCTGCACTGTGGAACAATAAATGCGGGACCTGTCTGCGCTGTGGAACAATAAATGAGGGACCTACCTGCACTGTGGGACAATAAATGAGGGACCTGTCTGCACTGTGGAACAATAAATGAGGGACCTACCTGCACTGTGGGACAATAAATGAGGGACCTGTCTGCGCTGTGGAACAATAAATGAGGGACCTACCTGCACTGTGGGACAATAAATGAGGAACCTACCTGCACTGTGGGACAATAAATGAGGGACCTGTCTGCACTGTGGGACAATAAATGAGGGACCTGTCTGCGCTGTGGAACAATAAATGAGGGACCTACCTGCACTGTGGGACAATAAATGAGGGACCTACCTGCACTGTGGGACAATAAATGAGGAACCTACCTGCACTGTGGGACAATAAATGAGGGACCTGTCTACGCTGTGGGACAATAAATGAGGGACCTGTCTGCACTGTGGGACAATAAATGAGGGACCTGTCTGCGCTGTGGAACAATAAATGAGGGACCTACCTGCACTGTGGAACAATAAATGAGGGACCTGTCTGCGCTGTGGAACAATAAATGAGGGACCTACCTGCACTGTGGGACAATAAATGAGGACCTACCTGCACTGTGGGACAATAAATGAGGGACCTACCTGCACTGTGGACAATAAATGAGGGACCTACCTGCACTGTGGGACAATAAACGAGGGACCTGTCTGCGCTGTGGAACAATAAATGAGGGACCTACCTGCACTGTGGGACAATAAATGAGGGACCTACCTGCACTGTGGGACAATAAATGAGGGACCTACCTGCACTGTGGGACAATAAATGAGGGACCTACCTGCACTGTGGGACAATAAATGAGGGACCTGTCTGCACTGTGGGACAATAAATGAGGGACCTGTCTGCACTGTGGGACAATAAATGAGGGACCTGTCTGCACTGTGGGACAATAAATGAGGGACCTGTCTGCGCTGTGGAACAATAAATGAGGGACCTACCTGCACTGTGGGACAATAAATGAGGGACCTGTCTGCACTGTGGGACAATAAATGAGGGACCTGTCTGCACTGTGGGACAATAAATGAGGGACCTGTCTGCACTGTGGGACAATAAATGAGGGACCTACCTGTGCAGTGGGACAATAAATGAGGAACCTGTCTGCGTTGTGGAACAATAAATGAGGGACCTACCTGCACTGTGGAACAATAAATGAGGGACCTGTCTGCGCTGTGGAACAATAAATGAGGGACCTACCTGCACTGTGGGACAATAAATGAGGGACCTACCTGCACTGTGGGACAATAATGAGGGGACCTACCTGCACTGTGGGACAATGAATGAGGGACCTACCTGCACTGTGGACAATAAACGAGGGACCTGTCTGCGCTGTGGAACAATAAATGAGGGACCTACCTGCACTGTGGGACAATAAATGAGGGACCTACCTGCACTGTGGGACAATAAATGAGGGACCTGTCTGCACTGTGGGACAATAAATGAGGGACCTACCTGCACTGTGGGACAATAAATGAGGGACCTACCTGCACTGTGGGACAATAAATGAGGGACCTACCTGCACTGTGGACAATAAATGAGGGACCTACCTGCACTGTGGGACAATAAATGAGGACCTGTCTGCACTGTGGGACAATAAATGAGGGACCTGTCTGCACTGTGGGACAATAAATGAGGACCTGTCTGCGCTGTGGAACAATAAATGAGGGACCTACCTGCACTGTGGGACAATAAATGAGGGACCTGTCTGCACTGTGGGACAATAAATGAGGGACCTGTCTGCACTGTGGGACAATAAATGAGGGACCTACCTGCGCAGTGGAACAATAAATGAGGGACCTGTCTGCACTGTGGAACAATAAATGAGGGACCTACCTGCACTGTGGAACAATAAATGAGGGACCTGTCTGCGCTGTGGAACAATAAATGAGGGACCTACCTGCACTGTGGGACAATAAATGAGGGACCTACCTGCACTGTGGGACAATAAATGAGGGACCTGTCTGCACTGTGGGACAATAAATGAGGGACCTGTCTGCGCTGTGGAACAATAAATGAGGGACCTGTCTGCACTGTGGAACAATAAATGAGGGACCTACCTGCACTGTGGAACAATAAATGAGGGACCTGTCTGCGCTGTGGAACAATAAATGAGGGACCTACCTGCACTGTGGGACAATAATGAGGGGACCTACCTGCACTGTGGGACAATAAATGAGGGACCTACCTGCACTGTGGGACAATGAATGAGGGACCTACCTGCACTGTGGGACAATAAACGAGGGACCTGTCTGCGCTGTGGAACAATAAATGAGGGACCTACCTGCACTGTGGGACAATAAATGAGGGACCTACCTGCACTGTGGGACAATAAATGAGGGACCTACCTATGCTGTGGGACAATAAATGAGGGACCTGTCTGCGCTGTGGGACAATAAATGAGGGACCTACCTGCACTGTGGGACAATAAATGAGGGACCTGTCTGCGCTGTGGGACAATAAATGAGGGACCTGTCTGCGCTGTGGGACAATAAATGAGGGACCTACCTGCACTGTGGGACAATAAATGAGGGACCTACCTGCACTGTGGGACAATAAATGAGGGACCTACCTGCACTGTGGGACAATAAATGAGGGACCTACCTGCACTGTGGGACAATAAATGAGGGACCTACCTGCACTGTGGGACTATAAATGAGGGACCTACCTGCACTGTGGGACAATAAATGAGGGACCTGTCTGCGCTGTGGAAAAATAAATGAGGGACCTACCTGCACTGTGGGACAATAAATGAGGGACCTGTCTGCGCTGTGGGACAATAAATGAGGGACCTGTCTGCACTGTGGGACAATAAATGAGGGACCTGTCTGCGCTGTGGAACAATAAATGAGGGACCTACCTGCACTGTGGGACAATAAATGAGGGACCTGTCTGCACTGTGGGACAATAAATGAGGGACCTGTCTGCACTGTGGGACAATAAATGAGGGACCTGTCTGCACTGTGGGACAATAAATGAGGGACCTACCTGCGCAGTGGGACAATAAATGAGGGACCTGTCTGCGTTGTGGAACAATAAATGAGGGACCTACCTGCACTGTGGAACAATAAATGAGGGACCTGTCTGCGCTGTGGAACAATAAATGAGGGACCTACCTGCACTGTGGGACAATAAATGAGGGACCTACCTGCACTGTGGGACAATAAATGAGGGACCTACCTGCACTGTGGGACAATGAATGAGGGACCTACCTGCACTGTGGGACAATAAACGAGGGACCTGTCTGCGCTGTGGAACAATAAATGAGGGACCTACCTGCACTGTGGGACAATAAATGAGGGACCTACCTGCACTGTGGGACAATAAATGAGGGACCTACCTATGCTGTGGGACAATAAATGAGGGACCTGTCTGCGCTGTGGGACAATAAATGAGGGACCTACCTGCACTGTGGGACAATAAATGAGGGACCTGTCTGCGCTGTGGGACAATAAATGAGGGACCTGTCTGCGCTGTGGGACAATAAATGAGGGACCTACCTGCACTGTGGGACAATAAATGAGGGACCTACCTGCACTGTGGGACAATAAATGAGGGACCTACCTGCACTGTGGGACTATAAATGAGGGACCTACCTGCACTGTGGGACAATAAATGAGGGACCTACCTGCACTGTGGGACTATAAATGAGGGACCTACCTGCACTGTGGGACAATAAATGAGGGACCTGTCTGCGCTGTGGAAAAATAAATGAGGGACCTACCTGCACTGTGGGACAATAAATGAGGGACCTGTCTGCGCTGTGGGACAATAAATGAGGGACCTACCTGCACTGTGGGACAATAAATGAGGGACCTGTCTGCGTTGTGGGACAATAAATGAGGGACCTGTCTGCGCTGTATACTCTGTGTATACTTCCATTGATAAATGGCCTCTTCCTTAGGACATGATTTGACAGTCCACAGTCTTATCTTAAATTAAAGGCATGTACACTTAATCCCACCAAATCTGCTAGACACTGATACTCTAATGTGTGTGTGTGTGTGTATGTGTGTGTGTAAATGTGTATGTGCGTGTGGGTATGTGTGTGTATGTATGTATGTGTGTCTATATACATTTTATTCACAGACATGCTGGCTATGATATGTAATATTTTGAACGTTTTAGGTTAATGTCAGACGAACGCAGTCTGAGCGCACTCTGCGTGCGTGCACAACGGACGGACGTTCTGACGGAAGATACTGTAGACACAACATGGTCTGTTTTTTATGACGGACGTAGAAAAAAAAAAGGAACTATGGGAAACAAAATTAATCTGAAAAGCCATTGTGTGCGTCAAGGTGCTGGACGTCGCAAATGTGCTGCGTCTGACATCGCATCACGCACACAGAACGCTACGCGGACATGGCACACTCTGCGTGTCATAGTGGTTTTTACATTCTTGCCTAACTTGCGTCCGTTTGCCACGTGCGTTGTGCGTGCGCAGTTCGGTGCGCACGTACTTCGTGTGTGTGGGTCTCTATTGATCATTATTCTATGCTACGACAGACGTTGAACTGTGCGGCAGCACGGACGTGATCACGGCGTTCATCTGACACTGGCCTTATATCTCCTGGGAGGGTGTAAGTTGGTTGTTGTCATAAGAGCAGGAGGATCAGACCTGCCAGGATTGGCTACATTTTACATATATATCTCTTTATATAAATGTGTTTCTAACGCGGCTGCGCGCGCACCCATCACATCATCTTACTCAGCCCTCCCACCGCGGATGGGACGGCGATGGACGCATTTATATATAGAGATACTCTCGGATATGACATTGAAAAGCAAATATGTGAACACAGATTCTGGGCTGGCAACAACAATAGACTTCCCTCCGGGCAGGCTTATGGCTGGGGTCAAACGAAAGCATTTTTACACGCGAACGTCAAAAAGTGCGTCCGAACGCATTGACGTATTTTTTCACGGAATGCGTGAAAACGGTCATACGATGCGCAATTTTTGTGCGTGATTTTTTACGGATCCAAATCAGGAAACTTTGGGTGTCTGGACGTTATGTTGGCCGGACACGAGCAGGGTCTGACGTCTCCAAATCACGCAAACACGCCGCTATGCGGACGCAGCGCACTCTGTACGTCAGTACTAGCGGTTCTGCGTTCTCGAAAAAATGCGTTCATTTTCCACTTGCGTTGCGCGGCCGGACTTTTGTGCGGCCGTACTTCGTATATTGGCCGTCATTGCCCATCATTTTCTGCTAGTACGGCTGTAATTAAGTGCGCCAGAACGCACGTTAGAAGTGCGCTGGTCTGACCCCAGCCGAACACCTAGTTCTTTATAAAAAAAAAATTTAAATGGTGTTTGTTTTGTTTTATTCTGCAACAGTCATTTTTATTGTTATTCATAGGTTCTTAAATGTTATTTCCAGGCATTTTCATGCATTCATTTTGTAAACCGCCTTTTAAAAGTTGAATTTTTTGGGTTTTTTCTTCACCCCGTTCAGTTTCTGGTTGGCTTTTTTTTTAGGCGTTCGGCGGTCTGCTCGGCGCATCGTCGGATGCATTCGGCTGTTTCTCGCCTGTTTATCGGATCGATTCAGTGTTTTTTCTGAGTTTTTTTCAGCGATTTCAGGATACGTACGGCGTTTTATCAGATCGATTTCCCTGGTTTTTCGGATGCGCTCGGCGGAACGATTCATTGCACTTTGGGGACCCTGCGTTTAATGCTGAATCAAAAAATATATATTTATATATATATACTTATTTATTAAGCCCCTTCTCTACCTTGAATATATATATGGGTATACATGATCAGGGGTAGCAGACACAACAGACCGAGAACACAATCCGGGGCTGTGCTGTTTTATTGTAAAATAAATTTGTTTGCTGCAAAAAAGTTTGTTTTTGCTTTTTGCCTACGGAAGGTGCCCCCAAAGTTTTAGCCCTGTGGGCATAAAGCACCCCAAGGTGCTAAAACTGTTTAAAATTGGTTATGGAATGTCGTGACATATTGAACTTTCCCCAACCAATGCACGGAGCCACGAGTTGCAGTTCTACCTGCAGTAACTCCATTTGTCCAGCAGGTGGCGACGTCTCCCTTCCGAATAGCTTATTACAGTAAGGAATACATTGGGAATATTTCCAAATATTTCTTACTCTATAATTAAATAAAAAAGACTTTCCAAAAACCACAGGTACCTAACAGTGGGTTTCAGGAAAATTCCTTGGTAGTGAAGGGGTTAAGAGAAAAAGATGCAGTTCTTGAATTGAATTTTTATTTATTTTTGCTGTTTATATTGGCCTACGGCAGTATGGCAATACATTAAAAGAATAACAGAGAAAAACCATTAGCAGAACAATGTACAGGAAACATAACCTGTTGGTTTATATGTAAAAGAATGAAAAAGGACAGAAGAAAAAAAAGAACAAAAAAAATACAATACAAAATAAAGATAGACGGTGTAAAAAAAAACCAGTCAATTACAGGAAACGTGTGCATAAAAACGATAATAAAAATAAAGCAAAACCCAAAATGAAGGGCTTAAAATCCCGGCGTGTGGAAGGTTGTCTTCTGAAGGAATTTTTACGTCTCAGAATAATTTTTCTCCAATAAAAAATAAAAATAATGGAAAAAGAAACTTAAAAAAAAAAATCAAGACCAAAAATGCGCGTTCTCTAGGGTTGTTGCCAGCAAAAATAAATAAATGCCTGTTAATTAACGCGTAAAACAAGGAAGGGAAGGCATAAAGGACACCATCAGGGTTATCCAAAGAGATTCGAAAAGTCACTGCACGTTCGGTGACTTTTCTTTCTCTTCAATTCGGTTCCTTTTGCCGATCCCATTTCGGTGACCCTGCGGTGTATTCAGCAAGCACCACAGGGTCCCCGAATTGCAGGGAAAAGCCGCCGTAAACCCGACGAAAACAAACGGCAAAACCCACCGAATGCACGCCGAAAACCCTCAAAAACATCTGGATTAACCTGCCGAAAACCACGGAAAAAGCCCGAGCAGGAGCCGATCACATGCAGCCGAAGCCGCCGAAGCAGCTGAGACGCAGACGAGGGAGGTGAATAAATTAGCAAAATAGTTTGTATGAATCCGTGAAAATGAAACGCTGTTTGCAAAGAAACTACTGAGCGAAAATGTCTGAAATTTACACAGGAGGTCCAGGGAATGATAATAAAGAGGGCTGTTACAGAAAAAATAAGTAAACTAAAAAAAAAATCAAAAAAAAAAATCGGACTTTTAAAAAAAGAATTCAGAAAAAAGCTTAAAATATCCTAAAAAATCTATGAATAAAGAGACTTTTTGCTGCAGAATTTTATAATGAACGGTTTATTAGATATTGAATTAAAACGGGAATATTTTTAACATTGAAGCCTATGGGATTCGCCTGAATAAATCTGCCGAATTAAACCACCGAATGGCAGGGCATTAGGGGAACCTTTCACTGCTGGTTTGTGTTCTCTGAATAGCCGAAGCAGTGCTTCTCTATGGGGATTTCACTGCCCTCGAACAGGCACCGAACAGGCACCGTATGTGCAGGCAATTCGCCAGGATTTGGCGAATTGCCTGCTCTCTGGATAGCCGAATGGCCAAGAAAGGTAACCGAACGCTGATTTTCAGCGTTCGGTTACCTTTCTCAAGCAATTCGGAGCTCTTTGAATAACCCTGCATATCTTTATTAAAAAGGCAGCAGAACAAATCTCGTATTTGTAGCCGTGTCCGTTTTAATGTTTGCCAGCGGCCCCCCCGGGGGGGGGGTAGCGGGAATGCTTTGGGGCTTTAAGGGTTATTGAAAAGTTCAGAAAATTATTTTGATTTTCTTCAATATGCAACTCCACGGAGTTCTGTTGTGTTCTATGACCTTTCTGCCTAGCTGGTGTTTTGCTATTGATTTTAATTACTCGGTTTAATTTACTGTATGCCAACACAAAGCTGTTTACTCCTACTTGCCAAAATGTTGTCATAGCCTCCCGGAGGAAGGCAGAACGAAAAAAAAAAGAAAACGAAAAAAAAACAAACCAAAACACTGTATATGTTTTGGAGTTAGAGGCTATTCTTCATTAGAAAAGAATATCATTCGCTCGCTTAATAAAATGTCACTGCTCCGGCATGTCGGCTCTAAACATTTCCGCGAGCAGGAAAATAAATAAATAAATAAAATGGGGGGAGAAAAATGAAAATAAAATGTCAGGGACGCGAATAAATCTCACTACCCGCATTCCATTAACACGGACGTGCTAGGAGGAGGTCTGCTTAGAATTTCTAAAGGAAATCAGACGTACAGGTCTCAAACTCCGGCACCCTCCAAGATGTTGATTGCCTACAATTCCCAGAATTCCTTGAAAGCAATAGATGGCCAGAGAATCATGGGAATTGTATTTCAGATACATCTGGGACGGGGCAGATTTTGAGACTCCTGACTTACAGGGTTATCCAAAGAGATTCGAAAAGTCACCGCACGTTCGGTGACTTTTCGTTCTCTTCAATTCGGTTTTCCTTTTGCCGATTGCATTTCGGTGACCCTGCAGTGTATTCAGCAAACACCACGGGGTCCCCGAATTGCAGGGAAAAGCTGCCGAAAACCTGACGAAAACTACCCGAATGCACGCTGAAAACAAGCAAAAACATCTGGATTAACCTTCGAAAAAGCCGAACAGGAGCCGAACAGGAGCCGAAAAGGAGCCGAATCACACAGAGCCGAAGCAGCTGTGACGTAGAGGAGGCAGTGAATAAATTAGAAAAACCATTTGTATGAATCTGGGAAAATGAAACGCTGTTTGCAAAGAAACTACTGAGCGAAAATGTCTGAAATTTTCACAGGAGGTCCAGGGAATGATAATAAAGAGGGCTGTTACAAAAAAAATAAGTAAACTGAAAAAAAAAAAAAAAAAAAATCGGACTTTTAACCCTTTCGCTGCTGAGGCTTTTCCCGCCCCTGTGCTGAGGTCATTTTTTACCTGTTTTGCGCATCATGTTTAAACGTGTTTTGAAGGCTTATTTTAGTATATGACATCGACATATTATATATCGTTCTTTCCGTCAGACTCGGTAGATTCATAATATGTCATTATTATATGTATACGTTATGTCATGTTTGTATATTATAACAAAAAATGCAATAAAATATGTATTTTCAATAATTTACAGCGTGTAAAGTGTTTTTTTCCACATTTTAACATGCGAGCAATTGCGGTTATATTTTGTATGGGGTGCGCTTGTTAAAAAAATTAGAGATGGGGTCTCGTTACTTTTTTTTTTGGGGAAAATGACACCATTTTTAACAAACGCACCGCATACAAAAATCGTTAATGCAGCATCATTGTTCACATTATAATTGAAATGGGAACAATATTGCTGCATTAACAAAACAAAAAAAAAAAAAAAAGTGTTTATTTTTTTTTTTTTATTTTTTTTTTTTAATTTTTTTTTTTTAATTTTTTTTTATTTTTATTTTTTTATTTTTTTTTTTTTTTACAATTTTTTTTACTTTCATGTTTGGTATCGTTGGAACGGCCATGCTCTGGCCGATCCAACGATATCAAAATTTAACCCCTAACTGCCACGGATCGGGAGATAGGGAGTTCATTGGAACTCCCTATCTCCACACTTCGTGGCAGTTAGGGGTTAATGCTAGGACTGGCGTCATCGTGCTGCGCACGATGACGCCAGTCCTCTGGGGGAGTTCCCGGAAGCTTGGCCGACATCCAAGATGTCGGCCAGCTCCCGGGAAGGATCGCAAATCGGCGCTTTTCAGCGCCGATTTGCGATCCAGCTCCCAGGGTTTGCCAGGCATCATTTGGAAGGGCAGGCTGTGCCCTTCCAAATGATGCCTGGGTTAAGCCCCTGTGAGCCGCCGATCGGGAGGGAGAGAGGTCCGAAGGACCTCCCCCCCTCCCTTTCAGGCGCCTCCTCCGCACATGCGGGGGGGGCGCCTGATATGTGTCATCGCGGGGGCGCGATGACACATAATAATGGCGGCCACTGCTCCGGATGCCGGGCTGACATCCAGGATGTCAGCCCGCACCGGAGGGGCCAGCGATCGGCCGGAACCCGGCCGAACGCTGACCCCAATGCGAGGACGCGCTCAGCGCGTCCTCCGCATACCAGCGGGAATGCTGAGGACGCGCTGAGCGCGTCCTTAGCATTCAAGTGGTTAAAAAAAAAAAAAAAAAACTGAAAAATGCTTAAAGTATCCTAAAAAATCTATAAATAAAGAGACTTTTTGCTGCAGAATTTTATAATGAACGGTTTATTAGATATTGAATTAAAACGGGAATATTTTTAACATTGAAGCCTATGGGATTCTCCTGAATAAATTTGCCGAATTAAACCACCGAATGGCAGAGCATTAGGGGAACCTTTCACTGCTGGTTTGTGTTCTCTGAATAGCCGAAGCATTGCTTTATCATGGGGATTTCACTGCCCTCGAACAGGCACCGAACAGGCACCGTATGTTCAGGCAATTAGCCAGGATTTGACGAATTGCCTGCTCTCTGGATAGCCGAATGGCCAGGAAAGGTAACCGTACGCTGATTTTCAGCATTCGGTTACCTTTCTCAAGCAATTCGGATCTCTTTGGATAACCCTGTTAGTCGTTGTTCTTTTTTTTCCCCGGTGACGCGAGAGTTCCGACAAACCCACAGGCGACATGAAAAACGTCAAGAATATAATGGGGTACTATAGAAGATCCTACACCTTGGATCATGCCGTGACGGAAACCAACGCGTTGGGGTCTATCCACTAAGCACCGGAGTTTTAGTCCCATTGATGGTGGATGAACTCTGTCAAATAATGGTAGATCAATTATTTATTTATAAAGTATTTTACCAGGAAGGATACATTGAGATTTCTCTCGTTTTCAAGTACGTCCTGGGCAACTACGTTGAAGTCACAATCAAAGGAAGTTTCATAACAGTTCGTTGGAGTTTTTACTGGAGTTTTTGCTGAAGTTGGAATGTTCAGCCTAGTTTTCACAGTTGCTGCATTTGTAGTTGACTATCGTTGTTTACACCGTTCTTTTCATTGTTGTTCAACGGAGATCACTACTTTAAAGGGGTTATTCACCGACATTTCAGTGCTCTCTCGTTCCCCGCAATTCGGGGATTCAAATTCTCCGACCCTGCGGTGAATTCAGCATTCACCATAGTGTCCCTGGAGTGCAGGGAATGGACTCGAAAATCCACCGAAAACCGCCAAATATCTGTCGAAAAATGTCTGGAAACAGCCGCCGATACGATCCAAAATTTTGGATCGATCTGGTAACAGCCAGCAAGGTATCCGCTGCAAACCCGCCAAACGCATCCAAAAAAAATCCGCCAATCCGCCAAACACAGTGCCCACCAGCTGCCGGAAAAAGCTGAAAAGCCGACGAACGGGGTAAAAAGAAAAAAATAATCAGGGTTATCCAAAGAGATCCGAATTGCTTGAGAAAGGTAACCGAACGCTGAAAATCAGTGTTCGGTTACCTTTCCTGGCCATTCGGCTATCCAGAGAGCAGGCAATTCGCCAAATCCTGGCGAATTGCCTGCACATACGGTGCCTGTTCGGTGCCTGTTCGAGGGCAGTGAAATCCCCATAGAGAAGCAATGCTTCGGCTATTCAGAGAACACAAACCAGCAGTGAAAGGTTCCCCTAATGCCCTGCCATTCGGTGGTTTAATTCGGCAGGTTTATTCAGGAGAATCCCATAGGCTTCAATGTTAAAAATATTCCCGTTTTAATTCAATATCTAATAAACCGTTCATTATAAAATTCTGCAGCAAAAAGTCTCTTTATTCATTGATTTTTTAGGATACTTTAAGCATTTTTCAGATTTTTTTTTTTTTAAAAAAAAAGTCCGATTTTTTTTTTTTTTTTCTCAGTTTGCTTATTTTTTTTGTAACAGCCCTCTTTATTATCATTCCCTGGACCTCCTGTGAAAATTTCAGACATTTTCGCTTAGTAGTTTCTTTGCAAACAGCGTTTCTTTTTCCCAGATTCATACAAATGGTTTTTCTAATTTATTCACTGCCTCCTCTACGTCACAGCTGCTTCGGCTCTGTGTGATTCGGCTCCTTTTCGGCTCCTGTTCGGCTCCTGTTCGGCTTTTTCGAAGGTTAATCCAGATGTTTTTGCTTGTTTTCAGTGTGCATTCGGTTAGTTTTCGTCAGGTTTGCGGCAGCTTTTCCCTGCAATTCGGGGACCCTGTGCTGTTTGCTGAATACACCGCAGGGTCACCGAAATGCAATCGGCAAAAGGAACCGAATTGAAGAGAACGAAAAGTCACCGAACGTGCGGTGACTTTTCGAATCTCTTTGGATAACCCTGAATGTTTTAAAGCTGTTTGAAGAAAAAAAAATACTGGACAAAAATGTCTGGAATTAACATATAAGGTCTTATGAATAATATTAAAAAGGTCTGTTGCAGAAAAAATAAAAACGCTATTTAAAAAAAAAATGCTGAAAAAATCCCCAAAAATGCCTAAAGATTCCTAAATATAAATAAATAAAGAGACTTTTTGCTGCAAATGAAAAGAATAAACGGTTTATTAGATATTGTATAAAAACTTGAATATTTTTAACATTAATCCTGCCGAATGAAACACTGAACATCATGGCATTTCACTGACATTTCTCTGCTGTTCGGTGTCTGTGAATAGATTAACCATTGTGTCTCTATGGGGGATTTCACTGCCGCCGAACAGGCACCGTACTTGCTGGCAATTCATCAAAATTTGGTGAACTGCCTGCTTTCTGAATAGCCGAAAGGCCACGGAAATGCATCGTATGGGGACATTCACCGTTCGGTGCAATTTTCGGGACCAGTTCGGCACTCTTTGAATAACTCTTTATGTCTTAAGACAAGTTGTTTTAAATGTCCAGAAAATAATTATATATATTTTACTCAACCTAAATAACCCGTTTCAATCCTTTACAAAAAGACGAACTATCTTGTAATTTGCAGCATTTAAATGCACAAATAAAACACGGCGTTTAATGTTTTCTTTTGAGACTTTTGCACATAAATTACAAATCAAGATATCCCTGCAGTGCATCATAGCAAGTCGTTGCTCCTGGCATGTTGGGTGTTACACAAAACAGCTGGATATTCCATTTTGCAGTCATTCCAATCATCAAGTTGACTATATCCCAGTCTCATTCAATAATTATGTTTCTTATGCATGGTTAATTAGATCAACGTTTCCAGAATTAGCTAAACATTAGCCCATAGCGTTTAACTAATAGCTATTAAGGAGCAATATATACAATTTATGGCTAATATTTTTTAAATATCCTGCAAAGTGTGTTCAGCTAATAAATTGCCTGCAAAGTAAAATGGAATTAGAGAGGCTTTTAAGGTAATTCAGATTAATTGTATCAATAATGATATTGTTTTTAAAGGATTAATCTTTTTTAATAGACATTAGTGCAGAGTAGACTTTTCTTGGTGCTAAAAATCTAGGAGAACGTGGGTGTTCATCCATCCACCAACGACTTTCTCCTTGAGGTTGTTATCCCTTTGGGATCTAGAGGGACTTTCTGATGGTCTGATAGGCTCCATGAGACTATGCCATGGCCGAGACTTGGAAAGCTTGGAGCAGATGGCAACGAGCAGGCATCTCCAGACATCTGTGTAGGTGTCAATCAAGAACAATTGGTAACTTGTAGAGGTCAGTTAAGAACAAAATATAAACAAGGAATCAAGATTCAAACAGTTGGGATAAGTCAATGGTGGATCAAGAAGGGATGTGGGGTTTTCGGAACAAGCTTCAGGGGGGTTGGGCACTGCATCCTCGCCATGGTGATGGACCATTTGGTGACCCCCATACATAGCCCAGATGGACAGTTCTACAGTCACCAGATCTACATACTTACCAAGTTTGGATAGGTCAGTGGTGGATTATGTAGCGATACAGGGGGTTTCACACCAGGATCTCAGTGGATTGGGCATTTTACCCTTTCCATGGTGAAGCACTAGTTGTTTAGACCTTTTTCTCTCATCTCACTCCAATATATTGTATATCCCAGACAGAAAGTTTCTCTGTTGACAGATTTATATTCTTACCGAGTTGAGACAGGTCAATAGTGGATCAGGTAAGGATGTGGGGAGTTTTGGACCATGTTCAGGTGGGTTGGGCTTTGAACTCTTTTCATTGTAATGGATCAATTGTTGAGAGCTTTTTCTCCTCCTCCACCCCATACATAGCCCAGGCGGAGAGTTCCTCAGTTGACGGATTTACATAATTACCAGGTTGGGACAGGTCAATGGTGGAGCAGGTAGGGATGTGGGGGGAGGAGGTTCGGACCAGGCTCCAGGTGAGTTGAGCATTGCTCCCTTCCAATAGTGATGGACAAGTCGTTGAGACCTTTTTCTCTCGCCTCACCCCATATAAAGCCCAGCTGGAGATGTTCTCAGTTGAAGTATTTACATACTTACCAATTTGTGACAGGTCAATAGTGAATCAAGTAAGGATACAGGGGGTTCAAGACAAGGTTCCACGTGGGCTGGGCATTTTACCCTTTCCATGGTGATGGACCAGTCATTGAGACCTTTTCGCCCCCTCTCATCCCCATCCATAGGCCCATCAGAGAGTTTCTTTGTTGATGGATTTACATACTTACCAAGTTGGGACAGGTCAATGGTGGGTCAGATAGGGATGCGGTGGTGGGGTGGTCCAGGCCAAGCTCAAGGTAGGTTGGGCATTGTACCTTTTACAAGGTATTTGCGCAGTTGTTGAGACCGTTTTCTCTCATCCACCCCATACACAATCCCAGACAGGGAGATTGTCAGTCGACCCATGCCCATGGACAATGCAGCACACCAAGGATTTTACAAGTTTACCCAAAAGCCAGACAATGCTCACCAGTGACTTAATCAGCATCACTAGGGATGTGCCAGTCATAAAGAAAGTACAGGGTCAGTGGGTTTATGCTTTGACTAACTTTGATAACAGTGAAATACATTGCCTGGCCAAAAAGGATCGAACTAAGCCAATAGGTGCTCGCCTTCCATTGGATAAATACTGCAGTGATTATTACTTTGTTTCAGCATAAAATGAGGTCACATGACTCCATGAATATACTGAATGAGCAGGTCATATTGTCATACCTTAACGACGATGGATTTTCCACCAATCCAGTAAGAAGCAGTGTGTGAGCAGTGTGTGGAGTAGCAGGAAAGCAATAACGTGTAAACGTATTTTAAAAAAAATACTCTCAAGGTCAAATTATGGACCCCTAAGGTCAAATTGTGGACACATGCCCTCCCTGGAAATCAAAGAAAAGCCTAAGTTTGGAAAAGTCAACTATATTCCCTACCATTTCTTCAACAGATAATTTTAAGGTGTTTCTGTGAGGATTCCACAGAGCACAACAAAAAAAAGAAAAAGAAAATGCCAATTTTCACCTTTTCCTTTTTTTTTTTTACGAGAGCAGGGTCTGTGAACGTATCTAGCAGTCACCATATGGAAAACAATATGTCAGTTAAACTGCTCAAAAAGCACATTGTTATGGCAGAGGTCACTATTTGTGGCACATATCAAGCATTCCTTCCAGTGCAATTCCGCATATAAATGAATCCGCACAAGGATAAAAAGAAATAATAATAAAAAAATCATAAAGCAAATACACTTTTTTTGGTACTTCAACTAAAATGCACATTGATTTATGAGAAAAGGCAGGGATAGGTTTTCTGCGATAGTTTGTAGAAATCACAGATGGATACAGTAAAGTAATAACAGAAAATTAATTAATAGTAATATTCTATACTAATAACAAAATATGAATATAGAAATTTATAATGTATTAATTAATAGTAATATTCTATACTAATAACAAAATATGAATATAGAAATTTATAATGTATTAATTAATAGTAATATTCTATACTAATAACAAAATATGAATATAGAAATTTATAATGTATTAATTAATAGTAATATTCTATACTAATAACAACATATGAATATAGAAATTTATAATGTATTAATAGTAATATTCTATACTAATAACAAAATATGAATATAGAAATTTATAATGTATTAATTAATAGTAATATTCTATACTAATAACAAAATATGAATATAGAAATTTATAATGTATTAATTAATAGTAATATTCTATACTAATAACAAAATATGAATATAGAAATTTATAATGTATTAATTAATAGTAATATTCTATACTAATAACAAAATATGAATATAGAAATTTATAATGTATTAATTAATAGTAATATTCTATACTAATAACAAAATATGAATATAGAAATTTATAATGTATTAATTAATATTAATTAATATATGCTTCCAAAATGTTATGGCAGAGGTATCCATTTGTAGCACGTATCAAGCATTTTTACCAGCTCAATTCTGCATCTAAATGAATCCACACATGGATAAAAAGAAATAATAATATAAAAAAAATCATAAAGCAAATGTACTTTTTTCATACTTCAACTAAGATAGAGATTAGTTTATTAGAAAAGGTAAGGATAGGTTTCCTGTGACATTTTTGTGAAAATTACAGATGAATACAGTAAAGTATTAACAGAATATTAATATTAATAAAAAGTAATATTCTATATTAATATAGAATTCATTAATATTAATATTAATTAACTAATATTAATTAAAATATAATAAGTAATAACAGAAATAAATAATATATACTGAAATATTATATATTAAGTAATAACAGAAAATGAATTAATAGTAATATTCTATACTAATAATAAAATATTAATAAAGAAATGTATAATATATTAATTAATATTAATTAATATATACTTCCAATATGTTATGGCAGAGGTCACCATTCGCGGCACATAAACAGCATTCTTACCAGTGCAATTCTTTTATATAAATGAATCCACACATGGATAAAAAGAAATAATAATAAAAAAAATCATAACATAAATTGAATTTTTTTGCATACTTTAAGATACAGATTGGTTTATGAGAAAAAGTAAGGATAGTTTTTTGTGTCGTTTTGTGGAAATTACAGATGTACACAGTAAAATAACAAAATATTAATATTAATTAATATTAATAATATAAATTAATATTTAATTTATTAACATATTCATATTAATTGATATATGTTTTGAATATGTTATGGCAGAGGTCACCATTCATGGCACATATACAGCATTCTTACCAGTGCAATTCCATTATATAAATGAATCCGCACATGGATATAAAGATATAATAATAAAAAAAAATCATAACATAAATTAATTTTTTTTACATACTTTAAGATACAGATTGGTTTATGAGAAAAAGTAAGGATAGGTTTTCTGTGACTTTTTGTGGAAATTACAAATGAATGCAGTAAAATAATAAAATATTAATATTAATTAATATTAATAATATATATGTTTTATATATAATATATATGTTATATATAATATATAATTTATTAATGTATTCATATTAATTATATGGTTTTAATATGTTACAGTTGCAAGAAAAAGTATGTGAACCCTTTGGGATTACATGGAGTTTTGCATGGACAGGTCATAAAATGTGCTCTGATCTTCATCTAAGGCTAGGGTCAGACGAACGCATTTTTATGTTGTCTGTGAAAAAGTGCGTTCGAACGAATGGACGCATTTTTTCACAGAATACGTGATAGTGGTCATACTATGCGCATTTTCGTCCGTGATTTTGTACGGATCATCAATAAAACACTTTTTGTGTCTGGACGTTATGTTGGCCGGACATTAGCAGCGTCTGACGTCTCCTAATCACGCACACACGCCGCTAGCGGACGCAGCGCACTCTGTACGTCAGTACCTGCGGTTTCACGTTCTCGAAAAAATGCGTTCATTTTCCACTTGCGTTGCGCAGCCGGACATTTGTGCGACCGTACTTCGTATATTGGCCGTCATTGCCCGGCATCTGCTGCTAGTGCGGCCGTGATTAAGTGCGGCTGCACGCGCGTTCGCACTGCCTCAGTCTGACCCTAGCCTTAGTCACAACAATTTGAAAAACACAGTCTGCTTATATTAATACAACACAAACATTATATGTTTTCATGTGTTTATTGAACATAACATGTAAACGTTCACAGTGCAGGGTGGAAAAAGTATGTGAACCCCTAGCCTAATGACTTCTCCAAGAGCTAATTTTAGCCAGGAGTGAGACAACCTTGAGTCCAATCAGTGTGATATTATTGGATGTGTTGCTGAAAGCTGTCCTGCCCTTTAAAAACACACACCAGTTTTGGGTTTACTGGTTTCAAGAAGCACTGCCTGATGTGAACCATGCCTTGCAGAAAAGAGCTCTCAGAAGACCTACGATCAAGAATTGTTGACTTGCATGAAGCTAGAAAGGGTTACAAAAGTATCTCCAAAAGCCTTGATGTTCATGTGTCCACGGTAAGACAGACTGTCTACAAATGGAGAAAGTTCAGCACTGTTGCTACTCTCCCTAGGTGTGGTTGTCCTGTAAAGATGACTGCAAGAGCACAGCGCAGAATGCTTAGTGAGGTAAAGAAGAATCCTAGAGTGTCAGCTAAAGACTTACAGAAATCTCTGTAACATGCTAACATTTTTCTTGACACATATACAATACGGAAAACATTAAACAAGAATGGAGTACATGGGAGGACACCACGGAGGAAGCCATTGCTGTCCAAAAAGAATGTTGCAGCACGTTTGAAGTTTGCAAAAGAGCACCTGGATGTTCCACAGCACTACTGGCAAAATATTCTGTGGACAGATGAAACCAAAATTGAGTTGTTTGGAAAAAACACACAACACTATGTGTGGAGAAAAAAAGGCACAGCACACCAACATCAAAACCTCATCCCCACTGTAAAACATGGCGGAGGGAGCATCATGGTTTGGGGCTGCTTTGCTGCCTCAGGGCCTGGACGGATTGTTGTCATTGATGGAAAAATGAATTCCAGAGTTTATCAAGACATTTTGCAGGAAAACGTAAGACCATCTGTCCGCCAACTGAAGCTCCGAAGAGGATGGGTGATGCAACAGGACAATGACCCAAAGCATACAAGTAATTCAACAAAAGAATGGCTCCAACAAAACAAAATACGCCTTCTGGAATGGCCCAGTCAGAGTCCTGACCTCAACCCGATTGAAATGCTGTGGCATGACCTTAAGAGAGCGATTCACACCAGACATCCCAAGAATATTGCTACACTGAAACAGTTTTGTGAAGAGGAGTGGTCCAAAATTACTCCAGATCGTTGTGCAGGTCTGATCTGCAACTACAGGAAACGTTTGGTTGAGGTTATTGCTGCCAAAGGAGGGTCAACCAGTTATTAAGTCCAAAAGTTCACATACTTTTTCCACCCTGCACTGTGAATGTTTACATGTTCTGTTCAATGAAAACATATAATGTTTGTGTTGTATTATTTTAAGCAGACTGTGTTTTTCAAATTGTTGTGACTTAGATGAAGATCAGAGCACATTTTATGACCAATTCATGCAAAACTCCACGTAATCCCAAAGGGTTCACATACTTTTTCTTGCAACTGTATGACAGATGTCACTCCTACCAGTGGAGTGGACCACATATAAAATCATAAAGCAGATACACTTTTCTCATACTTTAAGATTGATTTAAGAAAAAAAGTAAGGATAGTTTTTCTGTGACATTTTACGGAAATTACAGATGGATACCGTAACGCAGGGGTGTCAAACTCAAATGTCATCGGGGCCGCATCAGCAGTTTGGTCACCCTCAAAGGGCCAGTTGTATCTGTAGGACTATGTGTCCACTCTTTATTATCATAAATTATTGACACTGCATTCAATTATTACTGTTTTTTGTTCACACATGGATTTGCCCCAGCTCACACATGGATTTGCCCCAGCTCATGGATTTGCCCCAGCTCACACATGGATTTGCCCCAGCTCATGGATATGCCCCAGCTCACACATGGATTTGCCCCAGCTCACACATGGATTTGCCCCAGCTCACACATGGATTTGCCCCAGCTCACACATGGATTTGCCCCACCTCATGGATTTGCCCCAGCTCATGGATTTGCCCCAGCTCATGGATTTGCCCCAGCTCATGGATTTGGCCCCAGCTCATGGATTTGCCCCAGCTCATGGATTTGCCCCAGCTCTCACCTGGATATGCCCCAGAGGCAGCCAGCTCTCACATGGATACTTGCCCCAGCTCCGGCAGGGGTTGAGGGGACCCAGATGCTGGACAGCGGGAGTGCCTGCCCGGTCCTGAACAGTCCGTCCTGTTGAAGGGGATGCGGCTGCGTGCGTGCGCAGGTCACGCGGTCCGGCCAGTCAGGTGGTACAGAGACTCAGTACCACCTGATTAGCCGGACCACGTGACCGGCTGCGCCTGCACGCAGCCGCCTACCCTTTAACGGGACGGACTGTTCAGGACCGTGCCTCAACCCCCGGGCCAGTTTTAGGGGCGCGAATGCTGCGCAGGCTGGTGGCTGCGCGGGCCACATGACGAGGTCTGGCGGGCCGGATTTGGCCCGCGGGCCTTGTGTTTGGCACCCGTGCCGTAACGGAATAAAATAATTTTTAATATAAATTAAATAATATTAATATTCTAGTTTAATATTAATATATAATTATTTCATATTTATTAAAATGTATTAGTTAATATTAATTAATAAATGTTTTCAAAGTAATAACAACTAGAAAGAATTTTTCTTCCAGGTTTTTAAAGGCAGGATTCGTACTTTTAAACCTTATACCCCCATTGGGGGATGAAGTCATCTGCTATTACAGCGAGAGGAAAAAAAACTGCAGGCCAGGCAGAAATTTATATTTTCCATTAGCGTATAGGTTTTCAACCACCAATTATTGATCCATTTAAAGACTCTCGTATAACGCCCAATATCATTTACCCGGGCTGTGCGAAAGCTGTGTCAGGGTGCATTAAATAGAAAAAAAGAAGAAGCTACATTGTGCAAAAATGCTGACAATCTGGCTATATGGATATAAAGCTATTAAAGAATATACCTGTCAGGATTCCGTACATTATCTTTCACCTTTGTAGCAACATTTGCCCTCAGAGCCTACTGGACATTCTTCCAGCGGAACTGGCTGAAAGGCGCATCATTCTGGAACGGTGAGACAGAAGCTACATGCAATATTAAAACCATCTTTCTCTCCTGTTCTCATTCTTCAGTTTGAAGTTGATGATGTCAAAAAGTTCCTCGCTAATCAAATTAGCATTTGGGACTGATAATTTGCGAGCGTGATTGAACTGTTCTGAATTCAGCCCAGAAATTTCTATTTATCTAGAGTGCCTAATTTCCAGGATGAGTAATTGCTCAGGTAAAGTGCTGCGTTCGTTTCACGCGAGTTAAGTAGATGGATTATGGCGCCAGTTGCTTGAGAGAAGTGTTTACACAGGATATTGAGGGTGATGGAAGGGAACCTGATGGGATTTATCTGTTAAACGGTGAGTTATCATCGATGGTAGGGATGCACCGATACCGATACCAGTATCGGTATCGGTGCCGATACTACCATTTTGACGAGTACTCGTACTCGTCAAAAATCGCCCTATACTTTTACCGATACTTCCGCTCCAGCGGGACAGCAATCGCGGCCTCCGGCACTTCGATCACGGCATCCAGGCTTGAAACTGCTTGAATCGCGGCATCCGTGACTTCAAACTTGGCCTCCGGCGCTCACTCTGTGTGTGTTCGTCGCACGAGTCAGCGCATCAGTGGAAGTGATAGAGATGAGGAAGAGGCACAATGGTGTGAAAGGGATGAGGTAGAGACACAATGGATGTGAAAGGGATGATGTAGAGACACCGTAGAAACAATGAAAGCAAGAGGGTTAAGGTAGAGACTCAGTGGAAGTGATAAAGAGGAGGAAGAGGCACAATGGTGTGAAGAGATGAGGTAGAGACACATTGGTGCTGAGAGGGATCGAGTAGAGGCACAGTTATGGAGAGAAGAATTGGGTAAACTAAGTCACTATGGAGATAAGGGAATGGGTAGAGACACAATGGGGTTTAAGGGGTGATGTAGAGGCAAAATGGAAGTGAAAGAGATGAAGTAGAGGCACAATGGAGGTGAGAGGGATCATAAAGAGGCACAGTCATGTTGAAAAATTGGGTAAAGTCACAGTGGAGATGAAGGGATGGGCAGAGACACAATAGGGGTAAGAGGGATGAGGTAGGGGTACAATGGGGTGAGACCTAGGGGAACAATGAATATTGTGTACTTCTGCTTCACTGAAATCTATATCTCCAAGCACATGGAAGGGTTAATCAAGCAATGATTGAATTTCCACCTGTTTTGGCAACCATATAGGGGTCAAAATACCAAACCTTACCAAAAATATTGTATGACTTAAAGATATCAATAATTTTGTAAGTGGGAATCAAGTTATATTTTATTTATCACAATGTAGGAAACACATACCACCATAAATCTGCATTGTTTACAGAACACTGTATTAATTGTAGAATATTATGTATCAGCATAGAATACAATGGATTCTACTCTAAGCTGGAGAAGCCCTCCAGTAATCACACCACCTGGCTGAGGGTATTCAGAGGTTGTTTGCTAAACAGACGCTACCTAAAAACTTATCACTCTACACAACCAGCCTCTTTTCCCACAAAATCGATAAGGTAATACACTCTTTATGCTTTTTTTTAGAATCCAATATCTGTTTTGTCGTTTAGAGTTTCTATCTCTTAGAAAAAAACAGGAACATTGGGTTCAATCTTTATCAGGCACATGAACGTACTGGGAGTCTCTGTGCTCATAGTCTGCAGTGTTACATCAGTTTCAACACCCCGTGGTATGTCATTATCTTTATCCAGAGGATACTGTTTCTACCGAGGAAAAAGGAAATGTTTCTTCACAAAGACCATTAACCCATACCACCCTACTGATGTCACCATAAAGTACTGATAGTGGTACAGGTACTAGTCATGTGAGATTCGGTTTGGACCTTTCTGGAAATGGTCCGAAATGTTGGTAATTCAGCAATTGGGGTCGATCCGAATTCTGAATTGCCGATGTCTGAACTGAATTGTTTTCTAAACACAAAAACTTCAAATCAATCTGAATTTTTCTGAATATAAATTAGCCAAGTATAAATATAATCAAAAAAATAAATATCGGATTTAACCAGAATAGTTAAAAATAGAAGAAAAAATGCTTACACTAATGGTAGCCCTATCCTAACCCTAGTCCTGATCATACTACACACAGAAACGGTAACCGTAACTCTAACCCTAACCTAACCCTACACCTCACACTGGTGCTTATCATATGACACCCAGAAACTGTAACCCTAACCCCAGCACTAACCTAACCCTAGCTCTAACCATAGCACTAAACCTAGCCCTAACCCTAAACCTCACACTGGCGCTTATCATATGATGCCCAGAAACTGTAACCCTAGCCCTAACCTAACCCTACAACTAACACTGTATCATATGACACCCAGAAACTGTGACCCTAACCCCAGCACTAACCTAACCCTACACCTCACACTGGCACTTATCATATGACACCCAGAAACTGTAACCCTAACCCCAGCACTAACCTAACCCTAGCTCTAACCATAGCACTAAACCTAGCCCTAACCCTAGACCTAACCCTAGACCTAACCCTAATCATATGACACATAGATACTGTCACCTTAAGCCTAGCACTTACCTCACCTTAAACCTAACCCTAGCCCTAACTCTAAGCTAATTCTAGTCATAACCTTCACCCAAGCTCTGACCCTAACCAACTTTTGCTTCCGTATTACACATAAAGGCTCCGAATACCAGAAATGGACGAACGTATTGGACATTTTCGATTTTCTGAATTGGTCCAATACCAAAATATCAAAAGCTTCCTATATTCCAAACTGGCTGGTTCCAATTATTTCTAAATTCCGAAACTATGCGAACCGAACCAAGCCAATTTGTTCAGCGCTGCACATTTCTAATAGGGGCAACTATTAATGTTACCATAAATTGTGGGTTGTCATTCTTCACGTGTCTGTTCTTTGTAAAACCCACCTACCTAGTAAAGTGCAGACTATTTTTCGCCATGGTGGTGCTGCACGACAAACATACGAGGAACCGATATTATGGAGGACGATTAAGACATGTGATCGCTAGAATAAATGAGGACAAACCAACCCTGAGACCAAACCATCGCCTCAAAAGATACACTGAAGAGGATGCAATTGTATTTGAAGACTTCTGAAGAACCTGCCATCCTTCGAGTGAGATGGAAAACTCCTGTACCCCAAAACCCAAGGACCTTTACCTCCGAGCTATGCAATTATTCAACACTGCAGTCACAGCCAAAGTTCAATCCAAATTTTGTTGTTCTTGGTAAACTTGTGATTTTCCAGGGCTGGTAGAAATAAATTAGGCTTGTGCACCGATTTTTTTTTCGGTTCGATTCGGTTCGATTTTTTTGATTTTTAAACTTTTCGATTCGGCTCGTTTCGACCGATTTCTGTTTCGATTCGGTTCGGCTCGACTCGTTTTTCGTGTACATTTTTTTTCGGAATATCGACCATTTTTCGTATTTTCGTTTCACTTTGCTCGTTTTTTGTGTCGACTTTTCGTAATTTCGGAAATTTTCGTTTTTCGGAATTGTACATGTTTTCGGGAATATCGACCGTTTTTCGTATTTTCGTGTCACTTTGCTCGTTTTTTGTATCGACTTTTCGTAATTTCGGAAATTTACGTTTTTTCGGAACGTCTGTTCTCCTCGTTTCAAAGCAATAAATTTCGATTTGACACATTTCAAGTCCATTTGAAAATTCCGAAAATATTTCGTTTCGGCTCGGAAAACTTTTCGGATCTGCCATTTTCGGATCTAAAAATTTTCGGAAATTCGGCCGCATCCGAAAACACGAATCGGGAAATTTCGTGAAAATTCCGAAATTCCGAAACACACATCCCTAAAATAAATCTGGCCGTTCTGTTTATCCATTTATCTTCTCTCCCTCCCACACACCCGTGCCCAGGGTACAGTGCGGCAGGATTGTGTTTACCGTACTAAAAGTAGGCTAACTGCCAATTTCTCGACCTTTTCCGAAGGTTTTCTCTTTACTTCAATCGTGTTTGTTGTTTTAAGTGGAGCACCTCACACTAGAAACAAATTCTAAGGGCACCAGAAACTAAAGTACAATTACACATATTGGACGATTTCATTTTAAATGGCTCCACTTCACCGTAATTAAACCAGGGTCGAGGTTTCGTTTTCTTTATGAGATGTGGTAAAGTACTACAGGGACACAGCTGCGCAACACACATGTATCAAGCAGTTCCAGTGAGCATCATTTAGGCTGGGGTCAGACCAGCGCATTTTTAACGTGCGTTCTGGCGCACTTAATCACGGCCGCACTAGCAGCAAATACGGGCAATGACGGCCAATATACGAAGTACGGTCACACGAAAGTCCGGCCGCGCAACGCAAGTGGAAAATGAACCCATTTTTTCGAGAACGCAGAACCGCTAGTACGGACGTACAGAGTGCGCTGCGCCCGCTAGCGGTGTGTGTGCGTGATTTGGAGACGTCAGACCCTGCTCGTGTCCGGCCAACATAACGTCCAGACGCAAAAAGTTTCCTGGTTTGGATTCGTAAAACATCACGCACGAAAATGCGCATCGTATGACCGTTTTCGCATATATTCCGTGAAAAAATACATCAATGCGTTCGGACGCACTTTTTTTACGTTCGCGTGTAAAAATGCTTTCATTTGACCCTAGCCTTAAACTCTTTACAGTCATAGTAACTGCAGGTGCTTGTGTGTATTTGTATGTACGGTGGGACAAAGAGGCCAAAAGACCTCACCCCACCAGGAAAGTCATTGAATGAATGAAGATGGAGAAAGCTGATGATCACTGTCACAGACCTTACTTTATTACATTGTTTTTCTCCGCTTTCCGTGAATGATAAACCTTCACATGGGTGAACTACAAAAAATATTTTTTAAATGGCTTCTCTAGGAGTTGTGCGGATACAGTTCTTCTCCTGTTTGACAAGCAGCACCACCTTAACCGGAATTATGTCATGTAATGCATGATGGGTCCTGCACGCAGATATGAAGCCCAGGATGAAGCAATTAATACCCTAACGTTTGGTCCTTGTAATGGCCAGGTATTAGGAAAACTAACAGGGTTATTCAAAGAGAATCGAAAAGTCACCGCATGTTTGGTGACTTTTCGTTCGCTTCAATTCGGTGCGATTCGGCGATCCTATTTTGGCGACCCTGCAGTGTATTCAGCAAGCACTACAGGGCCGTCGTAGTGCAGGGAAAACTCGCCACAAACCTGACGAACACTCACCGCAAAACCCAGCGATCGCACACCGAAACCCGCAAAAACATCTAGATTAACCGTGCCGAACACGCCGGAGAAACCCGAGCACCCGCCGATCACCGCAGATGAATGGAGTGAAAAAAAAAAAAAACAGTACGTTGAATGTTTGAAAATTGAAACGCTGTTTGCAAAGAAACTACTGAACGAAAATGTCTGAAATTTACAAATAAAATCCAATGAATGATAATAAAAAGGGCTGTTACAGAAAAAAGAAAAAACGTTTAAAAAAACTAAAACAAAACGAAGCAAAACAATCTCGAAAAATGCCTAAAAGATCCTAAAAAAATCTATAAATAAAGAGACTCTTTACTGCAGAATATTATAATCAACGGTTTATTAGATATTGAATTAATACGGGAATATTTTTAACATTGAAGCCTATGGGATTCGCCTGAATAAACCTGTCGAATGAAACCACGAACAGCGGGGCAATTTGGCAACTTTTCACTGCTAGTTTGGGCTCTCTGAATAGACGAAGCAGTGCTTCTCTATGGGGATTTCACTGCCCTCGAACAGGCACCGAACAGGCACCGTATGTGCAGGCAATTCGCCAACATTGCCAACACTGCTCTCTGAATAGCCGAATGGCCAGGAAATGTAACCGTACACTGATTTTCACTGTTCGGTTACCTTTTGGCCACAGTTTCTCTGTGAATAACCCTGTAAGAGTGGTCAATGCACAAGCCACGTCAAGGTGTAGGAGGCGATCACGATAGTAAGGTGGAGAGCCTTGGTTGAGCTATGAGGAAGACAAGAATTGTCAATGTGTTGAGGTCGAAAATCACGAAGAAACTGAGTAAATCACTGATAGGAATGAAAATCATAACAGGGGACAGGAAACAGGAACCAGAAGGTCTGTACACGGTCCGGCCAAAAAGATATTCACACGCTGTAATATTTGGTTGTGTGTCACTTTTGCTGTGATTGTGTCACGCATTCGCCGCGGCATCGTGTCGATAAGCTCAGGCGATGTCACAGCATTTATTCGCGTCCAGAGCGGCATTAATTTGTGGCCAAGATCTTGTATTGATGATGGGAGAGTCGCGGCGCTGCGTAAAGTCTTCTCCAGCACATTATCCCAAAGATTAACCTCAATGGGGTTAAGGTCTGGACTGTGCGGTGGCCAATCCATGTGTGAAAATGATGTCTCATGCTCCCTCAACCACTCTTGCACAATGTGATCCCGATGGCATTGCCATCTTGGAATATGCCCGCTGTGCCATCAGGGGAGAAAAAACCCATTGATGGAAAAACCTGCTCATTCAGTATATTCAGGGAGTCAGCTGACTTCATGTCTTGGGCAGATAACGTCGCTGAACCTAGACCTGACCAACTCAAGCAACCCCAAATCATAACAGACTTTTTTCAATCGGCTGGGACTTTTTTTTGGCCAGGCAGTGTGTATCCTGATTGGTATCCTATTGGTCCAAAAACCAGAAGGGCAGAATGTCACGTTCCACCTGGACAGCCTGGATTGATACATGTCTGGTGGTGTGTCATTGGAGTGATGCAGGGTCAATGATGCAATGCCGCAGTGATGTTGCGCCTCCAGAGAGATGCAGGGACAATGGTCCATCACAAGAATAACTCAGGGTCAATGATGCATCTCGGTAATGACACGGATTGGAAAGGCATCTCCAAAATGACTCGGGTACGAGCATACGTTGCCAGAATGACCCTAGGTCAATGATATGTTGCTGAAATGATGTAAGGTTCAGATAACTGTCACCAGAATGATTGTGGACAGACAGATTACCAAATTCCAGTGTCAGTTACGTTTTTATTTACATAAATAAACCAATAGGTCCTGAATATTTCCCTTAATATCATGATGACAAATCCATACCAGGGTTGTGTGGGATAGGGAAGGGGGTTAAACCAGCACCAAACCTGAATACGTGTCTGTTTTGCAGGAATTGCATAAGATATGGAAGCAAATTATTTATCCTGAATTTTATAGTGTGTATCTATTAACCCCTTCACTCCTGAGATTGAGAAAACTCGGGTCTCCAAAGATACCATCAGGTATTGCCATCAATACCGATTTATCTCGATCTGCAGCTGTGTAGGACAAAAGCAAATTAAATTTGTTTGCTTTTGGGCTCCAGAAGGTGCCTCAAAGTTTTAGCCCAGTGGGCATGATGCCCAAGGAGTAAAAACTGGTTAAAATCGGTTGGGGAACGTTCTGATATATCAGGCTTCCCACCGGCGGATACACGGAACCACGAGCTGCAGTTCAACTTGCAGTAACTCCTTTTGGCCAGTAGACGGTGACATATTCCTGCCATATAGGTTATTACAGCAAGGGATACATTGGGAATATTTACAAATGATTCTGTGTAATGAATTAAAAAATATTTTTTTCCCAATAAACCACTGGTTCCTGAGCAGTGTTTTTATGGAAAAGGACTTGGTAGTGAAGGGGTTAAGCGTTGGAGGGAGATCGCATACTGGCTGGCCCGGACTTCCATTTAGCTCTTCCCAGATACAGATTTACCCAGATGTAGGGATTACAGAATCCAAAGAGGTAAAATTCCCTTCTCTTCACATTTACAGCCTCCTTCAAAGAAGACATGTTTGATTTGGTGTCGAAAATAAAAACGTCAACCTTACAGGTCTACCTACAAGGGGGGAAAAAATGCCTTTGTATTTCTACTGTATAAAACAATACTGTTAAAATTAAATTGGGTCGACGAGGGGAACATTGAACAGAGCTTTTCATGAGTGGGAGGTCAATGTATCCATGGCAACAGCTTACCCCTATAAAAAAAAGATATTTTATGTTTGAAAAGGATGGTGAAAGAATACTGAACTGTGTACATTAAAAGTCTACTCCGAGGCTGCGTCTTTCCGAGGATTAGCATTTCTTTCTCATCTCGTATCCACGCGCTGGCAACGGTGTGTGATGATTTACCTCCATACATTAATAAGTGCACCTTTCATGCCAGACTCTATCATTTTGCACAGTTAGAATCCTTTATTATTATTATTCAGCATCTTGTAGCTTTCCCCCCCCCCCCCAAGGTTTACTCCTAAAACCACTCTGGAGCATACAATTCTCCCTATACATTGCATTAACCAAATTACTAAGAAATATATCCATATTCTAGATATATAGGTAAAAATATATCAGTCTCCCCTCCCAGCTGGCACGCCGACTGAAAACCAGTGCATGCTGGAAAGATGGGGAAGCTGGGGGATCTCTTGCTTCCTCTTATCCCCTTCACTACCAAGTGATTTTCCAAAAAACCTCTGTCAGGAACCAGTACTTTTTTTGGAAAATCATTTTAATTATTTGCACAGTAAGTAGTATTTGGGAATATTCCCAATGTATTTCTTACTGTAATAACCTGTCTGGCAGGGAGATGTCGCCATCTACTGGCCAAATAGAGCTATTGCAGGTAGAAATGCCGCTCGTGGCTCTGTGCATCGGCTGGGGAAAGCCCGATATGCCAGGACATTCCTTAGCTGATTTAAACCAGTTTTAGCACCACGGGCGTTATGCCCACAGGGCTAAAATTTTGGGGGCACCTACTGGAGCCCAAAACCAAATGAAATTGGTTTACAACATGCACATTTCATTTGCAATCACACAGCATAGCTCCAGATGGTGTTAGTACGTTCTCAGGCTGCAGTGTCTGCTACCACTGATTGTGCATACATGTTCATGGTAGTGGAGGGGTTAAAAACTAGTCTCCTATGTATGTGCCTGTCACTTTGTTGTGGTGGCTCTGCTCTTATGGGTCACCTCTCTGTGATGCCAGGGCTACCAGTTGGGTTGTCTGGAAGGTGAAAGCTGCATGGTTCTGGATCTGAGAAGAGACAGACTAAATAATGGTCTGGTTCAGATCCTGAAGTTTTATTCAGAACCACAGTCTGCTCCTGTTAGACATACAATTTTTATATTTTAATGTGTTATGTAAGTCACTTTGGACTTGGGGTGCATGGACCTGGAGATGTATTTAGGGGTGCAGGACTGATGTTCTATATCATCTTCTTGCTTTCTCTTGTGTGCAGAATGTTTGTGTAATCTGTGTTAAGCAAGAATAATGTTAGTGTCCATCTGTCTATTGTACAGTCCATGTGTATCTTGTTATATGCTGATAGGATTGCTCTCAGGGATTGTTAATATCTGTTGTATTTGAGTAGTTTGCTAATCTGCATTGTCAGGCAAACACTGTCCCTGCTCTCTTTAGACTGTAAACGTATTTATCATCATGATTGCCATTGTCCTGTCTGTCTAGGAATGTTTATTACATTCTAGGGTCAAATTTTGTCTATGTAAATGACCCATGTTTGACAGTATAAATATGTGTGCCTTTCCACAATTTAAAGAGTTGCATTCTGACCCTGAAAACCTCCAGGCCTTGTCTTATTTCTGGGTGACGCTCTACGTGTCCTGGTCCTTAAGCTTTGTCTGAGAACTGGAGAAAGGCACAAAGCCTGCTGGGGAGACCCGGGGGGGGGGATTCGGCACGGAAGTGGCACTGACAGATGTGACCCTGTCGGGGTACTGAGATCTGTTACATAGTGTATCTCTTAAAATAAAGACGGAAAAATATTATTAAAATTGTAAAACGCAACGCAGCAGTTTAAAGCTTTATAAGTTTTCTGTTTTCCGGTGTTCGTTTGGCATATCCCGGGTTAAAAGCCCCACCTCGGTGTTATTCAGTAACGGTATGGCCTGTCCTTATGCGATTATCTGACTTTGAAGTTGGCTCGGCCGCGGCGCTGACTGGTACAACCGGAGAAATAAAAAGGCTGATCTTTAAAAAAGGCCAATATGACCTATATTCATAGTGCAAGCGCAACATGTTTTTTCCTTTTACATAAACAATTTATTCACTTTGTATAAGTCTGTATTCCACCAGCTGAAGACATGGTTTGCCCGATGCACGTTTTCTGAAAGGCGACATGGAAATGAAAGATTAGGAGATCTAATGCAAGAATTCATTGATTTTCCTGAAGCGAAATTAAAGTAGATTTAGTTACATGGTGGTGTGTTACAATTCTTATATAGTAACATTAACATACTGAGAAAACACTATAGAATCTTACCGAAACCTTGTGGTTCAATAATGCAGCGATGAGACACTACAATACATAATTACATAGGCCGAAGAAAGCCGTGCGTCCATCGGGTTCAGCGTTTCACACATCACCTACTGCTGTTGATCCAAAAGAAGCAATAAACCCAGTCTGAAGTGCTCGCCAATATGCAACATACTGGGAAAAAATTCCTTTTTGACCACAGATGGCGTCAGATTTTTACTTGGATCAAGAAGCTTTTACCCACAAATTAAATACTATAATATTAAGTGTCTGCAGGAAGTCATCCAGTCGTTGCTTAAAAATCTGTACAGTCTCTGACCCAACCACCTCAACAGGCAGAGAATTCCCAACCACCTC
Organism: Leptobrachium leishanense; assembly: GCA_009667805.1. Lineage (NCBI taxonomy): Eukaryota > Metazoa > Chordata > Amphibia > Anura > Megophryidae > Leptobrachium > Leptobrachium leishanense. Next base: position 16,441,957 of record CM019070.1, read on the forward strand.
AACAGGCAGAGAATTCCACAGCTTCATTGTTCTCACTGTAAAATAACCCTTCCTGTGCTTGAGGCGGAATTTCCTTTTGTCCAGTATAAATGGGTGACCTCGTGCCTTGTGTATAGTCCTGTTAATGAATAGGTTTCCAGACAATGGTTTTGGATGGGGTACAGGGATTGGATGGATGTATCTATAGACTTAACCCCTTAAGGACCAAGGGTCTTTAAAGTCAATGCATTTATGACCTAAACATTACGCCATTGGTCCTTAAAGGGTTAAAAGATGCTCTATTGAAAAATAGAGTTCTTTTTTCCCCCCTTAAATAATTGGGCAAAGGCTGCTGACAGTCTCTGCCCAATTATATTATTATATATATATATATATATATATATATATATATATATATATATATATATTTATGTTTTACTCACCTTTTCTCCCTTGCTGCGTGCTGCTCCTCCTCTGCGCCTCAGGGACTCCCGAACATGGAAGTCCCTGCAGCTTTTCTGTGCAATTTGCGCTCCTATACAACTCACGTAGCAAAGGAGCCGCAGACTGAGCAGGGCCACGGCCCTTGCGCAAGTTCCGTTACGTCTGAGCAGAGCGATGGATCGGAGCTGCACGAGCATGCACAGATCTGACCCATCGCTGCCTCTCTGAGATATTCTCATATTCCGTCTGTTAGACAATAAACCAATCATTCCGATTTTGGGTGACGTCATCACAATCTGTGATTTAAATCTGTTTCCTTCGATAATATATATCATCAGATCGAGACCGAGAAGCGGCACAGGTTGTGATCGAGTCGTAATAATCCCCAGCGCGTTCACAGTCGCCGCGAGCTAATTATCTCCGCCTATAAAGCGTTTTTTAGTGTTGGGAGGTGAGATAAAAGCATAAAATGTCTATTCTATGAAATTACGATCTGGTGGAGATAAAGAAATCACCGTCTGGCGGAGGATTCGGATTCTGAAAGGAAACGGTGGCAGGCGGTGGAACGCGGCTCCGATACGTCACGCGGCGTTTATATACATTGTCGGTTTAATGTAAACATAATGTAATGGCTGCAATATGCAGGTGCAGGAGGGCAGAAAGCATGTTTAATCTGCGTGAGTAATGTTAATTCTGAGGGAGAGAAAGGGACGCGTCTTCAAACTTTCAATCTGCTTCCATTATCTTTGATCAAGGTGGATCCACAGGGGATAGGAATTACTGGCAGGGCTAGGACAAGTGAAGAGGCAGCGAATCTATAAGACATATTAATCATCTTCCCCCCTCCCTTCACTGGCGCCAGCCTCTGCCTCCGACTCCCCGGCGCCTGGAAAATGGATTCTCTGTCCCCACAGGTACAAGTGAGAGCTTTCCAGGGGCAAGCCATCAGAATCATAATTACCGACACTGCGAAGTTCAGCCCTCGTCAAGACGAGTGAGAGCTGCGCGGCATTATGGGCAGGACGCATATTTTTCTTTCCGCTTCTTCCCTGTTATTATGTATCAAGTTTTCACGTAACCCTTTGTGTCCAGAAACAGCAGAGGCAGGCAAACAAAAACAAAGCATTAACCCTAGGGTTGCCAGATCGGCCATGTTTTCCTGGACACATATAATGTATTTGGCTGATGGGCAGTGCATGAAAAGTGCCACCCCGCAGCATGTATAATCCATACGCTGCAGGTAAGAAATCACAGGATTTCCAGGTGACCTGCCTTGATTTCCTTCCTGCAGCATATGAATTATACATGTTGCAGGGCAGCACTTTTCCCTGTGCTCCCCCTCTGCATTAAATTGTAACATGGGTCCAGGAAAATGTGGCTGATCTGGCAGCACTAATTAACCCCTTAAGGACCAATCCCTATAAACTGCATCCCTGTGTGGACCAGGGCTCAGCAACCGTGGCCCTCCAGATGTTTTGGAAGTAAATCTGCTATGAGGCTCAGCTAGGGCAGCCAGGTCGGCCATGTTTACCTGGACACACATAATTAATGCTGATGGGCAGTGCATGAAAAATGCCACCCTGCAGCATGTAGAATCAATAAGCTGCAGGTAAGAAATAAATAAGGAATCCCAGGCGACCTGCCTTGATTTGCTTCCTGCAGCATGTGATTTATACATGTTGCAGGGCAGCACTTTTCCCTGGGCTTCCCTCTGCAAGAAAAGTAATATGTAGGGTTGCCACGTCGGCCATGTTTTTCTGGACAGTGGACACATCCAATTTATTTATGCTGATGGGCAGTGCGTGAAAATTGCCACCCTGCAACATGTATAGTCCATATGCTGCAGGTGAGAAATCAAAGAGGAATTCCAGGTGACCTGCCTTGATTTCCTTCCTGCTGCATGAGTTATACATGTTGCAGGGCAGCACTTTTCCCTGTGCTCTCCCACTGAATGAAATAGTAATACGTGTCCAGGAAAATATGGCTGATTTAGTATCCCTAGGCTCAGCCAATCCGATTGGTACCCGAGCATCATGAGAGATGTAGGATCAAAACACCTGGGGGCTAAGATTACTGATGTTGCTGTAGATACAGGGCGCACGTTGAACAACCTAATCGCTCTACCATTGCTTGATCTATAGAACCCGATTAGGAGGAAGCGTTTTGATTAGTGTTGCCAGGTCGGCCATGTTTTCCTGGACACATATTACTATTTCATGCAGAGGGAAGCACACGGAAAAGTGCTGCCCTGCAACATGTATAATTCACATTGTTATGTATTGAGCTGTCCTCCATCCAGCCTAGTAAATGTCGCCAGTTTTGTGTATTTGAATGGATAACTGCTCACTGATACAGACAAGCATCTGGAAGAGCACTGGTTTATTACAGCATAAAACTAACACAGAGACATAAACACAAGAGACAAAAATGCACACATTTACTATGCTGCCATCTGCTGGAAGGAGGACAGCATAATACCTCAGTACATGACACATATGCTGCAGGAAGGAAATCAAGGCAGGTCACCTGGGATCCCTTTTTGAATTACCTGCAGCATATGGATTGTACATGCTGCGGGGTGGCATTTTCCATGCACTGCCCATCAGCATGTATAAATTATATATGTCCAGGAAAACATGTCTGATCTGGCAACTCTGGTTTTCATATATGAGCTACAAGCAAGGTTGCCAGTTTAGCCACGATTTCCTGGACACATATTACTATTTCATGCACAGGGGAGCACAGGGGAAAAGTGCTGCCCTGCAACATGTATAAGTCATATGCTGCAGGAAGGAAATCAAGGCAGCTGGGATTCCTTACCTGCAGCGTATTGATTATACATGCTATAGGGTGGAATCTTTCATGCTCTGCCCCTTAGCATGAATATATTAAAGGTGTCCAGGAAAACATGGCTGACTTGGCAACCATAGCTGCAAGACCTAGAGTCTACGGTGAGATTGTTAAACCTTTAAGGCTGGGGTCAGACGAGCGCAGTTATCACGTCCGTGTTGCCGCACATTTGTACGTCCGTGGCAGCATAGCATTCTGACCAATGGAGCCCCACACACGAAGTACGTCCGCACAGAAGTGCGGATGCATGGCGGACGCGGCAAACGGACGCAGGTTAGGCTGGGGTCAGACCAGTGCACTTTTATCGTGCTTTCTGGCGCACTTAATCACGGCCGCACTAGCAGCAAATGACGTGCAATGACGGCCAATATACGAAGTACTGTCGCACGAAAGTCCGGCTGCGCAACGCAAGTGGAAAATGAACGCATTTTTTCGAGAACGCAGAACCGCTAGTACGGACGTACAGAGTGCGCTGCGCCCGCTAGCGGTGTATGTGTGTGATTTAGAGACGTCAGACCCTGCTCATGTCCGGCCAACATAACGTCCAGACACTCAAAGTCTCCTGGTTTGGATCCGTAAAAAATCACGCACAAAAATGCGCATCGTATGACCGTTTTCGCGCAATCCGTGAAAAAATACGTCAATGCGTTCGGACGCACTTTTTTACGTTCGCGTGTAAAAATGCTTTCGTTTGACCCTAGCCTTAGGCAAGAACGTAATACTGCTAGAACGGACGTGCGGAGTGCGCCACGTCTGCAACGTCCGCGTAGCTTTGTATGTGAGTGATGAAACGAGGTCAGACGGACTGCATTTATACGTCCAGCATTTTTGACGGACAGAATGTTTTTTCATTTTAATTTATTTTCCCTGCTACATCAGTCAAAAAATACGTCAGTCAAAAAAACGGACTGTGTGGCCACTACCTTGTTGTCCGTCAGTAAGTACGTCCGTACTGCACGGACGCACAGTCCATACAAAATGCTCTCATCTGACCCTAGCCTCAGGGTTAATGGGTATTTCATTGCTTCCCTTTAATCTAAAATCACTGAAACCATCCTCCCGCCTGTCGCATTTTTGCTTCGTGCATCCCTGCTGATGTTTCATTGCAGCATCTGTCCGGCAACAAAGGGTTAAAGTTGAAGTTGCAATCTGCAGAAGAATGGTTAAAAAAAAAGCCAGATAATGCACAAGTGCGGGGAACGATGGGTTAAAATAAAATGCCGCACCGCAGACACTGGATGTGCGAGTCGCGGCGGCTCGGAGTGCTGGCAGTCTGTGTGTCGTATTCATTTATTCAGCACCCGGGTGTTCTGCTTTTGAGGAATAGCACGGCGGCTCCGGCTGCTTTTAACGGGTTATTTTTACAGCAGACGTTGGGGGTAAAATGAATAAAAAAATATATAAAAATCCTGCCAGCTTCAGCTTCTGCTTCATAACGAGAATAATCTTTTGATTTTCTTCCAAATTACAAGTGCGCTATCAGCAGCATTACTCACGGTGATTTTCAGATTAACGCGGCAATATTAAGCCTGATTTAACCCTAACCCCTTCACTACCAAGAAATGGACATATATATATATATATATATATAACACAGGATGCAAAACACATGGCACAGAACATGTAGGCGCAGGCATAAACGTGACATCCATGTCTCAGCAATAAAGGAGACATGGAGACCTGGTGCTGGACCTGGTGTGAGTGATGCTGAGAAGACCTATGCTGAGTTTGGGAAGATCTATGCATGGTTTGGGCCAGTCATGGCTAGGATTTGGGTTTTGCTGCAGCACGCAGCCCATGATTACTGCGGCCCACCAGGCATTTGCCCGGTGTACCCGATGACCACTCCTGACCTTGGCTATTTATGCAAATAAAATGTAATTTTGAAAAAGAGCAAAGTATAAATATTTTACAGCGAGCGATTTCTAACGTTTGTTATTGTTTAAAAACTCATTTCAGGTTGTTTTATAACTTTGCAGCTCTGTTACATACCTGCTCGCACCCTGAATATATGGAGGAGTCCCTAAAAAGACACCACACACCCTGAATTTATGGAGGAGCCCCTAAAAAGACACCCACACACCCTGAATATATGGAGGAGCCCCTAAAAAGGCACCCGCACACCCTGAATTTATGGAGGAGCCCCTAAAAAGACACCCACACACCCTGAATATATGGAGGAGCCCCTAAAAAGGCACCCGCACACCCTGAATATATGGAGGAGCCCCTAAAAAGACACCCACACGCCCTGAATATATGGAGGAGCCCTTAAAAAGACACCCGCAGACCCTGAATATATGGAGGAGCCCCTAAAAAGACACCCGCAGACCCTGAATATATGGAGGAACCCCTAAAAAGACACCCACACACCCTGAATATATGGAGGAGCCCCTAAAAAGACACCCACACACCCTGAATATATGGAGGAGCCCCTAAAAAGACACCCACACACCCTGAATATAGGGAGGAGCCCCTAAAAAGACACCCACACACCCTGAATATATGGAGGAGCCCTTAAAAAGACACCCGCAGACCCTGAATATAAGGAGGAACCCCTAAAAATACACCCGCACACCATGGAGGAGCCCCTAGAAATACACCCACACACCCTGAATATATGGAGGAGCCCCTAAAAAGACACCGCACACCTTGACTATATGGAGGAGACCCTAAAATGACACCCGCACACCCTGAATATATGGTGGAACCCCTAAAAAGACACCCGCACATCCTGAATATATGGAGGAGCCCCTAAAAAGACACCCGCACACCCTGAATATATGGAGGAGCCCCTAAAAAGACACCGCACTCCTTGACTATATGGAGGAGACCCTAAAACGACACCCGCACACCCTGAATATATGGTGGAACCCCTAAAAAGACACCCGCACACCCTGAATATATGGAGGAGCCCCTAAAAAGACACCCGCACACCCTGAATATATGGAGAAGCCCCTAAAAAGACACCACACACCCTGAATATATGGAGGAGCCCCTAAATAGACACCCACAGACCCTGAATATATGGAGAAACCCTTAAAAAGACACCCACACACCCTAAATATAAGGAGGAACCCCTAAAAATACACCCGCACACCCTGAATATATGGAGGAGCCCCTAAAAAGACACCCGCACACCCTGAAAATATGGAGGAGCCCCTAAAAAGACATCCACACACCCTGAATATATTGGAGGAGCCCCTAAAAAGACACCTGCGCACCCTGAATATATAGAGGAACCCCTAAAAAGACAGCCTCGTCCCCTGAATATATGGAGGAGCCCCAAACCAGAGAGACACCCACACCCTGAATATATGGAGGAGCCCCTAAAAAGACACCCACACATCCTGAATATATGGAGGAGCCCCTAAAATGACACCCGCACACCCTGAATATATGGAGGAGCCCCTAAAAAGACACCCACAAATCCTGAATATATGGAGAAGCCCCTAAAATGACGCACACAGGGCTGGATTTGCACCTCAGGAGCCTGTAGGCACAGAAATGTGGAGCGCCCCTGCCGCCCCCCAAAAAAAGGAAACATGCCAGAATTACTATTTAAATATTTGTTTCAAGGCAAAAAAACCTAAAATAATACATTTTAAAAAACTGAACAGTTTCTCTGCGCTCAAATCAAGAGAAGAGGCAGAATCTGTAGCCTTAGTTGAACGAGTTACAGTTACAAGTATTTAGAAAGCGCCAACAAATTCCTTAAGGCTGTACAATGGGAGAAGCAGTATAACAAATATACATACATGTTACACAACCAGAACAGCAGGACCCTGCTCAAGAGCTCACAATCTAAGAGGAGAGGGGTGAAACACTAGGTGAGGACGAATTGGGTATTTGAAGTAGTGGGTTGCATGAGGACTGAGTGGGAAGATGGAGCAAGAAATGTGCAGTGGGGATCATGGAGTGAGCTGATAGGCTTCTCTAAAGTAATGCGTTTTCAGAGACTTCTTGCAGGACTGGAGAGACGGGGAGAGTCTGATGTTGCGGGGGAGGGAGTTCCATAGAAAGGGTGCAGCTCTGGAGAAGTCCTGAAGGTGAACGTTGGGGGTTCGGGTACATAAAGCTGATAGGATCAGACTATTGGCAGAGTAAAGTGGTTGGGACGGGATGTACATGCTAATAAGGGAGATGTAGGTAGGGGCGAGGTTATGGAGAGCTTTGTAGGTGAGCCCCAATATAATAAATTGAATTCTAAAGGAAACAGGGAGCCAGTGTAGAGATTGTCAGAGGTGAGGTGTGAGATGTGTAGGAGGTGAGTTGTATGAGTCTGACACAGGCGTTCTTTACAGACTGCTGAGGGAGAATCTGGGATCTCTTAAGGCCAGAGAGAAGGAGGTTACAGTAGTCAAGGCGGGAGATAATAAGAGCGTGGATGAGCATTTTAGTAGTCATGATTAAGAAAGGGACAGACGCGTGCAATGTTTTTTAGGTGGACGTAGCAAGATTTGGTTAGAGACTGAATGTGAGGAGTAAAGGATAGATTGGAGTCCAAGAGGAGCCAGAGAGGTAGAAGTAATGGTGGCACCATTCACCTGAAAAGAAATGGGAGCAGGAATGGAGGTTTTAGTGGGAGGGAAGACGAGAAGTTTAGTTTTCAAGAGGATGTGATTTAGGAAATGGGAAGTCATCCAGTCGGAAACAGATGACAGGCAGGCAGTAGCACAGTCCAACACCGGAGGAGAGATATCAAGAGAGGAAAGGTAGATTTGGCTGTCGTCAGCATAGAGGTGATATTGGAATCCATAGGAAGAGGTGAGGTTGCCCAAAGAGGCGGTATAGATCGAAAGAGTAGGGGACCCAGAACAGAGCCTTGAAGTACCCCAACTGAAAGAGGAGCTGGTGGTGAGGAGACACCAGCGAAGGAGACACTGAAGGAGCAAAGAGAGATAGGTCGAGAACCAGGAGAGAGTGATGTCACTGAAGCCAAGTTGACGCAGCGTGAGGAGCAGGAGAGGGTGATCAACAGTGTCGAATGCAGCGGAAAGGTCAAGAAGAATAAGGAGGGAGAAGTGACCTTTGCTTTTAGCGGCAGCTAAATCATTAGTCACCTTGGTCAGAGCAGTCTCAGTAGATTGTTGGGAGTGAAAGCCAGACTGGTGCGGATCAAGTAGAGTTATCAGCAAGAAAACTGGTGAGCTGGGTATAGACCAAATGTTCTAGGATTTTCGAGGCAAAGCGGAGCAGAGAGATGGGACAGTAGTTCAAGAGGGAGGTATGATCAAGAGATGGCTTTTTTAGAAATATATATAAATTTTATAAAAATATGAGTCAAAACAGGGACAGTAACTGGTAGGACAGGTCGAATAAGGTGTGAGCGGATGGGATCAAGTGGACAGGCGGTCGGGCAGGAGGACATGAGACGTTCGGAGAAATCTTCCTCCAAGGCCGGAGAAAAGAAAGACATACAGGGTTATTCAAAGAGATCCGAATTGCTTGAGAAAGGCCATTCAGCTATCCAGAGAGCAGGCAATTCGCCAAATCCTGGCGAATTGCTTGCACATACGGTGCCTGTTCGGTGCCTGTTCGAGGGCAGTGAAATCCCCATGAAAAACACTGCTTTGGCTATTCAGAGAACACAAACCAGCAGTGAAAGGTTCCCGAAATGCCCTGCCATTCGGTGGTTTAATTCGGCAAGTTTATTCAGGAGAATCCCATAGACTTCAATGTTAAAAATATTCCCGTTTTAATTCAATATCTAATAAACCGTTGCTTATAAAATTCTGCAATAAAGAGTCTCTTTATTTATAGATTTTTTAGGATTTTCTAAGCATTTTTCAGATTTTTTTTTTTAAAAGTCCGATTTTTTTTTTTTTTTTAAGTTTACTTCTTTTTTCTGTAACAGCCCTCTTTATTATCATTCATTGGATTTTATATGTAAATTTCAGACATTTTTGCAAACAGTGTTTCACTTTTCAATCATTCATGCAAACTGTTTTGCTAATTTATTCACTTCGCTCTGTCTGCAGTCTCGGCTATTTCCGGCGGCTTCCTGCGGGTGATCGGCTCCTGCTCAGGTTTTTCCGTGGTTTTCGGCAGGTTAATCCAGATGTTTTTGAGGGTTTTTGGCGTGCATTCGCTGGGTTTTGCGGTTCGTTTTTGAGGGTTTGCGGCAGCTTTTCCCTGCAATTCAGGGACTCTGTGGTGTTTGCTGAAGACACCGCAGGGTCACCGAAATGGGATCGGCAAAAGGAACCAATTTGAAGAGAAAAAAAAGTCACCGAAAGTGCAGTGACTTTTCGAATCTCTTTGAATAACCCTGATAGTAAAAGAGGGAGCAGGGAGTGAGGGAGTCAATGTGGTAGAATGGTTAAAGGAGGAGGAGGGTAGTGAATGAAGAGGCATTGTTTGTTTTATATGTAAATGCATATATTGCCTCTGCCATAAAACAGAATAAAAATATTTGTCAATTTTTTATTTTTATGCATTAATGGTCATGTTTGGTATCATTGTAAAGACCAGACTCTGACCTTTCCAATGACACCTCACTTAACATTGTGTGGTGTACAATTCAGAGTTGCAGGTTCCAAAGTCCCCCTGTCTCTCCTCACTGCAGCACCACAGTCTAGGTTGTGAATGAAACAATGCGTTGCTTCACCAGATACACACTTGCTGACAGAGTGGGAAATGAGGTGAGTTAGTGCAGCATCACTGTGCACTTTATAATTGTAAACTGAAAAATAGCAAAGAGAAAAATATTAATATATATATTTTATTTTTACTTAAATCTAGCCTGGTTATGTTTGGTATCACTGACTGGAAAGTCTATAAGCTGACCTTTCCAATGATACCTCATATGTCCCTCTAGCCCTTCGGGCTCCAGAGATACAGTGGTCTTAAATTAATGCAAGTTGGAAAAAAAAATAAAAAGATTTTTGTTTACACACAGGAGCAAGGCGCCCCTTGTGGCAGGTGCCTGTAGGCACATGCCTACTCTGCCTAATTGTAAATCCGGCCCTGCTCGCACACCCTGAATATATGGAGGAACAGAAAGAGGGAGTGTGCAACAGAAAAGAAATTAACACTGTATCCTAAACATTGATACATAAAAGGTAGGAAACCCAAAGTTCCTAGTGATGGATGGGTTGCTGCCGACATATAGTACTGTCCCAATGATCATTGCTGTTCTGCGTACACTAGTGAATGACTGTCTTTCAAATTCTGGCCCCCAAGATGTTTCTGAATACAACTCCCACGATTCCCTGGCCATCTACTGCATTTGAAGGAATTCTGGGATTTGTAGGCATCTGGGGGGGGGGTCGTGAGTCTTACACTCCTGTAAATACCTTATATTGATTTATTATTTATTACAAAGCAGGACGGTCACCGTTTAAAAGTCAGTATTTTTTAAAGTGACTGACAGCTAAAACAATAACACTGAACCTTTAAGCTGATCTAAAACTTAAAAATATGCAAAAAAAAGCCCTTGTGACTTCCGCACCTATCTACAAATTCCTAAAGCCCTATCTGAGCAGTTGTCATCTCCAAATCACAGTATTTCTTGTCCGTCGGAGTCGCTTGCCTTTTAGCGTGGCACCCCCAGGGCCGAAGGGGCCTGTTATACCTGCCCCTCCGTCCCCTTGGCCTTGTACAGCAGCCGCTATCTCCGGTACTCAGCACAGCCATCACCGGCTGACCCCCATTGAGTCGTGAGCAGCCGCGCTATCTCCAAAACGCCGTGAAGCGGGGAGTTATGCAAATTCCAAACGTTCTGTTCTACATAACGACGACAATTAATGCTAAATATCAACAGCGTCCCTTGGCATTGATTGCATCTGATTTCCATAACAACTGGCTGCCGGAGTGAAGAGACACGGGATTTATCATGAACAATTTCTAATTATTTGCCACGGTAACGGGAAAAAAAAAAGGAGAAGAAGATGGAGCTGATCAGGATGCCCGTCAGATCTCAGTAGTCGTATGAAATGAGATATTGATTGTAGTTTTATCCTGCTTCCCCCCCTCTCGTTCGACGACGGGAAAAGGTCCGTCGCGGCACGAGTTAAAGATAAAAATAATATATATACAAATATACAGATACATTTCCTAACAAATCATCTCGATACAAAATTTCAGCATCATGTTCTCGAAGTCAGCCGGGCAGCCCGCGCTCTCCTCGCTTCGTTTAGTGCCCTATTGTCTTTCGAGATCGTGACCTTGACTGGCAGGCAGGTCCCCACGGGCGCAACGGCGACGCAAGGGATGGCATAAGGCTGTGTATATTCTAGCGCCAACGCTGGGGAAAAGAAAGATTAAAGCCGCCCGCCGTGGGATGTGCTCGGTTTTTTAACTCGCCAATTTAGATTTTGTGTGGAAAAGTGCATAGCAACCACGAAACGAAAAGGCGCAGAACGCACAGCATCCCCCGGTCCTTCCTGCGCAGCCGTCTCTTAAAACCGTCCGGGCCGGCCAATCGGCGGCAGCTATTGATTTTTTTTTCCACCGGCTTTAAGTGGCTTTGGACATTGATCAATGATTTAAAAGAGAAATACTTAATCTTATGGATGGGGAAGGCACGCAGGGGCAGCGCGTGATGAAAAACCAAGGCGAGTAAAAAGCGAGGAGGAATATTTAACGTTAAGGCTGACATAAGGAGCTGAAGATGCTGCTAATGGATTTTCTTCTCTTTTTTTGCACGATTATATATCTTACAGAAATGGTGCACGAGTGGATGCTATTTTGCGGCGCCGCATGTACAGCGACGAGGAGCGTCACATGGTATGGGGAGGCGCAAAAGACCAAAGTGATCCACGAACACGTCACAGCATCAGTTATCTTAACATTCCGACACGTTGTGAGCGCGCAGGGTTAACAATATATACAAGGTAACATGATAAAAACAAAAATAAATTTAAATTATTAATTAGTAATAAGTAGGATCAGTATTAGCTCATCTAAAATATAATGGTTGGTTTGAGGGGCTTATTAACTAAACAGTGAATGATTTAGGTTTAAACGGGCAAACTGAAACGACCAGAGAAAGAATGAAGGCTATTCAAAGAACAGCGGAATTTAGGTGCTCTTTCATTTCCTGCACTTTGAGGAGTCAAATTCCCCAACCCGAAGTGCAGGGAATAAGCCGCCGAAAGCATCTGAAAAACCACTGAAACAATCGGAAAAAACACCACAAAACCGGCAGACGCATCAGAAAAACACTGAAAAAACGCTGAATCCATCTAGAAAAAACACAGAGAATCCACCGAATTGATTCGAAAACCCGCTGAAAAAAATACCGAAATCGATCTGAAAAAAGCCGACGACCTGACGAACAAAAAGCCGACAAGCCGATGAATGGGTTAAAAAAAAACAACACTGCAACTTTTAAAACCTGTTTGCAAAAAAACTACTGCAGGAAAATGCCTGGAATTAATATATAAGGTCCTATGAATAATAATAATAAAAAGGTCTGTTTAACTGCTACAGAAAAAAAAGTTCTTTAACATAAAAAACAAATGAAAAATGAAAATAGACTTTTTGCTGCAAATTAAAAGAATAAACGGTTCAATAATTATTTAACAAAAACGGGAATATTTTTAACATTGAAGTCTATGGGATTCGCCTGAATAAACCTGCCGAATGAAACCACTGAACATCAGGTCAATTCACTGACATTTCTCTGCTGTTCGGTGTCTGTGAATAGATTAACCATTACTTCTCTGCCGCCGAACAGGCACCGTATTTAACTGGCATTCCACCAATATTTTGCGAATTGCCAGCTTTTTGAATAGCCGAATTGCCACGAAATTGCACCATATGGGGAGATTCACGGTTCGATCAATTTGGTGGCCAATTCGGCGCTCTCTGAATAACCCCTATTAAAAATGAATATACAGTATAGGAGCAGAGAATGGATATAGAGAGATTACTTTGAAAGTGTCTGGAAATTGGTGAAAATCTACTGGAAGCAGTAAAATTATCTCCAGACCTGACATGTGGGAAGCATTATCTGTGCTAGTGTTTTCTTTGTTTATATTTATATTTTATGGATGAATTTTCCTTTTATTGTTTTGAAACAGATTTGGTGGTTTCTGCAGTTTGGTTTTTCAGCCTAATGGACAGCGACATGATAACTAATAAAGAACTGCACCAACGCGTGGACCTCTTCTCTATCAACTACCCTGCCTGGCCAAAAAAAAACACCACTTGGATGTAACTCAGCCAATAAGCGCTCACCTTCCATTGGATAATTACTGCAGTGATTAATATGTTTCAGTATAAAATGAGGTCATGTGACTCCCTGAATACACTGAATGAGCGGGTTTTTCCTAGGCTTGTGCAACGATTTTTTTTTCGGTTCGATTCGGTTCGATTCGTTCGGATGTTTAAAATTTTCGATTCGGCTCGTTTCGACCGATTTCTGTTTCGATTCGGTTCGGTTCGGCTCATTTTTCGTGTACATTTTTTTTCCGAATATCGACCATTTTTCGTGTTTTCGGGTCACTTAGCTCGTTTTTTGTATCGACTTTTCGTGATTTCGGAAATTTTCGTTTTTTTCGGAACGTCTGTTCTCCTCGGTTCAAAGTGTCTAACTCTATTCGTTTTGACGTAAACTCCTATGGTTTACTTTTTTTATACTTTATATATTTTTTTATAATAAATTTTTGGTTTGTTTTTCGGATCCGATAATTCATTCTGTCGATACGATAATTCTGGCGATTCCATCGTGTTTTTTTTTTATTAAATAAAGATCCTTTTTTTCTTATGAATAATTGAATATACATTTCACAACTTTATTTAATCATATTAAAATGGTATGAAAGCCAAGGAACAAGAAAAATGAACAAAACGATTTAAAAAACGCTAAACTGACCCAAATGGTCTGACTTTAAAAATAAAAACCAGAACAAAAGGTTTTAAAACGGAAAAATAGTTGATCAAAAATACGCATTTACAAATACAAAATTTACAGAATCAGTGATATAGCCGATAATAGTTAAATATACGATGTCCAGAATTACCGAAATGGAACCGAAATCACAAATGGAACCGAAATCATGAATAGAGCGAAAATAAATTTCGATTTGACACATTTCAAGTCCATTCGAAAATTCCGAAAATATTTCGTTTCGGCTCGGAAAACTTTTCGGATCTATCGATTTTCGGGTCTGACCCGATTCGGAAATTTGACCGAATTCGAAGACACGAATCGGGAAATTTCGTGAAAAGTCCGAAATTCCAAAACCCGAAACGCACATCCCTAGTTTTTTCATCAATGGGTTTTTTCTCCCCTGATGGCACAGCGGGCATATTCCAAGATGGCAATGCCAGGATTCATCGGGCTCAAATTGTGCAAGAGTGGTTGAGGGTAGACATGTGCACAGCACAAAATTTCGTTTTGAACTAATGGATTAGTCCTAAAATGCAATTTATTTAGTTGCTAAAGAAATTCGTTTTCAGTTCTTTAGTATGAAAACTAATTTCATTCATCCGAAAACCGGTGGATACAATAACTATTGTAGTGGCTCCTCAGAGGGCTGAGATCGCTGCTTGTTACAGTATCTCTCACTCTCAGCACAATGTGGGCCATATTACATAGTTGGTGCTAACTTAACCAGAGTTGTTGTAAACTTCCCAGAGCCATTATAGCCAATGGAGGTTTTCAGTTTACAACAGCTCTGGTTAAGTTAGCACCAACATTGTAATACTGCCCCGTGTCAGGCAAAGCTCTTACAGTAACTGACTGCTGCTCATCACAGCGCTCAGAGTTTCAGTAAAACTAGTAAATAATATTTTTATATATAAGAGGTTATAACAATATTATTTCCTTGTTTAACTGAAACTCTGAGCGCTGTTACAGTCAGTTACTGTAACAGCTGAGCCTGATACATTGTACTGAGAGATAATGTAACAAGCAGCCAATCTCAGCGCTCACAGCCACTGGATTTAAAGGGCTAAAAAAAAGGCTCCTTTCTGTATAATGTTTAGAACATCTTCCTGCATTAATTAATACCCCTCTCTGTATAATGTATACAACATCCACCTGCATTAATTAATACCTCTCTGTATAATATATAGAACATCTTCCTTAATTAATTAATGTCCCTCTCTGTATAGAACATCCTCCTCAATTTATACCTTTCTCTGTATAATGTATATAACATCCTCCTTCATTAATACCCCTCTCTGTATAATGTATAGACCATCCTCCTGCATTAATTAATGCCCCTCTCTGTATAGAACATCCTACTGCATTGGCATGTGAAGGGTGCAGAACTTCAGATGTTGCAATGTTGCGCTCTTCATTGCTGGTCTCCTTCACTCATCAATGTAATATCACAAAAAGGACTGAAACTAAAATGTAGTGCATTTTATTTTAGTAACTTTCGTTTTTGGTACTGAGCAGTTTCGTTTCTCTTGAGTCATACGAAAACTAAATTATCCCAAAATTCGGACTAAATCGTTTTAGTACTAAAACGAATGCACATGTCTAGTTGAGGGAGCATGAGACATCATTTTCACACGTGGATTGGCCACCGCACAGTCCAGACCTGGTTGTTGTGACATTGTCCATAAAATAAATAAGAAGCAGGTTTAACCCTATGCTTACATGCAAAGCTGCTTAATATTATTTAGTCTTAATCACATACACCTGGAATGAAGAGAAAGCCACAGGACGTTGCTGGTACGCAGTTAGAAGGTGACCCGGGCCACACATTGAGCATTATAACATGCATTCCAAAAAACAGTAAAACTCTGAGGTGCTGAAAGAGTTAAGTTGTACTAAAACCATTTCAGTTCTTCTTGAAGAAATGTATCTCGTAGGTTCAGGATGGCTTTAGAAATCCAAAGCTTTGTAGCTGAGCATCGTGGGAATTCCCCTGCCCTATTCTTACATCCAGCAGATGCTGCCAATTAACTTATAGTGGCTCCCGATAAAGCCCTCTCACAGCCTTTCGGGGTGTTATTCTGAGTGTAACCTCTGCAAGCAAGAGAGCAAGCTGGTATTATCCAGTAATATTTCTCTCACTCGGTTGTATTTAAAAGTGGAGAGATATTAAAATCAAATGACTAAGGCTAGGGTCAGACGAAAGCATTTTTCCCCGCGAACGTGAAAAAGTGCGTCCGAACGCATTGATGTATTTTTTCATGGAATGCACAAAAACGGTCAGACGACGTGCATTTTCAGGCGTGATTTTGTACGGATCGTCAATAAAACTCTTTTTGCGTCTGGACGTTATGTAGGCTGGACATTAGCAGCGTCTGACATCTCCTAATCACGCACACACGCCGCTATGCCGCAGCTACGCACTCAGTACGTCAGTACTAGCGGTTCAGCGTTCTCAGAAAAATGCGTTCAAATTCCACTTGCGTTGCACGGCCGGACTTTTGTGCGGCCGTACATCGTATATTGGCCGTCATTACCCGTCATCTGCTGCTAGTGCGGCCGTAATTATGTGCTCCAGAACGCACGTTAAAAGTGCGCTGGTCTGACCCCAGCCTAACTCGCCTTTGGTAAAAGTATCCATGAAATTTGGAAAGTAAAAAGAGTGAATTAAATGACACAAGGCAGCGGTTACCCACTGTGTGTATGTATCACAGAGCTGCATAGCAATAAAAGCCACAATAATGTGCAGTTTGTATGAGCGGATCACAGAGCTGCACAGCAATAAAAGCCACAATAATATGCAGTGTGTATGAAAGAAATCACAGAGCTCCACAGCAATAAAACTCACAGTAATGTGCAGTGTGTATGAGTGAATCTCAGAGCTGCACAGCAATAAAACTCACAGTAATGTGCGGTGTGTATGAGCGAATCACAGAGCTCCACAGCAATAAAACTCACAGTAATGTGCGCTGTGTATTAGCACAGTGTTCCTCAAGTACCCCCAACAGGTCAGGTTTCCCAGATAGCTGAAGCACAGCACAGCACAAGGGATATGATTGCAGGATTCAGTCTGCATTTCCCCAAAGCAATCCTTAAAACCTGGCCTGTTAGGGGTTCTTGAGGACCGCGGTTGGGAGCCACTGTATTAGGATATCACAGAGCTTCACAGCAATAAAACTCAAAGCAGTTTGCGGTGTGTATGAACATATCACAGAGCTCCACAGCAATAGAACTCACAGTAATGTGCAGTGTGTATGAGCTTACACAGAGCTGCACAGAAATAGAACTCAGTAATATGCGTTGTGTATGAGTGTATCACAGAGCGCCACAGCAATAAAACTCACAGTAATGTGCGGCGAGAATGAGCATATCACAGAGATGCACAGCAATAGAACTCACAGTAATGTGCATCGAGAATGAGCATATCACAGAGATGGACAGCAATAGAACTCACAGTAATGTGCGCTGTGTATTAGCACAGTGGTCCTCAAGGACCCCCAACAGGTCAGGTTTTCCAGATAGCTGAAGCACAGCACAGCACAAGGGATATGATTGCAGGATTCAGTCTGCATTTCCCCAAAGCAATCCTTAAAACCTGGCCTGTTAGGGGTTCTTGAGGACCGCGGTTGGGAACCACTGTATTAGCATATCACAGAGCAGCAATAAAACTCACAGTAATGTGCAGTGTGTATGAGCTTACACAGAGCTGCACAGAAATAGAACTCAGTAATATGCGTTGTGTATGAGTGTATCACAGAGCGCCACAGCAATAAAACTCACAGTAATGTTCGGTGTGTATGAGCATATCACAGAGCGCCACAGCAATAAAACTCACAGTAATGTTCGGTGTGTATGAGCATATCACAGAGCTCCACAGCAATAAAACTCACAGTAATGTTCGGTGTGTATGAGCGTATCACAGAGCTCCACAGCAATAAAACTCACAGTAATGTGCTGTGTGAATGAATGTATCACAGAGCTCTACAGCAATAAAACGCACAGTAATGTGCAGTGTGTAGGAGCGTATCACAGAGCTCCATGGCAATAAAACTCACAGTAATGTGCGGTGTGTATGAGTGTATCACAGAGCTCCACAGCAATAAAACTCACAGTAATGTGCAGTGTATATGAGCATATAACAGAGCTCCACAGCAATAAAACTCACAGTAGTGTGCGGTGTGTATGAGTGTATCACAGAGCTCACCAGCAATAAAACTCACAGTAATGTGTGTGTGCGACTATGCTAGGTGGGATAATGCAGATTTACCTTGTGCACTCGGATTGTTCTGTTACATAAACATATATTTTTACAAGCAGAGTTGATTGTAATTGGTTGAGACTTTATTTGGGGTAAATGTATTGAATGTCTTTCCTTTGTCTGCGATCAAAGCTCAGAGTGCCAGAGGTCGCAATAGATTCTAATCAGGGGAAACGCAGATGTGATTATCACGGTGTAGCAGATCACAGGTCAGCGCTGCCATTTTGAGATTTCATGTCCCAAGTTCTTCTTTGCTGTTAATGCTTTCCGCTGCCGAGCGGGTCTCGCCAAGGTCACTGCTCTTTCTGCCTTCCCTGGCGCATTTTGGTAAGAGCTGTCTAACCCAGGCTGAACATTCCGAGGGAGAAGTGACTTAATGGGGTTAAAAGGGTCACAATGTTTCCCAACGGAGTCTCTTCCAAGGTTACGGCAAATGAAATCATGATTCCGCTCGGTAGCAGGCTGTCAGGTCCAGACACATCCATTGAACGTCTTTGTCCTTGATGTAATCACAAAAAGTTCCTTTCTAGAAAACTTTCCCAATTCCATTTACAAAATGTCATTCTATTCAAATATTCATCAAATCGTTACATTCTCCCATAAAACCCAATCCATATAAACCGAGGGGAAATTACATTTTTTTTATTATTGCAGAAAACATATTATTCCCTGTATTGTGTCCTCTCTGTGTATTATGTGTAATGGAGACATATCAGTAACTACCAGACTCCCTGTATTGTGTCCTCTCTGTGTATTATGTGTAATGGAGACATATCAGTAACTACCAGACTCCCTGTATTGTGTCCTCTCTGTGTATTATGTGTAATGGAGACATATCAGTAACTACCAGACTCCCTGTATTGTGTCCTCTCTGTGTATTATGTGTAATGGAGACATATCAGTAACTACCAGACTCCCTGTATTGTGTCCTCTCTGTGTATTAAGTGTAATGGAGACATATCAGTAACTACCAGACTCCCTGTATTGTGTCCTCTCTGTGTATTATGTGTAATGGAGACATATCAGTAACTACCAGACTCCCTGTATTGTGTCCTCTCTGTGTATTATGTGTAATGGAGATATATCAGTAAACCCCAGACTCCCTGTATTGTGTCCTCTCTGTGTATTATGTGTAATGGAGATATATCAGTAAACCCCTGACTCCCTGTATTGTGTTCTCTCTGTGTATTATGTGTAATGGAGATATATCAGTAAATCCCAGACTCCCTGTATTGTGTCCTCTCTGTGTATTATGTGTAATGCAGACATATCAGTAACAACCAGACTCCCTGTATTGTGTCCTCTCTGTGTATTATGTATACATGGAGTCTGGGGTTTGCTGATATCTGCATTACACATAATCCACAGAGAGGACACAATGCAGACAGTCTGGGATTTACTGATATGTTTGCATACAAATAACACATTCAAAGGATGCAGTGCATAAACCTATTTTATTCTGTAATAATTAAGATTCTGTTATCTTTCTTCTATGTTCTATGCTTTTCCATGATGCACGGTCTTGGCGTCAATGGGTTAAAGGGCCACTTCCACCAAAAAAGTGAAATGTCCTTATTGTGTTTATTTATGTTGCTGATATCTTACATGTGTTTGTTTTTCTCTTTATGTGTGATATTTTCCTCTATATGTGTCACTAGGTGTATCCATTGTGTGATATTTTCCTCTATATGTGTCACTGTGTGCATCCATTGTGTGATATTTTCCTCTATATGTGTCACTGGGCGCATCCATTGTGTGATATTTTCCTCTATATGTGTCACTGGGTACATCCATTGTGTGATATTTCCCTCTATATGTGTCACTGGGTGCATCCATTGTGTGATATTTTCCTCTATATGTGTCACTGGGTACATCCATTGTGTGATATTTCCATCTATATGTGTCACTGTGTACATCCATTGTGTGATATCTCCCTCTATATGTGTCACTAGGCGCATCCATTGTGTGATATTTCCCTCTATATGTGTCACTGGGTATATCCATTGTGTGATATTTCCCTCTATATGTGTCACTGGGTGCATCCATTGTGTGATATTTCCCTCTATATGTGTCACTGGGTGCATCATTGTGTGATATTTTCCTCTATATGTGTCACTGGGTGCATCCATTGTGTGATATTTTCCTCTATATGTGTCACTGGGTGCATCCAGTGTGTGATATTTTCCTCTATATGTGTCACTGGGTGCATCCATTGTGTGATATTTTCCTCAATATGTGTCACTGGGTGCATCCATTGTGTGATATTCCCTCTATATGTGTCACTGTGTGCATCCATTGTGTGATATTTTCCTCTATATGTGTCACTGGGTACATCCATTGTGTGATATTTCCATCTATATGTGTCACTGTGTACATCCATTGTGTGATATCTCCCTCTATATGTGTCACTAGGCGCATCCATTGTGTGATATTTCCTCTATATGTGTCACTGGGTATATCCATTGTGTGATATTTCCCTCTATATGTGTCACTGGTGCATCCATTGTGTGATATTTCCCTCTATATGTGTCACTGGGTGCATCATTGTGTGATATTTTCCTCTATATGTGTCACTGGGTGCATCCATTGTGTGATATTTTCCTCTATATGTGTCACTGGGTGCATCCAGTGTGTGATATTTTCCTCTATATGTGTCACTGGGTGCATCCATTGTGTGATATTTTCCTCAATATGTGTCACTGGGTGCATCCATTGTGTGATATTTCCCTCTATATGTGTCACTGGGTGCATCCAGTGTGTGATATTTTCCTCTATATGTGTCACTGGGTGCATCCATTGTGTGATATTTTCCTCAATATGTGTCACTGGGTGCATCCATTGAGTGATATTTTCCTCTATATGTGTCACTGGGTGCATCCATTGTGTGATATTTTCCTCTATATGTGTCACTGGGTGCATCCATTGTGTGATATTTTCCTCTATATGTGTCACTGGGTGCATCCATTGTGTGATGTTTCCCTCTATATGTGTCACTGGGTACATCCATTGTGTGATATCTCCCTCTATATGTGTCACTAGGCGCATCCATTGTGTGATATTTCCCTCTATATGTGTCACTGGGTATATCCATTGTGTGCTATTTCCATCTATATGTGTCACTGGGTGCATCATTGTGTGATATTTTCCTCTATATGTGTCACTGGGTGCATCCATTGTGTGATATTTTCCTCTATATGTGTCACTGGGTGCATCCAGTGTGTGATATTTTCCTCTATATGTGTCACTGGGTGCATCCATTGTGTGATATTTTCCTCAATATGTGTCACTGGGTGCATCCATTGTGTGATATTTTCCTCTATATGTGTCACTGGGTGCATCCATTGTGTGATATTTTCCTCTATATGTGTCACTTGGCGCATCCATTGTGTGATATTTCCCTCTATATGTGTCACTGGGTACATCCATTGTGTGATATTTCCATCTATATGTGTCACTGGGTGCATCCATTGTGTGATATCTCCCTCTATATGTGTCACTAGGCGCATCCATTGTGTGATATTTCCTCTATATGTGTCACTGGGTGCATCATTGTGTGATATTTTCCTCTATATGTGTCACTGGGTGCATCCATTGTGTGATATTTTCCTCTATATGTGTCACTGGGTGCATCCATTGTGTGATATTTTCCTCTATATGTGTCACTGGGTGCATCCATTGTGTGATATTTTCCTATGTGTCACTGGGTGCCAGGGCCGCCATCAGGGCATTACGCCCAATACTGCCGTAAGGGGCCCGGGCCCGGTGGGGGCCCGGGCCGCCGGGGCCTGGGGGGAGGATCCCGGGCCCCCGACGGCAGCGGCGTCGCCCTTTAACAGCTCCGGTATCGGACTCGATGAGTCCGAATCCGGAGCTGTGTCCCTGCTGCTGCTGCAGGAGCCGGAGGAGACTGAGACACTGTGTCTCCTCCGGCTCCTGGCAGCTTCACTTCCTGGCTGGGCGGGGCCAAGCAGCGTGTGAGGGGCCTCCCAAGCACGTTGCTTTGGCTCCGCCCCTCCACTCAGTGGAGCTGCGCGCTGGAGCTGGAGGGACCGGGAAGAAGACCAGAAGAAAAGAAGAGAAGAAGATTGAAGAAAAGGTGAAGAAAAGAAGAGCTGAAGACAGAAGAAAAGAAGATAGAAGACAGCGAGTGGTGAGCCAGGGCCCAGACCCTAAGACCCAGGGCCCAGACCCCTAGGCCAAACCCAGGACCCAGACCCCTAGGCTCAGACCCAGGGCCCAGACCCCTAGGCCCAAACCCAGGACCCAAGGCCCAGACCCTGGGCCCAGACCCCCTAGGCCCAAACCCTAAGGCCAGACCCAGGGCCCAGACCCCTAAGCCCAAACCCAGGGCCCAGACCCTAGGGCCCAGACCCTAAGACCCAGGGCCCAGACCCCTAGGCCCAAACCCAGGGCCCAGACCCAGGGCCCAGACCCCTAGGCCCAAACCCAGACCCCAGACCCAGGGCCCAGACCCCTAGGCCCAAACCCAGGACCCAAGGCCCAGACCCAGACCCCCTAGGCCCAAACCCAGGGCCCAGACCCAGGGCCCAGACCCCTAAGCCCAAACCCAGGGCCCAGACCCCAAGGCCCAGACCCAGGGCCCAGACACTAGGGCCCAGGGCCCAGACCCTGGGCCCAGACCCCCTGGGCCCAGACCCAGGGCCCAGACCCCCTGGGCCCAGACCCAGGGCCCAGACCCCTAGGCCCAAACCCAGGACCCAAAGCCCAGACCCTGGGCCCAGACCCCCTAGGCCCAGACCCCTGGGCCCAAACCCTAAGGCCCAGACCCAAGGCCCAGACCCAGGGCCCAGACCCCCTAGGCCCAGACCCCTGGGCCCAAACCCTAAGGCCCAGACCCAAGGCCCAGACCCAGGGCCCAGACCCAGGGCCCAGACCCCCTAGGCCCAAACCCAGGGCCCAGACCCCTAGGCCCAAACCCAGGACCCAAGGCCCAGACCCAGGGCCCAGACCCCTAGGCCCAAACCCAGGACCCAAGGCCCAGACCCTGGGCCCAAACCCCCTAGGCCCAAACCCAGGGCCCAGACCCCAAGGCCCAGACCCAGGGCCCAGACACCAGGGCCCAGACCCCCTGGGCCCAGACCCCCAGGGCCCAGACCCAGGGCCCAGACCCCTAGGCCCAAACCCAGGACCCAAGGCCCAGACCCTGGGCCCAGACCCCCTAGGCCCAGACCCTGGGCCCAGACCCTGGGCCCAGACCCCCTAGGCCCAAACCCTAAGGCCCAGACCCAGGGCCCAGACCCTAGGGCCCAGACCCAGGGCCCAAACCCTAAGGCCCAGACCCAAGGCCCAGACCCAGGGCCCAGACACCAGGGCCCAGACCCCCTGGGCCCAGACCCCCAGGGCCCAGACCCAGGGCCCAGACCCCCTAGGCCCAAACCCTAAGGCCCAGACCCAGGGCCCAGACCCTAGGGCCCAGACCCAGGGCCCAGACCCAGACCCTAGGGCCCAAACCCAGGGCCCAGACCCCTGGGCCCAGACCCCTAGGCCCAGACCCAGGGCCCAGACCCCTAGGCCCAAACCCAGGGCCCAAACCCAGGGCCCAGACCCCTAGGCCCAGACCCAGGGCCCAGACCCCAAAGCCCAAATACAGACCCAGGGCCCAGACCCTAGGGTCCAGACCCCATACCCAGGGCCCAGACCCCAAGACCCAGACCCTAGGGCCCAGACCCCAAGGCCTAGACCCAGGGCCCAGACCCTAGGACCCAGACCCCAAGGCCCAGGGACCAGACCCAGAGACCAGGGCCCAGGCTAGACCCCAGGGCCCAGACCTCAGGGACCAGACCCCAAGGCCCAGTCCCAGGGCCCAGGCCCAGACCCAGACCCAAAGGCCATCATACACAGCCCGTTTCTGTGAGATTTATTGCTGTGGATTCTGTGATATGTTCAGACACTGCTCATTACTGTGAGTTTTATTGCTGTGGATACTGTGATAAGCTAATACACACTGCACATTACAGGGAGTTTTATTGCTGTGGTGCTATGTTATGTCCTTTTTTTTGAAGGGGGAGAAAAGCTGTTAGAGGTTGAGGGGGGGGGCCCTGGGGGGGGCCCCATCGTGAGGTTTAGTAAGGGGCCCCATCATTTCTGATGGCTGCCCTGCTGGGTGCATCCATTGTGTGATATTTTCCTCTACATGTGTCACTTGGCGCATCCATTGTGTGATATTTCCCTCTATATGTGTCACTGGGTGCATCCATTGTGTGATATTTTCCTCAATATGTGTCACTGGGTGCATCCATTGTGTGATATTTTCCTCAATATGTGTCACTGGGTGCATCCATTGTGTGATATTTTCCTCAAT
This sequence comes from Leptobrachium leishanense, assembly GCA_009667805.1. NCBI lineage: Eukaryota > Metazoa > Chordata > Amphibia > Anura > Megophryidae > Leptobrachium > Leptobrachium leishanense. Next base: position 16,466,644 of record CM019070.1, read on the forward strand.
ATGTGTCACTGGGTGCATCCATTGTGTGATATTTTCCTCAATATGTGTCACTGGGTGCATCCATTGTGTGATATTTGGTATTTCTAAACTGCCCCCTGTATCTTTCCATCTCTTGCTTCTCGCTGTGTGTCTTTGGCCATAGAATGGAGTGAATGGGTCAGTCACCAACTCACATCATTGTATTGTGTGGGATGTATTCCAAGGATATTACCAGGGGTAGATTAGAAGTCTTTTATGCTCCTTGTTTTATCTCATTGAGCTGCCATCTCTTATATCAGATAGCTTGACGAACACAATACACCCTCTGCTGCCTTGCCTAAACATTCCCTCCTCCACCTCATTAACTGTTAAATACTGTACAGGATAAGCCACGGCTGTAAACACACAGGGGTATACAAAGAGATCCGAATTGCTTGAGAAAGGTAACCGAACGCTGAAAATCAGCATTCGGTTACCTTTCCTGGCCATTCGGCTATCCAGAGAGCAGGGAATTCGCCAAATCCTGGCGAATTGCCTGCACATATGGTGCCTGTTCGGTGCCTGTTCAAGGGCAGTGAAATCCCCATGAAAAAGCAATGCTTCGTCTATTCAGAGAACACAAACCAGCAGTTAAAGGTTCCCGAAATGCCCTGCCATTCGGTGATTTAATTCGGCAAATTTATTCAGGCGAATCCCATAGACTTCAATGTTAAAAATATTCCCGTTTTAATTCAATATCTAATAAACCGTTCATTATAAAATTCTGCAGCAAAAAGTCTCTTTATTTATAGATTTTTTAGGATATTTTAAGCATTTTTCTGGATTTTTTTTTTTTTTAAAAGTCTGATTTTTTTTTTGATTTTTTTTTTTAAGTTTACTTATTTTTTCTGTAACAGCCCTTTTTATTATCATTCCCTGGACCTCCTGTGTAAATTTCAGACATTTTCGCTCAGTAGTTTCTTTGCAAACAGCGTTTCATTTTCACAGATTCATACAAATGGTTTTGCTAATTTATTCACTGCCTCCTCTACGTCACAGCTGCTTTGGCTCTGTGTGATTCGGCTCCTGTTCGGCTGCTTCGCTGCGTGTGATCGGCTCCTGCTCGGGTTTTTCAAAGGTTAATCCAGATGTTTTTGCTTGTTTTCGGCGTGCATTCGGTGGGTTTTGCGGTTAGTTTTCAGTGGGTTTACGACTTTACGGTAGCTTTTCCCTGCAATTCGGGGACCCTGTGGTGCTTGCTGAATAGACCGCAGGGTCACCGAAATGGGATCGGCAAAAGGAACCGAATTGAAGAGAAAGAAAAGTCCCGGAAAGTGCGGGGACTTTTCGAATCTCTTTGGATAACCCTATTAATCTTTTACACAGCTTTTGTGTGTTTTATAATGTGTTTTATAATGTGTTTGTGTTTTTAATGCACAAGTAATCTAGATACAGTGTATGTAAGTGGTCATGTCCCTTTAATTAGTTAATTCTCTTAACGCTTGAATTTATTAGAACCAGGACTTGTTTTATTACTTTTTCCAATCAGGTTACAAGATTGCAAAGCCGGAATATTTACCGGAATGGCTGAAAGTCGGACACGCGAGTCTAATGCATTAAGGCTCTTTGCTCTTCCTGTATTTTTTCTTCCTCTGTCTGTCCTGGGAATCAAATTGATATCTTGCGGTGTGCGGCTCGCTTATCAGATGTCTGCGCACTCAGCTCCAGAGACAGCGATGCGCTTTCACAATCGAAAAACGAGATACAATGTCATTAGAGTCAAACGGATGAAGGAGAGTCACGCATTGGGACATATGGGGATTAAAGCCACGTTGCTTACGGAAAGCCCTGCCGGACCTCCGTCCTCTGATAAATATGTTTATTTTACAATACTTGCGGGTTTGCAGAGGTCTAACCCTTTCAGGGTCTCCAATATTGAAGCGTGTGTATCTGAGGATTGCAGGATAACTTAGTCCTGAAGGCATCGTTCATTATTCATGGTAATATGACATTATTGATGTTAGCGGCATCTGGCAGTTTCGACTTTCAGGTTTCCTAATTTTAAGAATATGTTCTATGCTTTTCCATGATGCACGGTCTTGGCGTCAATGGGTTAAAGGGCCACTTCCACCAAAAAATGAAATGTCCTTATTGTGTTTATGTGATGTTGCTGATATCTTACAAGTGATTTGTTTTTCTCTTGTATGTTTAGTTAAGAAAATATTTTCCTCTATATGTGTCACTGGGTGCATCCATTGTGTGATATTTTCCTCTATATGTGTCACTGGGTGCATCCATTGTGTGATATTTTCCTCTATATGTGTCGCTGGGCGCATCCATTGTGTGATATTTTCCTCTATATGTGTCACTGGGCGCATCCATTGTGTGATATTTTCCTCTATATGTGTCACTGGGTGCATCCATTGTGCGATATTTTCCTCTATATGTGTCACTGGGTGCATCCATTGTGTGATATTTTCCTCTATATGTGTCACTGGGCGCATCCATTGTGTGATATTTTCCTCTATATGTGTCACTGGGTGCATCCATTGTGTGATATTTTCCTCTATATGTGTCACTGGATGCATCCACTGTGTGATATTTTCCTCTATATGTGTCACTGGGTGCATCCATTGTGTGATATTTTCCTCTATATGTGTCACTGGGCGCATCCATTGTGTGATATTTTCCTCTATATGTGTCACTGGGTGCATCCATTGTGTGATATTTTCCTCTATATGTGTCACTGGGTGCATCCATTGTGTGATATTGTCCTCTATATGTGACACTGGGTGCATCCATTGTGTGATATTTTGTATCTTTCCATCACTTGCTCCTCACTGTGTGGCTTTGATCATAGAATGGAGTGAATGGGTCAGTCACTGATTCACATCTTTGTATTGTGTGGGATATACTCAAAGGACATCGCCAGGGAGTAGATTAGAAGTCTTTAAAGCTCCCTATTTTATCTCATTCAGCTACCAGCTCTTATCTCGGGTAGCCTGGAAACGATAGATCTCCTGCAGCCTTATCTAAACATTCCTTCCTCCACCTCATGAACTGTTAAATACTGTATTAGATAAACCACAAACTAAAACTTTTGCATAGATATTTGTGAATGTTTCACCTTGGGAAAAATCCATAAAATGGAAACAGAAGATTATAAAAAACTAGCTTTGTTTGAAGTAATTGCATGTAGGAAGGAAAAATAAAGAAAATAAAAGCAGCATGTGTTTTATAACTTGTTTTATAATGTGGTTTTGTTTGTATTGCACAAGTAATCTAGTTACAGCTTAGTTATGTTGTAGTGTCATTTAAAGCAGGGATGTCCAAACTCTGGCTCTCCAGATGTTCCTGAACTACAACTCCCAGAAATCCCTGACTGCATTAGATGGATGGAGAAGCAGCATGGGAGTTGTAGTTCAGGAACAACTAGGGGGCCGGAGTTTGAACATCCCTGCTTTAAAGGATACAGTGGTTGATGGATCAGCATCTTTACAATAGCCTTATGACTATATATGTTAAATGCCATGATTTGACGCACTTCATGTCTTTCATTTGATGTGAACTGTCACTCATTATGACGGACCCTGTGGGGCCCTTATATCTGTGCACAGGGATTGGGAAGGACCTGGGAGTCACAGGGACCCTTAACATATCATAGGCTGTCACCCCCTGTTGGCTGCCCCGCCTGCGTCGTCTGCCTTGTTGCAACCTGCATCTCTCGGATTCTGTTTGCCAGTGGTCACTAGGGATGAGCTGTTCGGGTTTGGACGGTTCGGGGTTCGACCTGAACTTAGCCTGTTCGAGTAGATCGCGAACACCGAACATTTCCGGGTGTTCGCCGCATGTTCGACCACAATGCATTTTCCCACTGGCCTGAAGCTCGTAATTGGCTACAGCCTTGCACCTGACCACAGGTCTGGTGCAAGACTGGTTCACACTATGCCAATCACCGCTCAGAGTCCTGATTGGGCAAATTTTGGCCAATCATGGGCTCACACAGCTAAGTCCCGCAGCACACTATATATCGTTTCCACGCGTCGATTCTGCACGCATTTCAGAGGAGATTTTAAAGGAGATAGTTGTGTCTTGTTACTGCTGGTCTGCCACACTACTGGGGGGGTCTGGGGGGGTCTCATTTCTACCAAATATCAGGGAATTTAGGTGATGTGTGTCTTGTCACTGTGCCAGCAAGTTTTTTTGGGGTTTACAACTTTCTTTAAAACATTTGTGAATTGAGGTGATTTTCTGGGTCTTGTGACTGTGCCAGCAAGTCTTTTTGGGGCTCACTAATTTCTTTAAAACATTTGTGAATTAAGGTGATCTGTGTCTCGTCACACATCCAGTACCACGCAGTATTTTAGGGCTCACTAATTTCTTTAAAACATTTGTTTATATTAATCTATAAATCACTCACCATATCTGAAAGAACAAAAAGGACAGGCAGATGCTCCCAGACACAGATAAGAGGGCAAGCAGCCCCTGTGTTGGGAGGCTGTGTCTCTGGTCATGGTGGATGTGGTGCATCCTCTGCAGGGGCACGCTTGTCCTTTCTAACTGGTGCTGGCCGTCTTAAGCAGCAGCAACATACAGAGGATTTGGTGGATTGGTTATCCAGGCCATCCTCATCCTCCGAGTCCTCTGCCAGCGAGGCTTCTAGTGCTTTACAGTCCACCTCAGCTGCCAAAGCATCTAATGCAGCCTCCATGTCCACAGCTACTCCTGCCGTAGCCTCGCTATCACACACGGAGGAGTCAGCTGAATTGTTTGACTACAATGAGAGTGACATGCTGCTTGAGGATGCGCAGCAAGTACAGTGCTCTGATTCAATCTCTGAGGTTGAGCAAGGGAATATAATCTACCTACAGGAAGGGGGTGCCTGTGATGACACACAAATAACTGGCACTCATGTTGCCCCAGCAGCTGCAGCATACTGCCAAGTTGACTCCAGTGATGAGGAGATAGGGGGTGAAGATGACATTGATGATGAGGTCACTGACTCCTTGACAGGAATCAATTGAGGAGGAGGGGGAGGAGGAGGAGGCACAGCAAACACGAGGTACAACATCCTCTGTGACCAACTGTAGCACTAGCCAGTCCAAGGCATCACATGTCAGAGCTGCTCCGGTGCAGAGCGCTGTTGTCTCAAAGAACACATGCAGGAACTCTGCTGTCTGGGAGTTCTTTAAGAAATGTGCAGCAGACCCCACCGTTGCTATTTGTAATCTATGTCAGATGAGGCTGAAGCGTGGGATAAACACCGGACACTTCGGTACCACGTGCTTGAGGTGACATATGAACAAGTGCCACACATCCCGTTGGCGCAAAACTTTGCGTAGGTCCTCCTCTTCCTCATCTGTCTCTACCCACACTATATGTCCTGCCATGTCATTGCCTACAACCTCCACCGACAGGGATGATGCTACAGCAATGGATGTACCAGCAGGTCCTTCCTCACAATGTGACATCATCCCAGTAGGTGAAGATTTACGCAGTCAGATTACGTTGCCGCAGCTGCTGCAGCGAAAGAAAAAATATAGTCCCAACCATCCCCAAGCACAGCATCTAAATGCCAGCTTAGCAAAATTACTTGCATTGCAGTTGCTGCCTTTCCAGCTGGTGGACTCTGTTTCCTTCCGTGAATTTTCTGAATGTGCTGTACCCCAGTGGCAAGTTCCAAAACGCCATTACTTTTCACGCAACAAGGCCATTCCAGCTCTATACCAGCACGTGGAAGACAATGTTATCCAGTCATTGGGAAAGGCAGTCAGCAGCAAGGTGCATGTCACTTTAGACACGTGGTCCAGCAAGCATAGACAGGGTCGTTACATTTCCTTCACGGCACACTGGGTAACTCTGATTGCAGCTGGGAGGGATCCAAGATGGGGCTCTGTGCTGGAGCTTGTTCATCCACCACGCCTCCAGAAAGCTGCTTGTATGAGGTCTGTCTGCTCCACCACCACCACCTCTTCCGCCTCCTCCTTCTCTGTCTCTGGTGAAGTGGCAGTTAAACCGACGCCTGACAGGGTCTATGCAATGGCTCAAGCAAAAAGATGCCATACTGTGCTTGAGCTGGTTTATTTAGGGGACAGGAGCCACACCGGGTCAGAAATTTTGTCAGCTCTGCAGGGGCAGGTGCACAGATGGTTAACACCACGCCAGCTTGAGCTGGGAATGATCGTCTGCGATAATGGCAGCAACCTTCTCTCCGCCCTACGCAAGGGTAAATTGACGCAAGTACCATGCTTAGCACACGTCCTAAATCTGGTGGTACAGCGTTTCCTAACCAAGTACCCAGGGCTGCCAGAGCTTCTCATCCAGGCCAGAAAAGTCTACAGCCACTTCAGACGGTCATTCCCAGCAAGCGTTCGCCTGGCAGAAATTCAAAGAGAATTCTATCTTCCCACAAACCGTCTGATCTGTGACATGCCCACCAGGTGGAACTCGACATTAGTAATGCTGCAGCATCTGCACAAGCAGCAGAGGGCCATCAACGAGTACCTGTGTGAGTATGGCACAAGGACAGGTTCAGGTCAACTTGGTTTCCCCCCCGCAGTGGCTGATGATCAAGGATGCATGCACTGTACTGTCACCATTTGAGGAGGCAACGAGGATGGTGAGCAGGGACAGTGCATGCATCAGTGACACAATTCCTTTAGTGTTCCTGCTGGAGCACACTCTGCGGGGAATTATAGATGTGGCTCTAGAGGCAGAGCAGCGGGAGGAAGAGGAGGCCTTCCCTAGCTCTCAAGGCCCCAGTCTTTCCGCAGACAGCATTCCAGCGGGTCGTACTCAGATCAGAGAGGAGGAGGATGAGGAGGAGGAGGACTATTTAAGTAGTGGGGGCATTGAAGGTGGGGATTCCTCAAGGGAGGGTTTTGTGTGCCCAGAAACAGAAGGGCTTGTGCGTGGTTGGGAGGAGGAAGTGCATGATACGATCATCCTCATTGACCAGGAAGACTCGGCAGCTAATGCCACCTCCAACCTATGCTGCATGGGCTCCCTAATGATGCAAAGCCTGCTAAAGGACCCCAGGATTCGTGCTATCAAGGAGAGGGATCATTACTGGTTGGCAACTCTTCTTGATCCACGATACAAGGGGAATGTTGCAGAGCTCATCCTGCCCACACAGAGGGAGCACAGGATGAAAAAACTTGAGGACGCTCTAAAGCGACACTTGTGTAACACCTTTCCAGGCACTGGTAGATTACCAAGTGCTGACACACGTGCTTCTGAGGCTGCGGGTGATCAGAGGAATAGCGGTGAAGGCCAGGGCCGCTTGACTGATGCATTTTTTAAATTTTTTTAGTCCACGACGCCCAAGGACGTCAAATGTAGGCACCCATTGCCAGCGTCTTCACCATATGGTGCAGGACTACCTAGGGGCAAGGGCAGACCTGGATATCTTTCCAGCAGATGATCCACTGGCTTACTGGGTGTTGAGATTGGATCACTGGCCAGAACTTAGCCAATATACTATGCAGCTACTAGGTTGCCCTTCGTCTAGCGTGCTTTCCGAAAGGACGTTCAGTGCCACTGGAGGTTTTGTCACAGACAAAAGAGTGCGTCTGTCCACTGACTCTGTAGACCGGCTGACATTTATAAAAATTAATCAGTCCTGGATCAGCAGTTATCAATCCCCTGATGCTGAAGTAATGGAATAGATAGGGGATGTCCTCTTCTGCATTCACAAAACCTCCAGCACTGAACTCTTCCACAATACCACAAAAGGGTTACGGTGTGAAGGCACTTGCTGCCATGAAAGGCACAATTATTATTATTATTATTATTATTATTTTATAAAGCGCCAGCATATTCCGCAGCGCTGTACAATATTTGGCTGCAAAAACGCCTGTGCCAGATTTATATCATTTTATTTTTTTGAACCGCAGGGTCCACCCCTGCACTCTTCCACAATATCACAGAGGGTTACTGTATGATGATACTTGCTGGCCTGGCATGAAAGGCACAATATCTGGGTGCACTGACGCCCATTACCAGATAAAAAACTTTTCAATATAGGACCACATGGTCCACCCCTGCACTCTTCCACAATACCACAGAGGGGTTACTGTATGATGATACTTGCTGCCCTGGCAGTCTTGCACCAAAGGCAGAATATCTGGGTGCACTGACGCCCATTCCCAGATTCATATCTTTTTAATATAGGACCGCATGGTCCACCCCTGCACTCTTCCACAATACCACAGAGGGGTTACTGTATGATAGTACTTGCATGCCTGGCACTAAAGGCACAATATCTGGGTGCACTGCCACTGACGCCTGTATCAGATTCATATCCTCAGAGGGGTTACGGTGTGACGGCACAGTTGCCGACGCTAAAAGCCCAATTTTAAAGCACCTATTGTTACTTTCATCCAAAGCCTGCATAAGTTTCACAATAATTTAGCCAAAAAAAACCCACTAAACTTTTTCTGCGCGTCCTAAAATGTCTTTTCATACAGGCTGCCGCCCCAAGCAGTTGGTTATGGATAGATTAAAGGAAAAGCATTTACCGTCATATGAAACGTCATTTTGTTTGTTTTTAAGTGTTTCTATACATCCTAGAAATCCGCCACTTCACGGGCAGGTTATGGGGACCTCCTAGGCACGATATTTGAAGGAATATTTGGTTTTTATTTTTAACCCTTATTTCATGGAAAACTCACTGTCCCTTTAAAAAGGTTTTTTTTTTTTTACTTTTTGTCCTGGTTTCCTGTCCCCCAGGGCACTACCCGGAACCCCATACACCTTTTATGGCAAATATGTAGCATATAGGCCATCTTGGAGGGCACTCTAAAAAAACGAATTTTCAGCCCCATTGACTTGCATGGGGTTCGAGTTCGGGTTCGGTCCCGAACAAATGGGAAGTTCGGGCTCGAACCGAACTCGGGGAGTGTTTGGCTCATCCCTAGTGGTCACTTTGCCACACGTCTTATATTATGATGCTTTCGCCCCCCACGAAGTAAGATCATGATGATGTTGTAAAAATATTTATACCCGGCTAATGGCCCTTGTTCAGGTCTCCCTTTGGACTTCATGGCCAAGTTCTTGTCTTGTGTTATCTGAGTTATCTCCATGTTTTGACTACGCAGCTCTCAGTTTTCAATGTTCTTTGGCAATTGTTGTCCAATGCTGTTACTCTCTGTTGTCCTGACCTTGGACTTGTATTGCCGAACTTGCTGCTTGCTATTCCCCAGATTTCGGCTCTTCCCTATATCTTCATCCAAGCACATGGAAAGCCATTGCAGTGAGCTGGTTCTTGAAAAGGACCCCTTTTAATTTGTGAACGTTGTGTTTTATTGCTACATTGCACCTGAGAAAAAATAATTACATTTTGGGATATTAAAAAATATTGTTTAAATTTTATCAAGAAAATTATTATAAAAATATTTTTTTTGAAAGGATTCCTTTTTGAGCACCAGCACAATCCAATGGCTTGTGGATCCGAGCTTCTGGGCAGAGATACACACCTGCTCTCAGAGGGCTAAAACAGCCTTCTGAGACACCAGGGGAAGGGGAGGGGACTCAAGTCACTGTGACCACTCAGATTGCATAAAATGGCCCTTTAACATGTTCACTACCAATATTAACTCTACTCGATCTGCAAGGCACCTCCTGGTGCCCCGATATTGACAATAGTCAATATGCTGTTCAACAGAAGCAATGCCAAGGAATTTTACTTATTGCAAAAAAAAATCAAAAATGCATTTGAGTTTGGGCCCCAGAACATGCCCCATAAGTTCTAGCACCATGGGCAAAATCCACAAAGTGCTAACACTTTTTAAAACCAGCTGGGAATGTGTCTGACTGACATCTCCCCAGCTGATCCTGCACAGAGACGTGAACTGAAGTAACACCATTTGGCCAGCAGATGGCGGCATCTCCCTGCCAAAAAGGTTATTACAGTAAGGAATACATTGGAAATATTCCCAAATATTTCTTACTGTATAAATTAATTAAAAATTAATTTCTAGAAACAAACTAGTATTGGTTCATGACAGTCGTTTTCTGGAAAATCCCTTGGTAGTGAAGGAGTTAATGATGGAATTGAAGTTTAATAAAGATATCAGCACATTAACACAGTTACAAGTTATTAATTGTTAAAAGAAAGAGATTTCTATCATGGCAGGCTAAAGTAAAAAAAAAAAAAAAAAAACATATTTTCTTGATAAAATTAGGAAAAAAAAATTAAACAATCATAAAATTCAATTATTTTTCCTCAGATGCACCTTAGCCGCGAAACACAGCGTTCACAATTTACAAACCCAAAAAGTGAAATTAGAGGAACGATGGCACAAACTTACACAGAATGCTATTTTTTAGAATTAATTCCGATCCCCCGAAGCGAAACGCATACATAGAGTGTAGCTGTATTTATATTTTTCATTAAACGTAATGTGATTAATTTCACAAGTTAATTTACTTCCCCTGTTGGAAGGGGAACATTTAAATTAAATATTTTGCTGCTTCGAGATACTTAAAATAAATGCTCTTTTCTTGAGCTGAAATTTGTGTGTTTTTAGGTGTATCTGGTTAAGATATGAAGAGTTGTCAGTGTTTTACTTATTGTAACTTTTTGTTTGGGATAAGGTGAGGAATATGTTTAAAAATAGGATTTTAGCAAAATGTGTCAATATCACAGAATGATCACAATGTCACAAATATGCTCATAGTTCGTCTTCATTTAAGAATAAACAAACTAATAATAAATAAAGCATGATATATTTATAATGATATTATAATATAATTTTATATATATAAAATAGGTATATTAATGCTCTTATAGGTTACAATTGCTTATATAACCAAGTGTGCACCCATAAAAGTTCATATATTCCCCTTCATGAGCCTCTAAACCTCAATGGGCCAACCAAAAAAATCTAAATTTGCAACAAATTAATTCTTTATTAAAACATATCATCTAAGTTTCAAAGGTGTAGTTCATAATTTGGGACATTATTATTTTTCTTTCCTGTATTTTGTTTTTAAATTTCTCTACGCAGGAAGGCGGGCCTAATGGCCGTAGGGTGGCATAGCACACTCAGCAGCTCTCAGGAAACTCCCCCAGCCTGACTCCCTTCCTGAGCAGCCCGCTGCAGCCAATTGTGGCATTTGGCCGCTAAGAAGTAAGGCAGTAGCCGAAGCGCTGTGGGGCTGCTATGCCATATCATGGCGTTCAGGCCCACCTGCCACCAGGACGGCATAACACACCCAGCGGCATTAAGTGGTTATGTCAGGAAAACCATAAGGTCGCTATGCATTCTCTTTCATTAAGGGGTTAAGACAGGCTCTAGATGTGAGAAGCGGATAAGATCTGCATTCAATGCTCATGTGCTAGCATGGTCAGTTTTGTTCACCGTCCAATTGACCGTCATTCATCCGATGACCTGAGTCCATGGACAGAATGTTGAAGGTGGACCTCATAGGAAACAGGGATCACTTAGTCATTTGCAAGTACTGTATTATGGAGACATGTTTCAATCCAAAAGGATTGTAAAACTGGTTATTTATGATGTTATTCAGCAATAGGAATGTTTGAGGGACTTTTGGAAAAAATCCACTGATTATAGTGATCTGTGGAGCCTTAATTTGCCAAGTGTCTAAGTGCCACTCAGTGGAGAAAACCTCCTTGGTCTTGACTTGGTCTCAGGAATTCCCCCCTTGTTTTGTTTCTTATGTTCATGTTTCAAATGTTTAAATATGCTCTAGGACAGGGGACAGCAAACTTGGCCCTCCAGATGTTTTGGAACTACATTTCCCATGGGGCTTAGTCAAGCTAATGAGTGGGTGAGCATCATGGAAGATGTTATTCCAAAACATCTGGATGGTGCTGATCCCTGATCTAGAAAGTGTCATCATATACCAAGAACATTGTTGACTCCATCCCCATTGACCCTCTTTTTGTATCCTATTTTATGAATTTTGGATAATTAAAAGTTACGTCAATGTCCCGAATGCAATAAGTCAACCCTTCTCACTAGTGACATAATAATGATGATGGCATTTTTCCTCATCCCTGAAACTGATTGTTCTGCTTTTGCCACGAAACGCGCTGGGCCAGAAATAAAATACTGGAAAGTGAAAAGCAAGTTTTATTATGAACATCGAGCAGTTTGATTGAGTCTGCCACTGATCAATACTCAACTCTAGCAAAGAAACGTCTGCAGCCTATTCAGATTGGGCTGCTGAAAACGGCCAGTGAAACGGCTCATTACACTTTTGTCCGCGTTCCAAAATGGTTTAGAATTCACAACCTGTTCTTAAAAAGAATTTAAAAAAAGAGCAGAACAAAAAATCCTCAGAAACTCAGTGAACATATTTTGTTTTAGAAGAAAACAAACAAAAAATTAAAATGTATCCACGTTATTATTAACTGCAACTTTTTGGTAAATACATATTTAGAACAACGAAAAAGACAACTTTATTTAAGACAATAATGTAAACAATCCATGCAGATATTATTTGTGTATTTTAATATATTTTTTGTTGTGTATTTTTGTGTGGATTGTTTAAATTATTGTCTTAAATTAACTTGTTTTTTTTCCTTTTTCAAAAATTTTGGGTTATTCCCTTCCTTTGGAAGTTTTCTTACTTCCGCCATATCGTTGTATACATATTTAGAACAACCTGATGCAGAAGAATGACTGGTCGGACAGACCGAAAAGGTTATTTTAACCCTAGCCCTAACCATAAAAAAACACTATGGGCCCCATTCCATAGTTGTCAATAAGATAACATTACGTGTGTCATTTGGACTTGGGGTGCATGGACCTGGAGATGTATTTGGGGGGTGCAGGTCTGATGTTCTATAACAATTTCTTGCCCTCTCTTGTATACAGAATGTTTGTGTAATTTGTGTTATGTAAGAATAATGTTATTGTCTGTCTATTGCATTGGCCACGCGGGTCTTGTTATCTGCTGATAGGTTGCTCTCAGGAATAATTATATTTGAATAGTTTGTAAACCTGCTTTGTCAGGCAAACACTGCCCCATTATCTGCTGTCTTCAGATTGTAATTTTGTTTATCATCACGATTACCATTGTCTTGTCTGTCTGGGAATGTTGAGTGAATGTTTATTCCATTCTAGCGGAGGTTTTTGTATATGTAAATGACCCATGTTTGATCGTGTAAATATGTGTGCCTGTCCCCAATTAAAAGAGTTACAATCTGAGCCTGAAAACCTCCAGATATACAGCTTGTCTTATATCTGGGGGATCCTAGAAGGCCCTCTACGTGTCCCAGTCCTTAAGCTTCATTTAATGACTGGAGAGAGGCACGAGAGTCTGGCTGGGGAGAAAATGGGGGGGGGGTCCGGAAAGGAAGCAGCATTGATAGATGCGACCCTGTCAGGGTACTGAGATTACACGTAACATTACACATATAACATCACACATAATGTCTTCTGTCCTTCTCCTTATCGAGGGGAATTGCTTTTCTATTCATGCAGCACACTTGCGACTGTTTCCCTGTGCCTCCTTACTGTAAATCGACGTCTTAGTATAGGGGACGTTAATTTTAGCCCCTGCATGGAAGTGTGGGCTATTCCAATGTAGACAGTATTTCAATGTGATATAACGTCTCCTCAAAGCTGGTGTTAAGTGAATCTGCATTTGCAAAATCACTTAATACACTCACCTATCCCCCCCCATTAAATCCCATACTCGCCTCTCATCCCGTTGTGCAAAGGGTGGTGAGATTTGCCGCTTCCTCTCATTGCAAGCAGAGTAAGACTGGGAGCAAATAGTTCCTAGTCTCCCTCCATGATTTATCCGCAGCACTGCGTGATCTCGCTAGAGAGAGCTTGTGCAGAGTTTGCGGCCAGCAGATGCAAGGCATTATGGAGTCCTATTGACTCATTGCCGTGCGCCTTGTGCTATCAAAGTGCCTATCCCGGAATGCGGACGGTAAAATGGAGATGTCAACCATGGAATTGTTCCAGAAAAACGCTGCGAAAAATGAAACGAGGCGACATTTTCAGCACAGTGTCCAAAAAAAATTGAAAGTTGTTATTTTCGAGAAACAACTTGTTATCTCTAGTTAACAAATAACAAAACAATGAAAAATATATGTGCGCCGGACCTCTGTAATATAGCAATTTGTTTGTTTTTATTTTCTGTTTTGAATTCGAGCTTCTTTGTTGTCAAAACAATCCGAGTATTGATTCAATAGTGTCTCATTAAAGCCAGGCCTGAAGCCTCCAGCGGCCTCTGCGACACTTCCTGTCCTCTCTACCATTGCTTCTTTAAGCTAAATCTGAATTTGAAGTTAAATCACAGTATTTTCTGCCTGTTACCTGTCACAAGAATAAAAAAAAATATAGAAATTCAAAATATAAAAATGTGCAATGGAAATTTAGCGAGCCCCCCGCGACGCGTAGTGTTTGGTCTTTGAATACCGGCTTTTAGAATTATAAGAAAAATCAAGAAATGTGGAGACACAACAGTTTGACGTCCATATTTCCTGCTGTCACACCTTTCAAATTTCCGCGATACCTACGGAGAGAGACACTGTGGGAGCCGAGAGAAATCATCTCTCTAATAACCACTCGGAGATGTAAATTCAGAACTTGAATTCGTCTTTCTTATTAAAGGACTTTTTCTTCCCACTGATAATAAATTGGACATTCGGCTGGGCTCGCTACAAGTGCCTTACTTCTTTTGTTAACTGTTCATCGCTCATTCAAGAAGTGGAATTACTTGCCGGGTCATCAAGTGCATCGAGTGGGAGAAACATATTATCCAGATTCACAAGTACAATACATATAGAGCGTGCATCTTATAAAATCACGGTTTTGTACAATACATGACATACCTGCCATAGGTCCCTGATTAGTACAGCTTAGTAGGGCCCAAATGCAATAGAGGGATAGAGGATTAGAGCAATGGATAGATAGAGGGATAGAGGGATAGAGGATTAGAGCAATGGATAGATAGAGAGATAGATAGATATATAGAGAGAGACAGATGAATTGAGAGAGATGGATAGATAGAAGGATAGAGGGAGAGAGAGAGATAGATGGAGAGAGAGAGAGATAGAGAGATGGATAAAGAGATGTATATATATATATATAGAGAGAGAGAGAGAGATAGAGAAATAGATAGAAAGAAGGATAAATAGATAGAGGGAGAGATGGATAGAAAGACGGATAGATAGAGGGACAGATAGATGGCTTGATGGATAGAGGGATAGATAGAGTGATAGATGGATAGATGGCTAGATAGATGGATGGATGGGTGGATGGATGGGTGGGTGGATAGATGGAGGGATAGATGGATGGATAGAGACAAGGATAGATAGAGGGATAGATGGATAGAGATAGAGGGATAGATGGAGGGATAGATGGAGGGATGGATAGAGAGATAGATGGATGATAGAGACAGGGATAGATAGAGGAATAGATGGATAGAGATAGAGGGATAGATGAGGGATAGATGGATGGATGGATAGAGAGATAGATGGATGGATAGAGACAGGGATACACAGAGGGATAGATGGATGGATAGATGGATATAGAGGGATAGATGGAGGGATAGATGGATGGATGGATAGAGAGATAGATGGATGGATAGAGACAGGGATACATAGAGGGATAGATGGAGGGATAGATGCATAGAGTGAGGGATAGATAAAGGGATCGATGGATAGATAGAGGGATAGATAGATAATGTTTTCAGAACATCATGCACTCTTGCTCTATTTTTATTTTTTGGCCCTGTGACGGCCCTGTGACGGCATTCCAGGACTGTAAATAAAAACTTTAAAACATTTTATTTCTTCATTTAAAAGTCGTAAAGTCGACGTTTCAGCTCCATCCAGGAGCTTTCTGTCCTGGGGAAATCTTCTACTGTACATGGAGCTAAAACATTGACTTTGTGACTTTTACATGAAGAAATATAAGCTAAGTTTTGATTTACAATCCTGGAGTGCCGTCACATTTTTCTGTTATATATATATATATATATATATATATTTACACAGTGGCAAGAAAAAGTATGTGAACCCTTTGGGATTACGTGGAGTTTTGCATGAATTGGTCATAAAATGTGCTCTGATCTTCATTTAAGTCACAACAATTTGAAAAACACAGTCTGCTTAAAATAATACAACACAAACATTATATGTTTTCATGTGTTTATTGAACAGAACATGTAAACATTCACAGTGCAGGGTGGAAAAAGTATGTGAACCCCTAGCCTAATGACTTCTCCAAGAGCTAACTGGAGCCAGGAGTGAGCCAACCTTGAGTCCAATCAGTGTGATATTATTGGATGTGTTGCTGAAAGATGTCCTGCCCTTTAAAAACACACACCAGTTTTGGGTTTACTGGTTTCAAGAAGCACTGCCTGATGCGAACCATGCCTTGCAGAAAAGAGCTCTCAGAAGACCTACGATCAAGAATTGTTGACTTGCATGAAGCTGGAAAGGTTTACAAAAGTATCTCCAAAAGCCTTGATGTTCATGTGTCCACGATAAGACAGACTGTCTACAAATGGAGAAAGTTCAGCACTGTTGCTACTCTCCCTAGGCATGGTCGTCCTGTAAAGATGACTGCAAGAGCACAGCGCAGAATGCTTAATGAGGTAAAGAAGAATCCTAGAGTGTCAGCTAAAGACTCACAGAAATCTCTGGCACATGCTAACATTTTTGTTGACACATCTACAATAAGGAAAACATTAAACAAGAATGGAGTACATGGGAGGACACCACGGAGGAAGCCATTGCTGTCCAAAAAGAATATTGCAGCACGTTTGAAGTTTGCAAAAGAGCACCTGGATGTTCCACAGCACTACTGGCAAAATATTCTGTGGACAGATGAAACCAAAATTGAGTTGTTTGGAAAAAACACACAACACTATGTGTGGAGAAAAAAAGGCACAGCACACCAACATCAAAACCTCATCCCCACTGTAAAACATGGCGGAGGGAGCATCATGGTTTGGGGCTGCTTTGCTGCCTCAGGGTCTGGACGGATTGTTGTCATTGATGGAAAAATGAATTCCAGAGTTTATCAAGACATTTTGCAGGAAAATGTAAGACCATCTGTCTGCCAACTGAAGCTCCGCAGAGGATGGGTGATGCAACAGGACAATGACCCAAAGCATACAAGTAATTCAACAAAAGAATGGCTTCAACAAAACAAAATACGCCTTCTGGAGTGGCCCAGTCAGAGTCCTGACCTCAACCGATTGAAATGCTGTTGCATGACCTTAAGAGAGCGATTCACACCAGACATCCCAAGAATATTGCTACACTGAAACAGTTTTGTGAAGAGGAGTGGTCCAAAATTACTCCAGATCATTGTGCAGGTCTGATCTGCAACTACAGGAAACGTTTGGTCGAGGTTATTGCTGCCAAAGGATAGGGATGTGCGTTTCGGGTTTCGGAATTTCGGAATTTTCACAAAATTTCCTGATTCGTGCATTCGGATTTGGCCGATTTTCCGAACATTTTCAGATCCGAAAACGGCAGATCCGTACAAATTTCCGAACCGAAACGAAAACTTTTCGAATGGACTAGAAATGTGTAAAATTGAAAATCATTTTCGTTCCATTCGTGATTTCGGTTCCATTTCAGTAATTTTGGACAACGTATTTTTCGGTTATATCGCTGATTCTGTTATTTTGTATCATTCCCAACTCAATGTATCCTTCCTGGAAAAACAGAGAAATCTCAATGTATCCTTCTTGTAAAACCAGAGAAATCTCAATGTATCCTTCTTGTAAAACCAGAGAAATCTCAATGTATCCTTCTTGTAAAACCAGAGAAATCTCAATGTATCCTTCCCGGGAAACCAGAGAAATCTCAATGTATCCTTCTTGTAAAACATGAGAAATCTCAATGACAGAATTATCGTATCGACAGAAATATCGGATCCGAAAAACCATTAGTTTACGTCAAAACGAATAAACACTTTGAAACGAGGAGAACGGACGTTCCGAAAAACACAAAAAGTTCCGAAATCAAGAAAAAAAAAGTCGATACGAAAAACGAACCGAACCGAAATGGAAATCGGCCGAAACGAGCCGAATGAAAATTTGCAAAATCCGAACGAACCGAAGCGAAAAAAAAAATCGGTGCACAAGTCTACCAAAGGAGGGTCAACCAGTTATTGAGTCCAACGGTTCACATACTTTTTCCACCCTGCACTGTGAATGTTTACATGTTCTGTTCAATAAACACATGAAAACATATAATGTTTGTGTTGTATTATTTTAAGCAGACTGTGTTTTTCAAATTGTTGTGACTTAGATGAAGATCAGAGCACATTTTATGACCAATTCATGCAAAACTCCACGTAATCCCAAAGGGTTCACATACTTTTTCTTGCCACTGTAATAGGAAAATGTATTAAAAGACAGACACTCCGGTCGCTGCCCTGGTACAGTGACGGACACACTGGATTTATATAATATGAAGAAGCACGCAACAAGATCAGCTAAAGTAAAGATCAAATGTGCTTTTTATTCAAACATTTCTCAGCATATATGGTCAATGTTTCAGGTGGACTTTTTTTGCAAAGTCTTTAGAATTTAACCCTTTTGCTACACAAAATCATAGAAATTCGATTTTGCTTTGTAATGCAATAAATACTAAAAATCAGCAAATACAACTCCAGATGCACATCTTCTTAATGCACAGTCAGTGCAGAAACTAAATTCCCAGACAGACCTCATTCCTGTCACCCTGTATTACTGTACAGAAAGGTACAAGGAGCAGCCGCCATAAACACTGAAAGAAAAAGCTCAAACTTTACTGCTGTATAGGAGAGGGCAGAATACAGGGAGAGCTGTGGGGTCAGTCATTGCTACACAGTGATAAGATTCAGGGGATTATAATGAATGTAAATCCCTGTACAGTACAGATACAAGGTGTTGCTGTAATTGTCATACACAGGCATTATGCAGCACATACAGATACAAGGTGTTGCTGTAATTGCCATACACAGGCATTATGCAGCACATACAGATACAAGGTGTTGCTGTAATTGCCATACACAGGCATTATGCAGCACATACAGATACAAGGTGTTGCTGTAATTGCCATACACAGGCATTATGCAGCACATACAGATACAAAGTGTTGCTGTAATTGCCATACACAGGCATTATGCAGCACATACAGATACAAGGTGTTGCTGTAATTGCCATACACAGGCATTATGCAGCACATACAGATACAAGGTGTTGCTGTAATTGCCATACACAGGCATAATGCAGCACATACAGATACAAGGTGTTGCTGTAATTGCCATACACAGGCATTATGCAGCACATACAGATACAAGGTGTTGCTGTAATTGCCATACACAGGCATTATGCAGCACATACAGATACAAGGTGTTGCTGTAACTGCCATACACAGGCATTATGTAGCACATACAGATACAAGGTGTTGCTGTACTTGCCATACACAGGCATTATGTGGCACATACAGATACAAGGTGTTGCTGTAACTGCCATACACAGGCATTATGCGGCACATACAGATACAAGGTGTTGCTGTAATTGCCATACACAGGCATTATGCGGCACATACAGATACAAGGTGTTACTGTAATTGCCATACACAGGCATTATGCAGCAAATACAGATATTGCATTGCTAATAATCTCCTGATTGCTACAAATTCCTATAAGCAGGAGATCTCACCATTTTATTATCTGTCTGCCGCACTTTAAGGCTGGGGTCAGACGAGCGTTGTGTTCATGTCCGTGATTGCGCCTAAAAGTACGTCCGTGATAGCATGACAGGAAGCCCATCGGTGCCCGTTACACGAAGTACGTCCGCACTGAACTGCGGACGCACAACGGCCGCGGCCCATGGACGCAAGACAGGCAAGAACGTACAACCCCTAGAACGGCTGCACAAAGTGCGCTGCGTCCGCAACGTCCGCATAGCTTTGTGTGTGAGTGATGGAACGTGGTCATACGGACTGCATTTATACGTCCAGCATTTTTCACGGACAAAATGGTTTTGCTTTTTATTTTATTTTCTCTCCTACATCCGTCAAAATATACCTCAGTGATAAATGGACTGTGTGGCCACTACTGCGTCTTCCGTACTGACGTACGTCCGTGTACACGGACGTACAATCCGTAGAAATCACACTCGTCTGACCCTAGCCTTACTGCATCTGACACAACGGCCATTTCTGCCAGTATGCTGATAATGTAGAGCCAATGTGACCTTGTGCAATATAAGGGACGCCATCTAGAGTTTAGAACCTTTCATCCCAGCAATATTCCTGTAAAGCAGTGGTTCCCAAACGCGATTCTCAAGTACCCCTATCAGGCCAGGTTTGTAGGATATATGATGCACAGCACAGGTGATATGCTCAGTGATTGCAGGTTTCAGTCTGCATTTCCCCAAGGTGATCCGCAAAATCTGGCCTGTTAGGGGTACTTGAGGACCGTGGTTGGAAACCACTGCTGTAAAGGATAAGTGAATACATGAAACGTTTGAAATTAGTTGTAAATTATCTTAATATTTAAATTATTACAGGATAAAAATCTTAAGGGCGGTTTCTATTTAATCCTTTATTTAGCTCTGCATCCCATGTTTCAAATAAACAGTGCTATAATATTTGTCAACAAAAAGTGGCTGGCAGTGAAAGGGTTAAGCTGCAAGAAAGCTCACCTCTACAAATCTCAGTTCAAAGTTGGTATTAAATAACACAGAAAGGAGTTACTTTACACGATTGCATCATTTTTCCTCAAAAAGGAACATAAAGTGAAGAAAAAAAAATAACTGTAGCTTTAAGAAACAGCCAAAAGGTGGCAACATTTTATCCCAAACGTTCTGTTTGCAATTTGGAATTATCTGCTCCGCAAGCCTTCACTCACGTACCTGCTTATTTCTGTTCTTATTTTTTTGTTTGCAGACTCTGGGGAATTTAATATACATAACTCGAGCTCCTAGTTACAATGATTCTACCAAAGTGTCTCTCTGTTTGCCTCATTCTAGTTAAATTATCCTGACTATTTCAGCAAAACATTGTCTGGGATGATTTTCACGATGGCGTTTATGCGGCTTGAAACATTGTTTTATAGAACAAGTGATTGTTTTGTGTATTTTTTTTTTACTCTTTTCTATTCCTGTAATGTTGGTTTCAAACTTTTCAATACGGCATCATTGCTGCACATGGAAGATTTAGGCTAGGGTCAGACCAGCGCACTTTTACGTGCGTTCTGGCGCACATAATTACGGCCGCACTAGCAGCAGATGACGGGCAATGACAGACAATATACGATGTACGGCCGCACAAAAGTCCAGCCGTGCAACGCAAGTGGAATTTGAACGCATTTTTCTGAGAACGCTGAACCGCTAGTACTGACGTACTGAGTGCGCAGCTGCGGCATAGCGGCGTGTGTGCGTGATTAGGAGATGTCAGACGCTGCTAATGTCCAGCCTACATAACGTCCAGACGCAAAAAGAGTTTTATTGATGATCCGTACAAATCACGACCGACAATGCGCGTCGTCTGACCGTTTTTGCGCATTCCGTGAAAAAAATACGTCAATGCGTTCGGACGCACTTTTTCACGTTCGCGGGTAAAAATGCTTTCGTCTGACCCTAGCCTTAAGGGCAGTGAAATCCCCTGTAGTGAATCAATGGTTATTGTATTCAGACACTGAACAGCTGAGGAATGTCAGTGAAATGCCCTGCCGTTCGATGGTTTACATTCGTCACGTTTATTCAGGAGAATCCCATAGGCTTCGATGTTAAAAATATTCAGTTTTAATTCAATATCTAATAAACTGTTTAATTTTTTTATTCTGCTATAAAAAGTCTCTTTATTTATAGATTTTTTTAGGATCTATTAGGCACTTTTCTGGATTTTTTCGGCAAATTTTTTTCCGTCTTTTTTAAATCATTTTTTCTTATTTCTGTAACAGATCTTTTTATTGTCATTCATTGGATCTTATATGTAAATTCCAGACATTTTCACTGAGTAGTTTTTTTGCAAACAGCGTTTCAATTCAAACATACTTTTTTTTTTACCCCGTTCGTCTGCTAGTCAGCTTTATCCAGCGGCTGCTCTGCGCTGTGATCGGCGGCTAGGCAGCTTTATCCGGCGTGGTTTAACCGGCGGTTCCAGCGGGTTTTTGGTGGGATTGTGGCGGGTTTGCAGCTGGTTTACCCTGCACTCTGGGGGCCCTGTGGTGCTTGTTGAGTACACCGCAGGGTGGGGAACTTTGAGTCCCTGAAGTGCAGGGAAGCGCGGCCACATTTCGGTGCTCTCTGAATAACCCTGTATGGGTGCATTCACTGTGTGTGATATTTCTATTATCAGATTAGAAGTCTTTTAATATCCCTCTCTTATCTCATTCAGCTGCCATCTCTAATCTTGGGTAGCCAGGACAGCACAATAGATCCCCTGCAGCTTTATTTTAATATTCACTCCTCCAACCCACTAACTATTAGATACTGTAGAAAATAAAGCACAGCAGTAAAGTAAAACTTTTCCACAGATTTTGCTAAGTTTTGCATCATGGGAAAAATCCACAAATTGTATTGTATTGTGCTTGATTGTATTGTGTTGGATGTATGTATAGATAACAATGCAAAAAAAACAATAATTACGGACATAAAAGCGTGTGAAGTTTCTCCTATGCAGAGGTGGCTCTATAATTAGGCAAAATAGGCAGCTGCCTAAGGCCTCACTCTCAATGGGGCCTCATTTCATGGACTTTATTTAGAAATTAAGTTATACTAATGTTACACACAAATATAAACTTACATTCACGCACATGTGACTCTGTTACACGATATCTGTTAGTCCAATGAATTCAAATTTATTGGGATAATTTCTAAATTTTGGCAACAGGAAAAAGGGCCTCTTATCTGAGCTTCGTCTAAGCCGCACTAACCCCATTGCTGCCACTGATAAAGTTACTTCTCTGATACTGCTCACTCACAAGCAAAAAGAAAGTAGCGGATCCTCTTTTTCATCCTGCCATACCTAGTCATGAAATAGATCAAGATTGTCTGGAGGGGGTTAATAAAACAGGATTTCAAATCACATTTAAACATAATGAGCATAAAACGGTCAAAATGAGCTCAGCACACAGCGGTGAAATGGCGCAGCAGTGAAGGGGTTAAATAGCCGGGGTCTGTTTTGGCTGTTGTAGATTTTAGGGATTAAAGTTCGAAAAAGTGTGTTTTTTTTTATTTTTATATATATCTATTTTTTTTTATAGTTCATTATACGATATGATGGAAATAATGGTATCTTTAGAAAGACCATTTAATGGCGAGAAAAACGGTTTATAATATGTGTGGGTTCCATAATCGAGTAAGTGGAAAATTAGACCTAAACACAAACAGCGCAGAAACGTAAAAACAGCAGTGGCCACTTTCATACCGACAATGGTAAAATTGCCCGGTCACTATGGGGTTAATTGTCATCTTCGCATTCCATGGTTCAAATCAATGTTATGATACAAATTATTTAAATAAAGATTGCTTGGTAGTGAAGGGGTTAACCCTTTTAGTGTGTGATGGAATTAATCTTGCTGACCGTCAAAATATTTGGAGATAGTGTTAGGGGGATTTCCCTCCCACCCCAAAAAAAACCCTTCAGGTTCTATATAAACATCCATAATCTGAGCGATTTGTTTATTCTTTACATTTTCTTTTACACAAGCTATTTGATAAACATAATGGGCACGATCGCTAAAACCGGGACGCTAAGGGGAAAAATTAACAATCGCTAAAACCGGGATGCTAAGGGGAAAAATTAACAATCGCTAAAACCGGGACGCTAAGGGGAAAAATTAACAATCGCTAAAACCGGGATGCTAAGGGGAAAAATTAACAATCGCTAAAACCGGGATGCTAAGGGGAAAAATTAACAATCGCTAAAACCGGGACGCTAAGGGGAAAAATTAGCAATCGCTAAAACCGGGACGCTAAGGGGAAAAATTAGCGATTGCTAAAACCGGGACGCTAAGGCTGGGGTCAGACGAATGCAGTGTTAACGTCCGTGTTGCCCGCGCATAAGTACGTCCGTGATAGCATACAATTGTGTCAAATGGAGCCCCACACACGAAGTACGTCCGCACAGAAGTGCGGGGACTGACGGACGCTGCAAACGGACGCAGGTTAGGCAAGAACGTAATACTGCTATAACGGACGTGCGGAGTGCGCCACGTCTGCAACGTCCGTGTAGCTTTGTATGTGAGTGATGAAACGAGGTCAGATGGACTGCATTTATACGTCCAGCATTTTTGACGGACAGAATGTTTTATCATTGTAATTTATTTTCCCTGCTACATCAGTCAAAAAATACGTCAGTGAAAAAAACGGACTGTGTGGCCACTACCTTGTCGTCAGTCAGAAAGTACGTCCGTACTGCACAGACGCACAGTCCGTACAAAATGCGCTCATCTGACCCTAGCCTTAGGCCCCCGGCACACAAGCGTATTTACGGCTCATGTGCGCCCGCAATTCCCTGCGTCCGTGCGTTTTTGACGGGGAAGGTCCTCCACCGGACGTGAAAAAGCCCTCCCCGTCAAAAAGCTAAACGGACGCTGACAGGATACATAGCGCGATTCTCCATAGGAGGATCGCGCTTTGTACGCTGAGCGCAGAGAGTGGAAGGAACGCCCACTTTCACGGACGTTCCTTCCTCTCTCTGTTAACGCTCGTGTGCCGGGGGCCTTAGGGGGAAAATTAGCAATAGCTAAAACTGGGACGCTAAGGGGAAAAATTAGCGATTGCTAAAACCGAGACGCTAAGGGGGAAAATTAGCAATCGCTAAAGCCGGGATGCTAAAAGGGAAAAGGTAGCGATTGCTAAAACCGGGACACTAAGGGAAAAAATTAGCAATCGCTAAAGCCGGGATGCTAAGGGGAAAAATTAGCAATCGCTAAAGCCGGGATGCTAAAAGGGAAAAGGTAGCGATTGCTAAAACCGGGAAACTAAGGGGAAAAATTAGCAATCGCTAAAGCCGGGATGCTAAAAGGGAAAAGGTAGCGATTGCTAAAACTGGGACACTAAGGGGAAAAATTTGTGATCGCTAAAACCTGGATGCTAAGGGGAAAAATTTGCGATTGCTAAAACCGGGACGCTAAGGGGAAAAATTAGTGATCGCTAAAACCTGGACGCTAAGGGGAAAAATTAGCGATCGCTAATACCAGAACGCTAAGGGGAAAAACTAGCGATCGCTAAAACCAGGTTGCTAAGGGGAAAAATTAGTGATCGCTAAAACCTGGACACTAAGGGGAAAAATTAGTGATCGCTAAAACCGGGACGCTAAGGGGAAAAATTTGCGATTGCTAAAACCGGGACGCTAAGGGGAAAAATTAGTGATCGCTAAAACCTGGACGCTAAGGGGAAAAATTAGTGATCGCTAATACCAGAACGCTAAGGGGAAAAACTAGCGATCGCTAAAACCAGGTTGCTAAGGGGAAAAATTAGCAATCGCTAAAACCGGGATGCTAAGGGGAAAAACTAGCGATCGCTAGAACCAGGTTGCTAAGGGGAAAAATTAGCAATCGCTAAAACCGGGATGCTAAGGGGTAAAACTAGCGATCACTAAAACTGGGATGCTAAGGGGAAAAATTAGCGATCGCTTATTTCCCCAGCATATCGCGGGGCAGGCGCTGAATACGGCAGCCTGCCCCTTAGCGATTGCTAGGCTTGCAGATACTGGGGGCAGCGCTACTGCGCTATCCTCTGCATCTGCTACATGGAGTCCATAGGACTCCATGGAGACTTTTCCTGCCTGGTCACATGACTGGCAGGATCTCACCTCTCAAGAGATCCTGCTGGCCAGCAGAGTGATCACGAAGGGAGACGGGGGACTTTCTTCCCCTCAGTCTCCCTCTGCTCCCGACGGCCAGAAGCAGCGGATCGGGCCGCCGTTGTCGCCGTGGGATAAGAGGTGAGTATGTGACTTTGGGGTGATTTTGAGCTGCAGGTAACGGATTCTGCAGCAGTGCAATCCATTACCTGCAACTCTGAGCTGGGGGTAACTTTTTCGTAGGATCACTTGATGGTAATGCTAGTTACTCTGTGCTTTCACTTTGCGCTCCCTGTGTTAGGTATAGGGAGCGCAAAGTACAGTAATCTCGCGTTATGAATCACAAATTAATGAGCTCTAACATTTTTTTTAACCCATTAGCAATTTGAAGGCGATCTGGCTGCAGCGGTACGACATCACTAAAGCTAGCGCTAACGCTGACGCTAGTATTAACTTGAATGAGGTGATAGTTAATAGCAATAAAATATAGAAGGCTCTAACATTTGTTTTACTATTATTCTTTTTAAACTCTTTACTAGAGATCAGATAAAAAGGTTTTACTACTCGCGCGCGCCTAATGCTGCTTATAAGAAGAAGTTGGTATACATTGAATATGTCGGTGTCGAGTTTGCTCTCGATGGATATTCTTTTCGTTGCTCTCGTCTGGAAAAGTTCTGTTGATCCTATTTATCCATGATACAAAATGTCACGGTATTTCTTATGAACCATATAAGCAGAAGAGTTAAATTCGATTTGGAAAGTCAAATGAAATGAACGTCCTTCTGTGAGAGATGATTCA
Source organism: Leptobrachium leishanense (assembly GCA_009667805.1). Classification (NCBI taxonomy): domain Eukaryota; kingdom Metazoa; phylum Chordata; class Amphibia; order Anura; family Megophryidae; genus Leptobrachium; species Leptobrachium leishanense. Next base: position 16,493,154 of record CM019070.1, read on the forward strand.
GAGACCTGTAACTAATGGTAATGGTGTCATAAAGTGCTGAGCTACAGAACACAGTGCTGCTGATTCATTAAACGGTAATGCCGGGTACCTGCGGACAAGGCATGTTTTTCATTTCATGGTATTGTCTTTGGGTTTCTCTATAATATATTATCAACGCAGCTACTTATAGTATGTGTATATATGCATATATATATATTACACAGTGGGGTGAATGTGGAGTGAGGGTTTACTTCGGGGAATGAAGAATCGGATATGACACACTCATTATTAGAAAATATAAATATATATAAGTTAAAATAATTTGCAATAAGAGGATGCTTTGAAACAACATCTCCCATGATGCTCAGGTACTCAGTAAATTAGATGAACCTTATGGGAAATGTAGATCCAAGATTTCTGGAGGGTGGAGGTTGTTGACCCCTGGACTATAGATGTCCTATATGACAGATATGTATTTATAAACTGCTTTAATCTGGTCCTGGTGGACAGTTTGTATCACATGTTGATGGAGAGATCAATGCTCTTAAGAGGTGCAGGTACCTTGTGCAGCCAATTAGTTCTGCTTGTGTCCTATCGGTTGCACAACACTCCGATTTAGAACTTTGAGATATGAAGATAAGATCTGTTTAAAAACAGAAACATAAGGGTCTATTCTAGGGATGTGCGTTTCGGGTTTCGGAATTTCGGAATTTTCACGAAATTTCCCGATTCGTGTTTTCGGATGCGGCCGAAGTTCCGAAAATTTTTAGATCCGAAAATGGCAGATCCGAAAAGTTTTCCGAGCCGAAACGAAATATTTTCGGAATTTTCGAATGGACTTGAAATGTGTCAAATCGAAATTTATTGCTTTGAAACGAGGAGAACAGACTTTCCGAAAAACGAAAATTTCCGAATTTACGAAAAGTCGATTCAAAAAACGAGCAAAGTGACACGAAATACGAAAATTGGTCGAAATTCCGAAAACATGTACAATTCCGAAAAACGAAAATTTCCGAAATCACGAAAAGTCGATACAAAAAACGAGCTAAGTGACATGAAAATACGAAAAATGGTCGATATTCCGAAAAAAAAAGTACCCGAAAATGAGTCGAGCCGATCCGAATCGAAACAGAAATCGGTCGAAACGAGCCGAATGGAAAAGTTTAAAAATCCGAAAAATCGAACCGAATCGAACCGAAAAAAAAATCGGTGCACAAGCCTAGTCTATTCACAAAGCACTGAAATTGCATGCATTTCAGCGCACGTTTAAGACTTTTAAACAAAAATAATAATAAATGCCATCGAAAAACTACAAAAAGGTCTTTAAAAAAATAGAAAAATAAAAAGGTTTTTGGCAAAAAATTAAAAGAATAAATGGTCTTAAAAAAAAACAACAAACCCCCCCCCCCCACCACAGGTATTCCATTTATTACATTCAGGGAGAGCCGAACTGGCCCGAAAATTGCAGCATCCGGCTATTCAGAAAGCAGGCAGTTCACCAAATTTTGGCGAATTGCCAGCAAAATATGGTACTGTTCGGCGTCAGTGCAATCCCCCATAGAGAAGCAATGGTTAATCTATTCACAGACACCGAACAGCAGTGAAATGTCAGTGAAATGCCATGAAGTTCAGTGCTTTCATTCGGCAGGTTTAGTCAGGCGAATCACATAGGTTTCAATGTTAAAAATAATCCTGTTTTTAAGCAATATCTAATAAACCGTTTATTATTGTAATCTTCAGCAAAAAGTCTCTTTATTTTTTTAGGATTTTTTAAGCATTTTTCGCCAAAATAAAATCCTGTTTTTTTTAGCACCTTCACTGCTGAGGCATTTCACCGCTGTGTGCTGAGCTAATTTTTACCGCTTTCGCTCATCATGTTTAAATGCGATTTGAAGCCACATTTTATTATATGACCCAGACATATTATATATCGTTCTTTCCGGCAGACTCGGCAGATTCATAATATGTAATTTTTATATGTATACGTCATGTCCTGCCTGTATATTATTAAAAAAAATGCAATAAAATTAGAATTTTTAATCATCTGCAGCGTGTAAAGTGTTTTTTTTTCTCACCTATTATCACATGAACATTTGCGGTTATATTTTCTATGGATGCGCTTGTAGAAAAATTAGAAATGGGGACTCGTTACAATTTTTGGGAGGGAATTACATGATTTTTAGCAAACGCACCCCATAGAAAAAAATCATTAGTGCAGCATCATTGTTCACATTATAATTGAAATGTGAACAAAATTGCTGCATTAATAAAAATAACACACAAAAAAAAATGATCTTTTTTAAATTTTTTATTTTTTATATAGATTTTTTTAAATTATTTTTTTACTTTGAACCTGGTCATGTTTGGTATCATTCGAAAGGCCATGCTCTAAGATGGCGGCCCCCACCGGAGATAGTTCACGATATGGCGCCGAACAGCGCTGGATCGCGATCTGGTACGTAAGGGGTTCAAAAATGCCCTTCAAACCGCCCTTCAAAGCGGTGACTTTTTTTTTACTTTAAACCCTCCAGATTGGGAGGGACAGGGATCCAAAAGGATCCCCCTCCCTTTCAGGTAGACTTGTGCACCGATTTTTTTTCGGTTCGTTCGGATTTTGTAAATTTTCGTTTCGACTCGTTTCGGCAGATTTCCGTTTCGGTTCGGTTTGTTTTCGGTTCATTTTTCGTATCGACTTTTTTTTCGTGATTTCGGAAATTTTCGTGTTTTTCGGAATGACTGTTCTCCTCGTTTCAGAGTGTCTATTCGTTTTGACGTAAACTAATGGTTTTTCGGATGCGATATTTCTGTCGATGCGATATTTCTGTCGATACGATAATTCTGTCGATACGATAATTATGCCATTGAGATTTCTCATGTTTTACAAGAAGGATACATTGAGATTTCTCATGTTTTACAAGAAGGATACATTGAGATTTCTCAGGTTATACAAGAAGGATACATTGAGATTTCTCTGGTTTCCCGGGAAGGATACATTGAGATTTCTCATGTTTTACAAGAAGGATACATTGAGATTTCTCTGGTTTCCTGGGAAGCATACATTGAGATTTCTCTGGTTATACAAGAAGGATACATTGAGATTTCTCTGGTTTCCCGAGAAGGATACATTGAGATTTCTCTGGTTTTACAAGAAGGATACATTGAGATTTCTCTGGTTTTACAAGAAGGATACATTGAGATTTCTCTGGTTTTCCAGGAAGGATACACTGAGATGGGAATGATAGAAAATTAAAGAATCAGCAATATAACCGAAAAATACGTTGTCCGAAATTACTGAAATGGAACCGAAATCAGGAATGGAGCCGAAATCACGAATGGAACGAAAATGATTTTCGATTCTACACATTTCTAGTCCATTTGAAAATTCCAAAAAGTTGTCTGAATCCGAATGCACGAATTGGGAAATTTCGTGAAAATTCCGAAATTCCGAAACCCGAAACGCACATCCCTACTTTCAGGCGATCTCCCGGCATTGCCGGGGGGGTTGCCTGGAAATGACATCATCGCGCATGGCGCGATGACATCAGACATCGTCGGGGCCTACCTATATTCAGCGTCTGCTTCCCTGAAGCCAGAATGCCGCGGGACCCCGGACAGAGAGGTGAGTCTCTCCGCCAGGGCTCTCGCTTGCGGATGACGTGTGGGGAACGTCCTCCGCATATAGCGGGAGTCAATGAGGACGTTCCCCACACGTCAGCCGCAGCGAAGGGGTTAAATAGCGTTTTTTTTCTTTTTCTGTAGCAGACCTTTTTATTATTATTCATAGGATCTTGTATGTAAATTCCAGACATTTTCATCCAGTAGTTTTTTTTCGCAAACATTGATTAAAATTTGAAACTGTCAACCGTTTTTTGTTTTTTTTACCCTGTTCGTCGGCTTGTCAGCTTTTTCCGGCGGCTGGTCGACGCTGTGTTCAGCAGATCGTTGGCTTTTTATGGACGCGCTTGGGTTTTTTCAGTGTTTTTTGCGTCCGATGCGATCGCCGGATTTTCCCTGCACTTTGGGGACCCTGCGATGAATGTTGAATTCATCGCAGGTTCGGGGAAATTGATTCCCCGAAGTGCGGGGAACGAGAGACGACATTTCGGTGCTCTTTGAATAACCCCTATTGAAACTATGGGATTTTCCTTTTCAAAACTGTCAAATTGAAACACTGAAGATTCGCCGCAATTTTGTTGCATTTCAGCGTTCTGTGAATAGAAGGCACGATAGTTTTCTATGGGGAAATTTCATTGCTGGCGAATTTTAGTGAACTGCACCGTATTTTGTTCTCAATTCACCTGCTTTTGACGAATTGACAGCTTAATGAATAGACGAATTGACCCGAAATTGTGGCGAATAAACATATATATATATATATATATACACGAATATATATGGACACAAATGGTCAACGTTAGTGATGTCTGCAGAGATCGCGCCTGTTCCAAGCAGAGTGAACTGGCACGTCTACTCTGCGTTATTGAACCGTTGAAACCCAAAGTCTGCCAAGCAGCCAAATTATCCTCGGGTAATTTGACAGCCGTGAAAGCAAAGCTCCCGTCTCACTTCCATGACATATATTTGCTCTGTGCCGTACTAGCGAGTCAATGGTTTTGCCAATTGCAGCTTTTTCAGGTCGGATCTGAAAACAAGCGAAACAAACGTTGAAACGCGCGGGATATGACTCGCGTCTTGTTGGTAAAAGCGGTTTGATTTTTAGGGCTCAGCCTCTGTAGATGTCATCGGGTAATGAGCTTTCAAAGCTTCCCTTCCACTCGATCGGCCGCAAAAAAATACAACGGAATTACGCGAGCAACGAGAAGGTGTTAATGCGGATTTTTGACAGGGCTCGCGTCTGGAGATACACGTCGTCTGCGCCGTTTCAGAACATATCGCCGAGGTCTGTCCTTGATTTTCAAACATCCTTTTCTTCTTCTTCTATTATTATTTTTTTTTAATTTTCTGAAAAGTCTGGAAAAATAGAAACCTTTGGTTTAAACCCCCATCCATCAGCCCTCTCAAAAGGTTTGACGTGCGTGAACGTGACTTACTTAGCGGTTTCTTTATACAGTGAACCCTTTTATTGCAGTATTGCTCAGTAAAAGCCCCAGTGGCTGCCGGATTACACCGAGCGGTGCTTGAGATCTCTTCTTCTGCCATCTTAAAGTAGCTCCCGGATCTCCATCCATCACGCCTAGCATCAACGATATTGGAGTTTTGAAGCACAGATAGGAATCAACAAAAAGAGAATTTATTGGCCATCTGCCTCTTTTATCCTCTTTTTTCTTATAACGGGGTCAAATAATTGACGAGAGACGTAGCATTAAGGATCCGCTTAATCATTTTTCAAAAGTGTATAAATACAAGCACTGATTTTTTTTTTAATTTTATTTATAAAGTTTGTTACCAGGAAGGATACATTGAGATTTCTCTCGTTTTCAGTATGTTCTGGGTTCAAGAACATTGAATTGTTACAGTTGTTACAGAAATACAAAGTAATAAATGCAAGATATTAAAAACAACACAAATATACAGATTAACAGAAAATAAATATGTAGGAAATATAGTCACTGTGTTACATGTTTACAGGCGCATTCTGTATATAGTCACTGTGTTACATGTTTACAGGTACATTTTGTATATAGTCACTATGTTACATGTTTACAGGTGCATTCTGTATATAGTTACTATGTTATATGTTTACAGGTGCATTCTGTATATAGTCATTATGTTACATGTTTACAGGTGCATTCTGTATATAGTCACTGCTACATGTTTACAGGTGCATTCTGTATATAGTCACTATGTTACATGTTTACAGGCGCATTCTGTATATAGTCACGGTGTTACATGTTTACCGGTGCATTCTGTATACAGTCACTAGGTTACATGTTAACAGGTACATTCTGTATATAGTCACTATGATACATGTTTACAGGTGCATTCTGTATATAGTCACTATGTTACATGTTTACAGGCGCATTCTGTATATAGTCACTATGTTACATGTTTACAGGTGCATTCTGTATATAGTCACTATGTTACATGTTTACAGGCGCATTCTGTATATAGTCACTATGTTACATGTTTACAGGCGCATTCTGTATATAGTCACTATGTTACATGTTTACAGTTGCATTCTATATACGGTCACTATGTCACATGTTTACAGGTACATTCTGTATATAGTCACTATGTTACATGTTTACAGGTGCATTCTATATACAGTCACTATGTAAATGTTTACAGGTACATTCTGTATATAGTCACTATGATACATGTTTACAGGTGCATTCTGTATATAGTCACTATGTTACATGTTTACAGGCACATTCTGTATATAGTCACTATGTTACATGTTTACAGGTGCATTCTATATACAGTCACTATGTAAATGTTTACAGGTACATTCTGTAGATAGTCACTATGTTACATGTTTATAGATGCATTCTGTATATATTCACTATGTTACATGTTTACAGGTGCATTCTGTATATAGTCACTGTGTTACATGTTTACAGGTGCATTCTGTATATAGTCACTGTGTTACATGTTTACAGGTGCATTCTGTATATAGTCACTATGTTACATGTTTACAGGTGCATTCTGGATATTGTCACTATGTTACATGTTTACGGGTGCATTCTGTATCGAGGCATGTTAATAGAGATCTCTTAAGTGACTTTAGACTGGGGGAAGATTTGATGGCGTCTGGGAGGTTATTCCATAATTGCGGTGCTCTGTAGGAAAATGAGGATCGAGCCACTTTCTTTTTGTAGTGTGGTATTGCAAGTAAGGTGCTGGTCCTGGATTTGAGGTTAAAGGATGAGGGAACTGCTGGGGGACGCAGCCTATTCAGCTTCCCAAGAAATGCCGACGCGGCAGCGCTGTTAAAAAAATAGTGGAGGTGCACAAGAATTTGCCACCTGATGCGGTTGCTCCAAACCGACCCATGGTCGGGCTGGCCCTGCCTACTATAACCCTGCAATGTGGTATTGTTCAATAAGTGAAAATCACCAGTAATTAATAATAATAATACTAATGCCACAATGTGAGGTCCTTGTTAGGGGCCGCAAGGAAGAGAAATGTCCTATAGGACAAAAAGAATTACCAATAATGTAAAATATTATGGATGTTTTCCTCCGAGCACAGAATGACGTATGTAAAACAAGAGAGCTTTAAGTAATACAAACCCATTCAAACGCATTGTTTTGTTCACTTTATCACACAGCAACATGATAACAAGGCGCCGTAATTGGCTGCATCTTGTGGACTTTAAAAGTGTCAGAGCAATTTAGCCTTTAAAGAAGCACATAAAATATTTTATCACATCTCTGCCTCAGTAAGTTTAATAAACTACACAGCCTTCGGGGACCCGGCTTCTTATAAATTAACTGCCTTCAACTTCCAACACAAGGGTCTTTATCTCTTGTCAGCTTAATTATGTGTTTAATTTTATTTTTAACATTTTTTTTTAAAATGACCCACACCACGAGGAGCCAAGATTGCTTTAATTAAACAAATGAATATGGTTATATCTATCGTGATCAAAGCGCTAATTTGTCACGCTAATGCTCTATACCGACATCCTTCTTCCATTGTGATGCGATTAATGCGATCGCCCGTATTAAGATTTATCTGCAGATTATCAGAGGAATATTCGCTCTTTTTTCATCATTATACAGGAGATATTCTGCCCTATTCTCACTCGTAATAGGTGATAGATAAATTATTGGATGTTACGAGTTCGAAAGCAGGGACAGCGTCATTTTGAATATAACAGGCTTGAAATAGAAGCAAATTCTCGGAGTGCGCAGAAAAACATGACATATATTCTAATACCAAACTGCATAAAGATTCTCCCGAAAAATGTAAAAAGGCTTAAAAGTAATGAAATGTTTAGCCGAAAAATAATGCAGCTGATTTATCTTTGTTTTTGTGTGTGAATGGCACTGTGTGTGTGAATGGGGCTGTGTGTGTGAATGGCACTGTGTGTGTGAATGGCACTGTGTGTGTGAATGGGGCTGTGTGTGTGAATGGGCCTGTGTGTGTGAATGGCACTGTGTGTGTGAATGGGGCTGTGTGTGTGAATGGGGCTGTGTGTGTGAATGGGGCTGTGTGTGTGAATGGCACGGTTTGTGTGAATGGGGCTGTGTGTGTGAATGGCACTGTGTGTGTGAATGGGGCTGTGTGTGAATGGCACTGTGTGTGAATGGCGCTGTGTGTGAATGGGGCTGCGTGTGTGAAGGGCACTGCGTGTGAATGGTACTGTGTGTGTGAATGGGGCTGTGTGTGAATGGCACTGTGTGTGAATGGGGCTGCGTATGTGAAGGGCACAGCGTGTGAATGGTACTATGTGTTAATGGCACTGTGTGTGTGAATGGGGCTGTCTGTGAATGGGGCTATCTGTGAATGGGGCTGTCTGTGAATGGGGCTGTGTGTAATCGGGACTGTGTGTGAATGGCACTGTGTGTGTGAATGGGGCTGTGTGTGTGAATGAGATTTTGTGAATATGTGGGGGCTTTATGTTTTGAATAAGGCTCTTATGAGCGTATGTGGGGTTATATATTTGTGGGGTGTATGTGTGTGTGAATGGGATTTTGTGAATGTATGGAGTCTCAGGGCTGTATGTGTGAATGGGGCTTTGGGAGAGTATGGTGCTGTATTGTGTGTTAATGAGACTTTGTGGTTGTATGGGGCTGTATGTGTGGGATTGGGCTTTGTGTGTGTTGGTAGGACTGAGCACGTGTGAATGTATTAGGGCTGTATGTGTGTAAATGGAGCTGTGTGAATGTATGAAGGGCTGTATGTGTGTGCATGAGACTGTAACTGTATGGACGCTGTATGTGTATGACTGTGGCTTTATGAATGTATTAGGACTGTGTGTGTGTAAATGGGGCTGTGTGAGTGTTTGCAGGGTTATATGAATGTGAGAGGAGCTGACTGAGTGTATGTGGGGGCTGTATGTCTGAATGAGACTGTGATTATATGGGAATGTATGTGTGGGATGGGGCTCTGTGAGTGTATGAGGGCTGTATGTGTGTGAAAGGGGCAATATGAGTGTATCTGGAGTTGTATGTGTGTGAATGGGGCTGTGTGAGTGTATATGGGGTTGTTTGTGTGTGAATTGGGCTTTATGAGAGTGTGAGGGCTGTATGTGTGTAACTGGGACTGCATGGGTGTATGGAGGGCTTTGTGAGTGAATGGGGGCTGTATATGTGAGATGAAGCTATGAATGTGTAAGGTGTAAGTGAGTGTTTAGGAGGCATTATTTGTGTGATTCTAGTTATGTTTGTGTATGGGGAACCATTTGAGTGTAAATGGGGCGCACAACAATACCGAAGATACGTCCAATTTACACACATCCCTCCCTGTGGCATGCCGCAGCCATGTGAGGGCCAACAAAACTTTAACAGGGATTAACATCCTTTTTTCAACTATATATGTCAGGAAAAAATGCCAAAATATACACAAGTGAGGTCAGTTTTGGTCAAAACAAAGTCATGTTAAACACACAGAACTTTTCTTGTTTGTTGTTATGAAATCCACATTAAACATTCCTTTCCTCTCCTAATCTTGCCGTGTTTCGTGCTTTCCTGTGTATTTTCTGCTCATACAGTGTCACACTTCCTTACAGACAATAATAATCTCCCGGCCCTTATCTTTCTTCATGGTCAGACGTTTGGCCTGTATTTTCTTGTACACATAATTCACAGCCATGGATAGTTACATTGTAGCGCAGGCAGACATTTCATTTTTACAGTAACGTTGAAGGACCTGCTGCTGCGGCTAAATTGTTCTATCTTAAATAAAAACCTATTCCGTAGCAATAACTACTTCTTTAAGTGACGGCGAGCGAGTGAATGGAAAATATTCTGGATAAAATTAGGATCCGCAATAAAAGGCAAAATGAAGCATGACGCTCTATGGATGAACCTTATTGCTCCATAGTGAAATCTAAATTGTGATTCCCTGACATGGTATATATGTTTTTTTAAAATGACTAACACCATCATCATGTAGCCTTTCTTCTTTTCGCCTCTGAGATTATTAACCCACCAAAGCTGAGCACTCATTAGCATATGAAAAACCAATTTTTACACATTTATAAAGTTAGATTAGTGTGCCCCTTGTGGAGAAACAAAATACTTTGTTTTATCTCTCTCCAGTCACCCTGCATCGCGATAAAGCAGGCTGCAAACAGCAGCCCCAATCCTCATTGTAACAAAAAGTTCAAACTCTGTACTGCAGCATTACAGCAGCCAGGGATTTGTCAGAATACAGGGAGAGCTGTGGGGTCAGTCGCTGCTGTACACGGATACGATTCAGGGGGTTATAATGTAAATCCCTATATAGTACAGATAGAAGGTGTTGCTGTAATTGCCATACACAGGCATTATGCAGCACATACAGATACAAGGTGTTGCTGTAATTGCCATACACAGGCATTATGCAGCACATACAGACACAAGGTGTTGCTGTAATTGCCATACACAGGCATTATACAGCACATACAAACACAAGGTGTTGCTGTAATTGCCATACACAGGCATTATGCAGCACATACAGATACAAGGTGTTGCTGTAATTGCCATACGCAGGCATTATGCGGCACATACAGATACAAGGTGTTGCTGTAATTGCCATACACAGGCATTATGCAGCACATACAGATACAAGGTGTTGCTGTAATTGCCATACACAGGCATTATGCAGCACATACAGATATAAGGTGTTGCTGTAATTGCCACACACAGGCATTATGCAGCACATACAGATACAAGGTGTTGCTGTAATTGCCATACACAGGCATTATGCAGCCCATACAAACACAAGGTGTTGCTGTAATTGCCATACACAGGCATTATGCAGCACATACAGACACAAGGTGTTGCTGTAATTGCCATACACAGGCATTATGCAGCACATACAGATATAAGGTGTTGCTGTAATTGCCATACACAGGCATTATGCAGCACATACAGATACAAGGTGTTGCTGTAATTGCCATACACAGGCATTATGCAGCACATACAGATACAAGGTGTAGCTGTAATTGCCATACACAGGCTTTATGCAGCACATACAGATACAAGGTGTTGCTGTAATTGCCATACACAGGCATTATGCAGCACATACAGATACAAGGTGTTGCTGTAATTGCATGAATGAAACCACCGAACATCAGGGCATTTCACTGACATTTCTCTGCTGTTCAATGTGAATAGATTAACCATTGCTTCTCTATGGGGGATTTCACTGACGCCGAAGATCGTCATATTTTGCTGGCAATTCGCCAATATTTGACGAACTGACGGCTTTTTGAGTAGCTGAATGACCATGAAATTGCACCGTACGGGGAAAATCACTGTTCGGCGTAATTTTGGGGCCAGTTATAAATAACCCTGATATTTGTGGAATACGTTTCCGTGAAATCCGGCCATCTTCGAGCCAGAGCTAGCGGTTGCTGCTGTAGAAGGGGACATGATCCATTGTTTCCAATGCGCGCACAATACATTTGTGCATCAATAAATGCATTTTCAGCCGAGATGGATTTGACAATCTCTGCTAAGAATATTGTGGAATTCTTAATTCATTCCGCAGTCCCCTTCAGACCTCTAGCAAATGACTTCCAATTTTCCCTGGTGCCTCGCCTGGGCCAGAACTTAATAGGGTATTAGAAAATTACTAATGTACTGCAAGCGTTCATGCATAACCGGAGGATACAGCTTGTTTCCAGAGTTAAACAACGTACATTTGGTTCAGTATTTCATTACACGTTTTTATTTTTTTAAAGAATGAACACGAACACTTGCAGAATGGGTTTTGTCGACGGTATGTTTTGCTCATTTCTTCCATCGTGCGCTAATCCTAGATCCTAGAACTACATACCTTGATGTACTAATAATTAGAGATGTGCATTACTTTTTTTTTTTTCATTTTGTTTCGGGGGTTTTGGGACTTTTTTTCCGTTTCGGATCATTTCGGACAGTTTGTGTCGTTTCGGAATTTCGGATCGATTCGGAGTTTTGGATTGATTCGTTTTCCATTTTTTTGCTATATTTTGTTTTACGGATCCTTACCTTTTCGTTTTTGTGAGTTACTTTGTATTTTGTATTGATTTTTATTTTGTTTTTATGAGTTATTTCGTTTTTTATTGGTTATTTCAAAATGGGAAACAGATTTACTATCAATAAAATGAAAGTCTCTTTAAGTATTTATTTTTTAGGATTTTTTGGGCATTTTTTGAGTTAAAGTTTAGGGTCTCTATTACGCTGTTCGCTCAAAAATGTGCGTATGCACAAAAACGCATTAACGCAAGGGGCAAAACCCTTCGCGCTGAATGTCGTATAACGACATTCGCGCATACGATGTGCGTTAACGTCTAACGCGAGTGACCCTGCGCGAACGCAAATTGTGCTCGCATCCCATACTTAACATTGTGAGCGCAAATGCATTTGTGCGCTGGTACGCAGATGGTATTACAATCGATGCGCATCTTTTTACGAACGACGTTTGCGCGCATAATTTTAACGTCTTTTAAAAGCTGATGGTAACTGCAAATCTGAACGTTCTGGCGGAAACCAAATACACCAACCCAAAAAAAAAAAATACAGCACAGTATAGTTACACATTCTACACATATCCAAACAATAAAATTGAGTGGTTGTGCATGTTTTTATTATTGCTGCAGCATATATACACAGATTGATTTTGACAGGTGCTAAAACTGAACGGGAGACAATTGTGGTTCTTAATTCTGATTGGCTGAATCGCTTGAAAAAACAGTCTGCCCACCGATTTCTGCGCACAACGTTAATGCGCGTGCGTTTTTGCATGTCTTTTTTACGCGCAATATTTTTTGACGGATGAAAAAATGCGCTCGGATCGTAATACCTGCGTTGCGCGTACGAATTTGCGCGGAGAATGTAATAGAGCCCTATGTTTCCTAACTTATTTTAAAGAAACTAGGTTTATTGCACCATAGGTTTCAATGTTAAAAAAATCCCCATGTTTATTAAATATTTATTAAACCGTTTACTATTTTTACTTACAGCAATAAGCCATTTTTAAAAAAAGGGAAAAAAAAATGGTAATTTTTTCGGGATTTTTTGGGTCGATTTTAAGGTTTCATAAATTATTTATAATGTAATAACGAAGTGGTTTTTTTTTCTTTGCTGAACGCAGCTGTACTATTTTCTAACAGTCTGAGTTCAGCAATGAAGTAGTGAATACATTGTGTCAGAACCAAGGAGAGCTCTGCGAGCTTTAGCCTTAGTCCTGTAAGTGAAACAACATAGCACAATACTATGTTACACTTTCAGGAGTCAGGACCATGGCTAAAGCTTGCTGTTTACATATGCATCTTCCGTAGCGCCTGTGGAGCTACCTGCGCATGCGCATATCTGATCCGTCGGTGCCTCTCCAGGATCACGCACTATCATGGGTGGTATCAAAGGGTGACGCTCTCTGCATGTTGACATCACTAGTGGTTGATCTGGTGACCAGGATTCAAAAATCCCGGCTGTTGGCGATGCTAGATGAGTGGAGGAAACTCCTCCACTTCAACACGCAATTTCACCAGATCGTGGGAGCTGGGGGGGGCTCTTCCTATTCTGACCACGTTAAATCAATAAAGTGGTCAGGATGAGTAGAGTGTCCCTTTAACAAGGAAGCCTATTCGTTCCTGGAGGCACAGGGATAGAGATGTTTATTGAAGGAGGCGCTGAATAATTAATTCACAGTTTGCAAAACACATATTTTATTCTCAGCTCTGCGATTCACATTTAGATATTTCAGTTTCATTTGGGTAAGCACAGTTTTCGAGAAACTCTGTATAGAAACCCAGTTCTGTTTCACGAGCGAAGGGGGGGGGGAGAAAATTAATTTTAAAAAACCAGCAATAAAATTGCATTCTTCTTTTCCATTTCCCTCCTGATTGGCCACTTTGCTTTGAACTCGCCTTTTCCATCTCATTTCTGGTATTATTCACAAAATGCTGATGGAATTTTATTCCTGCCGGAAAGGCGAAGGATAAGAAAAGCATTTTTAGGACACTCTACACAGCTTCTTGAGTTTTCTGATTGTTGCTTTTTGGTAATTTACAAACTCTAAACCGGTCTCAGATGGACTGGATCAATGATATCAGCGAAGGAGCTTCCCTTTAAGAGCTCGTCCCCAGCACCAATTTACCTCTTATTTATTTACTAACTCACAATCTCCACTTTTTTTAGGCTATTTACATGTATTGTTCAACAAATTTTATCTTGTTTTAACCCCTACACTACCAAGAAATTTATTTTATCACAACATTTAAAATGTAGCAATTAACCCTTTCACACTCAAAATCGCGGTATCTCGATTTTGCATTGTAAAGCATTGAAAAGCACTCATTAGCAAATCACACCTTTTTAAAGCAAGATTAGTGTGTCCCTTGTGGAGAAACAAAATCCTTTGTTTTATGTCTCTCCAAGCACCCCAGAAAGACATAAAACCATCTTCAAATAGCAGCCCTAAACCTCACTGTCACAAAAAGTTCAAATAGATTACTGCAGTATTCCAGCAGCCAGGGATTTGTCAGAACAGGGAGAGCTGTGGGGTCAGTCACTGCTGTACAAGGATAAGATTCAGGGGGTTATAATGAGTGTAAATCCCTGTACAGTACAGATATAAGGTGTTGCTGTAATTGCAATACACAGGCATTATGCAGCACATTCAGATATTGCATTGCTAATAATCTCATTATGATCACTGCAAATCCCCATAAGGCTGCAGCCACACGAGCGCACTGAGTGTCCACACCTCCCTATGTATGTATGCAGAAGAGGAGTCTCGCTGACTGCTTCAATGAATATTTTTGTTCAGTCTTTGCAGAAGAAAAGGAAGGAAAGGGACCTCAGTTAGGAGGAAACACTAAAGAGACATTTACATATGAGTTTACAGAGGAGGAGGTTCTAGAGCAGCTGTCTAAAGTAAAGACAAATAAGTCAATGGGGCCTGATGGGATCCACCCTAAGTTATTAAAAGAGCTCAGTGGTGTAATAGCAAAACCGTTAACAGATTTATTTAACCAATCCTTGTTAATGGGAGTCGTCCCAGAAGACTGGAAATTAGCAAATGTTGTGCCCATTTACAAGAAGGGTAGTAGGGAGGAATCGGGGAACTATAGGCCAGTTAGTCTTACATGAGTAGTGGGGAAATTAATGGAAACCATGTTAAAGGAAAGGATTGTTGAACATCTAAAAACACATAGATTACAGGATCAGAAACAACATGGGTTTACCTCAGGGAGATCATGCCAAACTAATTTTATTGATTTTTTTGATTGGGTAACAAAAATAATAGACACTGGGTGGTGCAGTAGACATTGCTTATTTAGATTTCAGTAAGGTTTCTGATACTGTTCCGCATACAGTAGAAGGCTTATCAATAAATTGCAATCTTTGAGCTTGGATTCCAATATTGTTGAATGGATTAGGAAGTGGCTGAGTGACAGACAATAGAGGGTTGTGGTAAATGGAGTTTATTCGGCGCAAGGTCTTGTTACCAGTGGGGTACCTCAGGGGTCAGTACTTGGACCCATTCTCTATTTTTATTAGTGATATTGCAGAAGGTATTAATGGAAAAGTATGTCTTTTTGCTGATGACACAAAGATTTGCATCAGGGTTGACGTTCCTGGAGGGATCAGCCAAATGACAAATGATTTAGGTAAGCTAAAAAAATGGTGGGAGCTGTGGCAATTGAGTTTTAATGTGGATAAGTGCAAGATAATGCACCTGGGACGTAAAAACCCAAGGGCTGAATATAGAATATTTGATATCCCTGCGTCCGTCGCATCTTTGTGATGGCTTGATGGGGAGGGCCACACGGTGTAGCGTGCGCACTAGTTGCCTGTGCTACACCGGATGTGATTTAAGCCTCCCCGTCAAACAGCTAAGGCTAGGGTCAGACTAGCGCAGTTTTAACGTGCGTTTAGCCACACTAAATCACGGCCGTACTAGCAGCAAATGACGTCCAATGCCGGGGAACATACGACGAACGGCCGCACGAAGGTTCGTCCGCGCAACGCAAGTGGCCAACGAATGCATTTTTTCGAGAACGTCAAACCGCTACTACTGACGTACAGAGTGCGCTGAGGCCGCATAGCGGCGTGTGTGCGTGATTGGGAGACGTCAGACGCTGCTAATGTCCGGCTAACATAACGTCCAGACTCAAAAAGTGTTTTATTGACGATCCGTACAAAATCACGGACGAAAAGGCGCATCGTATGACCGCTATCGCGTATTCCGGGGAAAAATACGTACGTTCGTTCGACCGCACTTTTTCACGGACAACGTGAAAAATGCGTTCGTTTGACCCTAGCCTAAGACAGAGGTAGGATGGGGCTACAAAGCACGATCCTCAATTGGGTCGCCTGGATAGTCCCAGATTATAACCAATTCACTCACTTTATTAGCTCCACCCTACCTACATAATTAATGAATAGAGTGCATTAACAAACAAGCCCTTTACATACATTTAACTTCGCCCAGAATCGCAGCAATAAATGGATAAATGCTGAGTATTCCAGGAAACAGAGACTTATTCTCCAATTTTAGGATACACGGTCAAGTTGAGAACGCCTTCCTAGACATCTCTCAATAAGAAAGACTGACACATTTAAACTCATTAATCGGAGTTTTCCCAAGGTCCAGGTTTGGCGCCAGGTGAGGTAAAAAGCCTTTAATCTTTTACTAATCCACTTAAAGCTTCCTATCATTCAAAGAGGGAATTCCCAAGTCATGGGAGAAACGCAAAATGTTTATATCACAAATGCAATGGTTTCGTTAAATAAAGTAAAAAAAAAAAAAAAGGATTTAATTTAACCGAACGGAATATTTGCGTGTTAATGGGTTCCTTCTACAATCAACATAAGGGCTGAGATAAGCGCACGGTAACTAACGGACGGATAGAAAAATGATGACAGGGAAGAACCGCCTGAATGATGTAGGGTCAATCGTAGGGTCGCCAGGTTGGCCATGTTTTCCTGTACACATACTTCATGCAGAGGGAAGCACAGGGAAAAGTGCTGCCCTGCAACATATATAATTCATATGCTGCAGGAAGAAAATCAAAGCAGGTCACCTGGGATTCTTTTTTAATTTCATACCTGCAGTGTATGGATTATACATGCTGCAGGGTGGCATTTTTAATGCGCTGCCCATCAGCATGAATACATCATATGTGTCCAGGAGAACAGATTTTAGGAATTTATGACTGCATTTAGGCTTGATGTCACCCTAAGCTCTACAAAATGTTTTGTTTCGTCGTCCTCACGCGATATCATATATGAACAAACGTGAAATTAAGACAAATATTGAACCTATCCAGCGGCCAAGTCCTACAAAAATAAGTGTGGGAACTCGCCAAGAAGTTTGTCCCCAAAATAGCAATTATCTTTAACTTAACACAGACACAAATCTGATACAATAAGGATTTTAGCGAAAACATGATAGATCATCTGAATATAAGCTTTATATGGTGTAAGGCCAATGGGAACTCAGTTCCGTCTGCAAATTTAGTGGAGAAACAGCACACCCAGAATATGTGGTTAGCCCTAAAAAGACACCCGGAATATGTGGTTAGCCCTAAAAAGACACCCGGAATATGTGGTTAGCCCTAAAAAGAGACATCCACACACCCTGAATATATGAAGGAGCCCCTAAAAAGACACCAGCACACCCTGAATATATGGAGGAGCCGCTAAACACACCCACACACCCTGAATATATGGAGGAGCCCCTAAAAAGACACCCGCACACCCTGAATATATGGAGGAGCCCCTAAAAAGACACCCACACACCCTGAATATATGGAGGAGCCCCTAAAAAGACACCAGCACACCCTGAATATATGGAGGAACCCCTAAAAAGACACCCGCACACCCTGAATATATGGAGAAGACCCTAAAAAGACACCCACACACCCTGAAAATATGGAGGAACCCCTAAAAAGACACCCACACATCCTGACTATATAGAGGAACCCCTAAAAGGACACCCGCACACCCTGAATATATGGAAGAACTCCTAAAAAGACACCCACACACCCTGAATATATGGAGGATCCCCTAAAAAGACACCCACACACCCTGAATATATGGAGGAGCTCCTAAAAAGACACCCGCACACCCTGAATATATGGAGGATTCCCTAAAAACACACCCACACACCCTGAATATATGGAGGAGCTCCTAAAAAGACACCCGCACACCCTGAATATATGGAGAAGACCCTAAAAAGACAACCACACACCCTGAAAATATGGAGGAACCCCTAAAAAGACACCACACACCCTGAATATATAGAGGAACCCCTAAAAGGACACCCGCACACCCTGAATATATGGAAGAACTCCTAAAAAGACACCCACACACCCTGAATATATGGAGGATCCCCTAAAAAGACACCCGCACAGCCTGAATATATGGGTGAGCCCCTAAAAGGACACCCACACACCCTGAATATATGGAGGAGCCCCTAAAAACACACCCGCACACCCTGAATATATGGAGGAGCCCCTAAAAAGACACGCGCACACCCTGAATATATGGAGGAGCCCCTAAAAAGACACCCGCACACCCTGAATATATGGAGGAACCCCTAAAAGGACACCCGCACACCCTGAATATATGGAAGAACTCCTAAAAAGACACCCGCACACCCTGAATATATGGAGGATCCCCTAAAAAGACACCCACACACCCTGAATATATGGAGGAGCTCCTGAAAAGACACCCGCACGCCCTGAATATATGGAGGATCCCCTAAAAACACACCCACACACCCTGAATATATGGAGGAGCTCCTAAAAAGACACCCGCACACCCTGAATATATGGAGGAACCCCTAAAAACACACCCGCACACCCTGAATATATGGAGAAGACCCTAAAAAGACAACCACATACCCTGAAAATATGGAGGAACCCCTAAAAAGACACCACACACCCTGAATATATAGAGGAACCCCTAAAAGGACACCCGCACACCCTGAATATATGGAAGAACTCCTAAAAAGACACCCACACACCCTGAATATATGGAGGATCCCCTAAAAAGACACCCGCACAGCCTGAATATATGGGTGAGCCCCTAAAAGGACACCCACACACCCTGAATATATGGAGGAGCCCCTAAAAACACACCCGCACACCCTGAATATATGGAGGAGCCCCTAAAAAGACACACGCACACCCTGAATATATGGAGGAGCCCCTAAAAAGACACCCGCACACCCTGAATATATGGAGGAACCCCTATAAGGACATCTGCACATCCCAAAATATGAGAAACTCTA